>CM032228.1:25320000-25700000 GCA_019009955.1 Riptortus pedestris
AATCTATACCAATTACTAAAAAGCTATTTAAGCAATAGAGTAGCTATGATCCCATGCGGGAAGACGATGATCAGGAGGGAAGTAGCTCGGGGTTGTGCACAAGGCTCTGTGCTGGGGCCTTACATCTGGGCACTGGTGTTTGACGAGCTGCTCCTCAAGTTGCGGTCCCTTGGCATTGAGGTTACTGCTTATATAGACGATCTGTGCTGCTTAGTTAAGGGAAATAGTAGGCAGGAGCTGGAAGTGGAGGGCCATCGGATCATTAACTCTATACAGCTATGGTGTTTTGAAAATAAACTTCAACTCAATGACCAGAAAAACACAGAGCATCTTGTTAAAAGGAAAGCTTTGTCATAGGTGGCCCCCAAGGTTGGTAATAGGTCAGACCAGGCTTCAACTGATGACCAAAGTAGTATACCTAGGAGTCCACATCGGGGAGAGGTTAAATCTCAACCCTCACGCATCTCATCTCCAGGATTCGGTCAGCGGACGATTTCACCACCTAAGGACAATAGCACGTAATACTTTTGGGGCATCCACTGATAACAACAGAAGCATTTTATATAAGGCTTTGTTTGTCCCTATAGTGTGCTACGGTGCTCCATCCTTGGGCTCAAAAGATGTCGCGTCATGAAAGCGACAAAAAACCTTCTATGCAAGGCCCAAAGAAGAGCTATATCATTGTAACCAGGGGCGTATCGGACTGTTTCGAGCGATGCATTGCAGGTGATGGCTGGGCCAGATTCCGATAGACCTGGACGGATAGCCCAATGCGGATCGCTATGTACCAAGCAGTCAGGGGGTTTGCCTTACAAGATAGGAGAGTCTATCTTCACAATAGGACAGGCAGGACCTAAAAAAAACACTCCACCATATTGAGAAAACCTTCTTGGAACAGTTGGCAGGAAGTCGCTGGACCAACTCCAGCAAAGGTAGGATGAACTTCAAATTTTTAAAAGCATGTCAGGACCAGATCTAAGATGGACATTGTACGTACCAAATTTCTTCTCCAGTCCAAAACTTACTCAGTGGTCACGGCGGACTTTAATAAAAAACCTACATTTCTTCAAACGAAAGGAATCCCCCATGTGCTCCTGCGGCGGTGTTGGTTTAGGCGGTAATAGTGTGATCGAACTTCCGGGTAAGCGTTGAATAAGAACAAAGCGTTTATTCGCGCTAATGGACGTGATTTCTTCATATGTGAACCGGACTCCTGGAGAGTCTACGAAATGTTTGTAAACGACGCTGATAGTTTTTCAGCCTTCAGGACATTTGCCTAGGGAGGTTGTTTGCTTTTGTTTTAGTGTTTTTGAGTTGTCCTGCCTTATATTATTTGTATAGTTTTATGTGTGGTTTAGGCTGAGTATTTTGGCTATTGGTATGTAGGCTAGTTAGTTTGGCTATTGCTGTCACTTCTTTGAACAGTGGCAAAGGAGTTGCATCAGCGGGTTCCCCTAGGACTTTTCGGAATTTATCTAAATCTTCCAATTGTTGCACTTTTATGCTTAGCCATGCTCAGTGAGTTAGGCTAAGTTACCTGGCCCAATCTATGTATTCAAAATTTTCCATCTCTCATTACATGTACCAATGATTTGGGGAAACCCAAAGGTACCGCAGGGGCAGATGACCGAAAATGAAAAAAAAAAGGTCAGTAAAAATATATATATATATATATATATATATATAATAATATAACTATATATAAATATATATAAAATATGTCTGGTAAAAAAAAAAAAAAAAAAAAATCAAAGTGTGTATATTTTTTTTTTTTTTTATTTTATTTTTTTTTCCCACCTCTGCCCCCGCTATACCTTATATATATATATATATATATATATATTTGTCTGGTAATACTCGAGCGGTCGCAATTTTTGTTTAATCGTCACCAAACTCGGTATTAATTAGTTTTATGTTAAAAGGAAGATCAAGTTCGTCAATGGCTGAAATCGGACCATTGGGAGGGGGGGTTTAGACAGGGGATTTTCGGAAAATTCGAAATATCTCCGTTATTATGCATCGGATCGAAAACTTGAATAGAACCAATCTTATTGCAAATTTAATTTACTATAAACATTATTACATACATTTATTCTCTATCTTGAATATTAACCGAGATATTTGCATTTTTCTGTTTTCAGCTTCTGAGATGAGATCGGCTAACTTCGGGTCTAGTCGTGAGTTTCCGTCAAGAGCTAGTTCGGGCCGTTCCCGTAACTGTTTGACTCTCTATTCTGAAATTTCTCTATTGTAAAACTTCACGTGGGAAATCTGTTTAGTTTACGCAGCCCCTGCGTGACGGACTTTTTTATTTATTTATAGGAAATATTTGTGGTGTAGAACTAAGTACCCGTATTATATGATATCTGCTTATATCGGCAATCTCTGCGACTAATTTTTGTCTTATTACATTTAGTAAATCAATATCCAATAAGTCCGTCACGCGGGCTGCGTAAACTAAGCAGATTTCCCTCGGGAAGTTTAGTAATAGATAAATATACATACATACTGCTAACACAATGACACCGTGAATAAATACAAACGGATATAAATGTTTCATCCAATTTCAATAACCTGCCGACAGGAAGCGTTAGGTTAGAAATGTAAACAAACGGGCCGGGCCGCCTTACAACGGAAAGAAAAACAATTACTGAAATATATCAGAATATAACACATTAATTTTATTGAGAACTATTTACTATATCTATTACTGTAACTAATAATGAGTCAGAATAATTGTTATCTCATTCAATAAAATTTGAGTAGTCCAAATCTTTAAAATTGGGGGGGGTCACCAGGGCATATTTGCATGTATCTCGTATAATAAAGGTCTCTTGAATACAATTTGTGGTATTTAAACTTCCAATAATGTGATTTATTATGTAGCAGAGTATTGTTTACGTAACATGAGTAGAAGTGGAGGTTTGCTAAAAACTGAAAAATGCAAATATCTCGGTTAATATTCAAGATAGAGAATAAACGTATATGACAATATTTATAGTAAATTTAATTTGCAATAAGATTTGTTATATACAATGTTTCGATCCGATGCATAATAACGGAGATGTTTGGAATTTTCGAAAATCCTCCCCTCTAAACCCCCCGTCCCTCTGGTCCGATTTCAGCTATTAACGAACTTGATCTGTATTTTTACATAAAACGGTTAAATATCGAGTTTCGTAACGATTAAACAAAAATTGCGACCGCTAGAGCGGTAACAGACAAATATATATATACAGTTTTGAACGGACTTCATTTTCGTCATCTACTAGGTAGGATCGATGGACATTTGAAGAAAAATTTCGAAAATTCCGTCATGAGTACAACCTCAATAGCTGATTTCCCTCAAGGGAAATCTGCTAAAATCTTCAATAGTATATTTTGGGCCAGTATTTTGCCAGTTTTTAGCCAATGCCCCTCACTTTACTCTTTGATAATATGGTCCATTGCTTTTTCTCTCCCTCTATCACCTTCCCTCGTGACACCCCAGCCATTCTTTCCCTCTCACCCCTTCACTCTGCCGCATTGTCCCAAGACCGAACATATCTTGGGCGATCTGCGCACAATGGACCAGCCGACGGTCACACGATCCTAGTGTGGGAGGGCGCACAGCATTAATTAGCTCCGTAACACGTCACTCACAGCTCCCCAACTGCGCATTGTGCTGAATGCCTTGAGCATCAAGTTGGAGGCGTTATCAGCGTATAATAGCCGAGAGAGAGTATTCAATGCTATCGACATAATAGAACAGATCTACTGTTCCCGGTGTCTGCAATGGACATCAATGGCTCCCCTGTCAAGACTATAGTTCAATATCAAGTTGCTAATTAGGTATACGCATTTTTTCTCAGAATATTTTTAATTAATCACATTCACTACTAAACCACTGGAAAAAGAAAAATACTGGAAAAACTGCTATGGTTCACTATGGGTTTCAGAAAACACGTAAATAACACAACTTCTTAAGTGATAACTAGCTGGTAAGAAAAGCAGCTGAAATCAGTACCAAGTCGAAATATTATTATAAATTTACCAAATAGGTACGACAAAGAGAAAATAAAATTAATTTCTTATCTAGATATGACTCGGTTAATTAAGATAGGGAACATGCCTCAGTGTCCTCAATTTTCTGGAGACACAAAAAATTGGTTTCACAAGATATTTATAAGAAAGTTATGTCTATTTTTATTATATTACAACGGCTCTATTAATAAAGATAATTTACGTTGTTCTTTGGGAGTAAGAAAGGTATTTTATTTTATAATGGTTTTAATGTGTTCCTTGTCCATTGACGTGTTCCTATTCTCTACATATTAATTCTTACAAAAACAGACTTAGGACAGCAGGCAGCTGATATGAGTGATATTTTTTAGCAGATTTCCCTTGAAGGAAATCCGCTATTGAGGTCGTACTCATTACGCGATTTTCAAAATTTTTCTTCAAGTGTCGATCCTACCTAGGAGATGTTGAAAATGAGGTCCGTTCAAAACTTTGTGTGTGTGTGTATGTATATATATATATAGATTTTCATAATATTTATATATATTATTAGATGTCTGATACCGCTTTAGCGGTCGCAATTATTGTTTAATCGTTAACTGGATATTTAGTCGTTTTATGTAAAAAGAAAGATCAAGTTCGTTAACGGCTGAAATCGGACCAGGGGGAGGGGGGTGGTTTAGAGGGGGAGCATTTTGGAAATTCGAAATATCTCCGTTACTATACGTCCGATCGAAATAAAGTATAGAATCAATCTTACAGAAAATTAAATGTACTATAAATATTGTTATAAATAATTATTCTCTATCTTGAATATTAACCGAGTTATTTGCATTTTTCAGTTTTCAGCCTTCAGCAAACCCCCAATTCTAGTCATGTTACATGAACAATACTTGGTTATGTAATGAACCATTTATAGTTAAATACCAAATATGGCTTTCAAGAGACATTTATTAAACGAGATACGTGGAAATATGTTCTTCTGATCCCCCCTTTCTTAAGTTTTAGGACTACTTAAATTTTATTGATTGAGATAAAAATTATTCTGATTCATTATAAATTACAGTACTAGATATAGTAAATACCTTTCAATCAAATTAATATGTCATATTCAGATATATTTTTTTTTCATTCCGGTAAGAAGTTGGCAGAACTGTTTGTTTACATTTCAGATGCTTCCGTCGGAAGGTTTCTTATTATCGTTTGTATTTATTCGCTTAATATTCATGGTGGTGTTGTTTTATCGGTATGTAGATTTATATATTGTTAAACTAAACGCGGAAAATCTGCTTAGTTTAAGCAACCCCTGCGTGACGGACTTTTTAATGCTAGATATCCCTACAAGTGTTTTTTCAGGAGAAAATCTATTTGATATGTAACATAACCCCGGTGTATCCCAATCCATGTATTTTTCGTTTCTAGGTAGTACACACGCACCCACACACACACCTGGTATATATTGTCAAAGAGAATTTGTCCTTTTCTCTTTGTGCTATAATCCTTAATAACTATTAACCTGATATAATAGTTAACAAACTTTTGGTTTTACAATCTTTAGTCATGGCTGATCTAAAACATCACAAAACAAATACATCCGCCATAGCTAGACAAGCAAATATTTGTTCTCTCCAAATTAAATTCTACGAGACAAAAGTTCTAAATAGAGAAGACCACCTCGGTAAAAGATTAGTTCTAGAAGCTCTCGAAATTAACAAGAGAACAAATACAATAAACGGCGTGGGCGGTGTCATACTATCTGAAGTGTGGAAAGCCAAATATTAAAGTAAAATCAAAAACATAAGATTGAATGAAGTAACTATTCAAATTAAAATATTGCCTGACGAAGATGGACGCATTTCCTTAGAAAATTTGTATACCAACAATAATTCAAACCGCTGAAGCAGAGGGCCGAACTACTCAAAATGAAAATACTTTCCAGCGTTGCAGCCTCAAAAATAGAACTATTAATTTGTAAATGTTTACATATAAATTGTTCGAAATTATACAAATTTATAGTTTTAAGGTGATTATCTGAGTTAAGAATTGCTTAAGTACTGTCACACGTCCTTTTTTTTTTTTTTTTTCATTTATTTCCTCTACATAGTAACCCTATGTGGAGGGATTTTATTTTCTGCACATCCCATGCATACGTATTTGTATTATATGTGCATTTTGTCAAATACTTTTAATCAAATTTCATTATACATATTAAATATTTAATAGTGATACAAGAAATATATAACTGTACAAATAAAAAAACATTAAATAAGAACAATTAGGAATACTATTAAATAACTAATAAAAAATTACATAATATTGATATTATATTATATTTTCCTTTCTCAGCTTAAGAATATCATAGGCTATTGCTTTTTTAATTTAGATGTTTTGAAAATAAAATATCAGGTCTGATAGGCCATGCGGGAATATGAGTCTTTAACTGACTTCGTATGTCTTGAGTCAGTCTACATTCATAAATCAGGTGGGTGAATGTCTGTTCAGTGTAACTGTCGCATTTACAAGTATTTGAGTCAGTAAGTTTGAATCTTTGTAAGTAAGAGTTTGTATTTCCGAGTCCAGTTAGTATAAAATGTATGTTGGGATAGTGGGATATTGGTTTTTAAAATAGATATATAATTTTAGATGTGATCCTTTGTCTGTTTGATTCCATCTCTGTTGCCAAAAATAAATTGTATTTGGGATAGTGGATATTGGTTTTTAAAATAGATATATAATTTTAGATGTGATCCTTTGTCTGTTTGATTCCATCTCTGTTGCCACAAACTAATACTTTTTACTCTCAGTAAAGATTTTAACACAGTTGGAGTAATTTTATTGTAAATTACCTCTTCGCTACTTTTGGAGGCACTTTTGGCGTGGATATCGACTATTTCATTACCCATTATTCCAGTATGTGCCTTGACCCATTTGAAGTGAAAGAAAGTCAGTCTGTTTTTTAATAGTGTTATATTATAGTGAATTTTTTCTATATGTTCGTCGTGGTTCTTCATGTTGTCACACGTCCTTATAGTTTAACGTAAGGTATTTTTCGAAGCATTGTACCTTACGGTAGCATACATTAAGAAGATTACAGAGGGAGGTTTCCTACCTTGCTTCTGTTAGTAATAAATTAAAGATAACTATTATTATTATTTATTAACGTCCACTTTTTTCAACTAAGGCTAATTGGGGCAAGTTATCCACAGGTTACCATGTTCCGCCATATTCCACCATTTTCCGCCAGGGTGGGACTTAGGATGTTATTTAATGAATTCCGTCACTAAATAATTTCCTTTGCCCAGGCGAGAACCGAACTAGTCTAATTAAAGATAAAATTCATTGATAAATAAAAATATGAATTCCTTATCAAACATATTAAGTTTTGGTTTGATAAATATTCCCTGGGATGATTTCAAATTTCATGGCGAATATGGCTTCTCTAATGTGTTTCGAACTTTATTTATTAATACCAATATATTCAAGGTTTTCAATTTTGTTATTAGTGTCAAAATGGCGATTTATTATAGGAAATTTTTCGAATTTTGTTTTTTTAATCTATGTAGTTACTAGCATTGCATCCTAGCGTTTATTTCTTCAAGTAATCTTTCTAAAGGTGAATTATTTATTTCATTTGTAAGGTATGTTTGAATATGAGAAGCCTTCTTTTCCCTTTTATATTTTATTTTTTTAAGTTATTTATTTTCATTATTCGGTGGACCGCGTTAGACAATAGCTGTATAAAAGCGACGCCTGGCTACAGAATTAATGAAGAATGATAGTTTTTAATTCATTGATGTAAATGAATGTTTAGAGGAACAAAGAAGAGAGCGAACGAGAATAAAGTCCGAATGAAAAATATGGAGGATAAAGCAGGATGATCGGCCATTAACGCCTGCTAAAACCTCTCCACTTTTTTACAACTTTCTTTTTCTTTCTTTTCACTGACATAGTCCTTCATTAGGACGTTTATTTTTTTTTTTATTTTCTCATTTTCCTCAGCAGTTTTATAGGCTGAAAAGTTTCAATAATACAAACAGTCCCAATGTAACAAATTCCAGAATGTTCATAACCGTATTTATTCTATAACTAACTAGGATTAGTGTTTCTTTTTCTTTGCCCGGTTGGTTTAAGAAGCCTTTTAGCAGATTTCCCTTAAGGGCTCCACCTTGCAGCATTTCATCCTGAACAGAGGAGATTACATTAACTTGTATAAATATTTGAAGAGGTTAGGAAGATATCGCAGGCTCCATTGTTTTGAGCTTAATTTATAGCTTCAGTTGTTGTTTTATGATCTTTCATAACGGAAACAATTCTACTTTTATTATTATTTTTTCTATTCAAGATCAATATTATGTAATATCATTACAATTTTTATTATAATCCTATTTAAATATTTATATAGAAGAATGTTTCATCATAAACTGTATCATGTGTCACTCCTCTTAGCTGTATATACCAAGAACTTTGTAAATTATTATGCAATTCTGAAATAATTGTAATGTAATATAGTGGAAAATAAATCAACTTTACTTTCTTTCAAAATCCTATTATTATTATTTATTATTTATTTATTAACGTCTACCTTTTGCAACTTAGGCTAATCGGGACGGGTTATCTACAGGTTACCATCCTTTCCTAGCCAGGGTGGGATTTTAGGACGTTATTTAATGAATTTCGTAACTAAATAATTTCCTTTGCCCAGGCGAGAATTCAAAATCCTATGGTGCAGAAAATACATAACATATGTTACAAAATATGATAAGGAAATAATTTTCACGTGGGTGCCGTCCCATAAAAATATTAAAAGCAATGTAAAAGCATTGTTCATCTATCAATAATGCTAGCAATGCCAATTCTACTAACAGTGCAGTCAAAGGCATAGCACTTCCAAACTACGCCCACAATTATTTTCCAGGAATACTTATTCAAGCATAAATCAAAATGTGGTTATCATCTAATTGAAATTCACTAAAAAATAAACTAGAAGTCAAGAAATGGGAAAAACCATCCAGATGTTATCGTTTCCATGAAGTCGACCTGACAAGTGTAATAATCGGCCACCCGGCGCTCATACGTACATATCTTCTAAAGAATCTTTTTTACCCCAGTTAGCGAAATTTCTACAAATGTTCATCAATCCTAAACAGCAGATGACGAAAATGATTCAATACCAAATATTGTGTTCAAGAGACCTTTATTATACGACATATATGCAAATATGTTCTGGTGAACCCCCCCCCCCCGTCTTAAGTTTTGGAACTACTTAAATTTGATTGATTGAGATAAAAATTATTCTGATTCGTTATAAATTACAGTACTAGATATAGTAAATAGTATTCAATCAAATTAATATGTTTTATTCTGATATATTTCATTAATTGTTTTTCTTTCCGGTGAGAGTCGGGTTGGCAGACCTGTTTTTTTATATTTCAGGCGCTTCCCGCCAGGAGGGGAATGATTTTTTTTATTACCGTTTCCATTTAGTCACTTAATATTCAAGGTAGTGTGGTGTTACCAGTGTGTAGATTTATCTATTATAAAACTTCAAGAGGGAAATCTGCTTAGATTCCTCAGCCCCTGCGTGACGGACTTTTATTTTCCTGTTTTACACGCAGATTAATCCTCTAACGTGGGTGTTTGTGTGCTCCTTGACTATTTGTTAAGCTCTAAAAAGGTCCAAGTCCTTTTAATAAGTCTGACACTCGAGTAATCCTAAGCTTTCACAGATTTTTTTTTGTTTAGCCCTTTCCTTCCGGAGAGCTGTCGTTCGATGTACAAAGTGCCAATGATCCGGGCATGAATTTTGCAGGTATTCAGGAGAGAGTGGGGTGGCGGCAGTTGGCGAATCCTGGGAAAAAGGACACTCTTCGCCCGCCAGGTGCTGCCCTCTCTAAGCAGATTACGGTGCGAAGAGTTTGTTTAATTAAAAACTCAGCTCTGTCGACCGGATCCTCTGGGCCACGCTAAGCCGGCTAGGACTCTGATCTCATCCATTCCCACCGCCGGGATTAGCTGCTTCGGCTGCCGAAAAGCTTTTTAATATTTCAGTGTGAGTAATCCGAGCCCCGTGCCTTCCTTCACCTTTCGGCTTGTGACCCTCCTCTTAGTCGTAACCCTCGGAGGTTAGAAGCTTGAGAACGAAACAGAGCTAACTTATCTTATAGGACTCCTAAACCAGACTTTACCTAGTTCTTGAATGGTAAAGTTTCTTTCTACGTGCGACTGAAATGAACTTTCAAAAAGCTTCTTCAATGGTGTGGGACATCTATTCACCATTAAGCGGAGGCAGTTTAGTGTATACTGGAATAGAGTAACCAATTATATTAGTTTCTGTTCAGTAAAAAGGAAATAGGCAATTTTTTTGGATAGAGTATTGATTATGTTTGCTTTACCAAATATTCAGCATAGTTTAAAAACGTACATACCAACATTTATAGAACATTAAATTTGCAATAAGATTGGTTCTATACAATATTCAGATTGTAGGCATAATGACCGAGATATAAGGAATTTTCGAAATTCCCCCTTTATTCCTCCCCTACTGATCGGATAGCAGCCATTGACGAACTTGATCTTTAGTTTTACATAAAACGTTTAAATATCGAGTTTGGCAACGGTCAAATAAAAGTTGCGACCCCTAGAGCATGGACATATGAGGAAGTTTTGTCATGAGTACGACCTCAAAAGAGGATTTCGCCTATGGGAAATCTACTATAAGACAAAATTCTCGGTGATGTTCGACTCTTGTTACTATAAAAGAAGCTAATTTGGTCCCAACATAAATGTTATATTGCTTTCACTGAAAAACATAAACATACAAAAGAGCCATATTATTGTGTTACCAATCGGTATATGCCGTCATTACTGACTAATGTTAGTCACTAGACGTTGAACTTTTTCTTCTTCGTAAGCCGATATTGGCTAAAAGTAATGATTGAGGTTCATACAACTTAGACCGTTGGTTACGCCTAACTAGAATTAGTTATCACAGTAAGGATCAATAAGAAGGCCAAGTCCTCTACTGTGTTCTGCAGAGTGCACTTTCGGAGTCAACGCTCCATCCTCAGTGCCTGCTGATTAAAGCTGCGTTGCCTGGACCACGACCGCCGGGAGACACCATATTCCAGAGTTATCACAGTATTCAGTTTATTCTTCTCAATATATAGTTACCGTATCTCAGCCTTAATCCACAGTTTTCCAGCGTGAGTTTTAGTTAGCCTTGAAAAGTATTAGTAGTAGTAAAGTAATTTTTTTTTCCAGTAAATTACATTACAATTATTTCAGAAATGCATAATAAGTTACAAATTGCTTAGTATATACCGTTAGCCCGAGTGACTTATGATACAGTTTATAATAAAACATTTTTCTATATAAATATTTAAATGAGATTATAATCAAAGTTTGTAACGATATGACATAATCTCAATACAAATTTTTAAAAGGGGGTCGTGAGTTCGATTTCCTGTGACCCGGGAAGTAAGTATTTATTTAGCGACGAACTCCATAAATAATGTCCTTAGTCCCTCTGGTTAGAAACGTCCGTCAGGCAGGGCTGCGTAAACTAAGCAGATTTCCCACGTTAAGTTATACAATAGAAAAATCTCCATAAGAGAGCCGAACAGTTACGGCAAAGGGCCGAACTAGCTTTCGGCGGGAAATTCAAAAATCCGTTATCAGCCCAAATTTAACGAAAATACAAATATCTCGGTTAATATTCAAGATAGGGAATAAATATATATAACAATATTTATAGCACATTTAATTTCCAATAAGATTGATTCTGTACAATTTTTCGATCCGACGTATAGTAACGGAGATATTTCGAATTTTCGAAAATCCTCCCCTCGAAGCCCCCTCCCACTGGTCCGATTTCAGCCGTTAACGAACTTGATCTTTCTTTTTACATAAAACGACTAAATATCGAGTTTGGTAACGATCAAATAAAAATTGCGACCGCTAGAGCGGTAACAGACAAATATATGTATATATATATATATATATATATATATATATATATATATAGATATATATGTATACAGTTTTGCACGGACCTCATTTTCGTCATCTACTAGGTAGAATCGATGGGCATTTGAAGAAAAATTTCGAAAATTCCGTCATGAGTACAACCTCAATAGCTGATTTCCCCTAAGGGAAATCTGCTAAAAGGGTTGTAAATGTAGGTAACCCGCCCCAATTAGACATGTCGGAATAAATTGGGTGTTACTAAATGCATAATAAAAATTAAAAACTTTACTAATAATGATAAATTCACTACTTTCCTCGGGATTTTAAATTAGCTTAACTCCTAGACTAATTATATTAAACTATATTTCTATATAATAGTTTGTATTACTCTTAATGGAACATTTCCAAGGGCATAGGTTCCATTGGGGTTGTTAGGGAGACTTTAACAAAGTTACTTTTCCTAATAATTCCGTTGAAAGATAAAAGTTTGATTGGCAGGTTGTCAGTATGAAAACGAACTTTTCCACTAGACTTGAAGAATATCAAAAATCTGTTCTGTCTAACAGCTTTCAAAACTCATCATCTTTAAATGAAGTAAATTGAAATCTCTACAAACTTTCCCCTTCGTCGTTCAGATCATTACACTTTTCTTTTTATTTGTATAAATAACTGGTTTCCTTTGGTCTTGTAAAAGTAATAAAAGTCTGTCACGCAGAGGCTGAGTAAACTAAGCAGATTTCCCATGTGAAGGTTTACAATAGAAAAATATACATACAGGAAACACTACCTTGAATGCTAAGTGAATAAATAAATAAGTCCGTCACGCAGGGGCTGCGTAAACTAAGCAGATTTCCCACGAGAAGTTTTACAATAGAGAAATCTGCCCAATAACAACTGTAGTAGTAAGAAACCTCTAAACCTAAAACATTATTTAGGGCGTAATAACCCAGTAGTTTCTAGCCCCAAAAAACAGTTAACCTAACCTCTAAACCTATTCACGAGGGAAGAATAGTTATAGAAACGGCCGCCAGAGCTCTCGGCGGAAAGTCCGAACATAGCCTACTGGTGACCACACGCAGAATACAAATGGAAATATCTCGGTTAATATTCAAGATACAGAATAAATGTTTAGAACAATATATATAGTAAATTTAATTTGCAATAAGATTGGTTCTATACAATTCGATCCGATGCATAATAACGGAGATATTTCGAATTTTTGAAAATCCCCCTCTAAACCCCCCCTCCCACTGGTCCGATTTCAGCCATTAACGAACTTGATCTCTCTTTTTACGTAAAACGCTTAAATATGAAGTTTGGTAACGATCAAACAAAAATTGCGACCGCTAGAGCGTTAACAGACAAATATATATATATATATATATATATATATATATATAATTTTGAACGGACCTCATTTTCGTCATCTCCTGGGCAGGATCGATGGACATTTGAGGAAATTTTTCAAAACTCGCGTCATGAGTACGACCTCAATAGCTGATTTCCCTTAAGGGAAATCTGCTAAAACAGGGGGGAGGGGGCGTCAACAGAACGTATTTGCATATATCTCGTAAAATAATAGTTCAATGAAAACAATCTTTTGTGTTTTTATCCTGGTAATGAAGTGGTTCATAATACAACAGCTTATTGTTAATATGATATGAGTAAATGTCACGGTAGAGGTTAAATGTACATGACAATATGTATAGTACATTTAATTTGCAATAAGATTGTTTCTATATAATTTTTCGATCTGACGTGTATCAACAGAGATATTTTGAATTTTAGAAATTCATCCCTTCTAATTTCCCTTAAGGGAAATCTGCTTAAAATTGCAGAGTGCTTCAATTCAGTGAATCTTCAAATAAAAAGCTTACATATAGTTTCAAAATCTTGTTTTCAAGGTGAATGTTCCAAAGAGCTCAAATATTATGGTACCAGAGAAAGGTCAGTTCATAGCAAACCGTGAACATGGCGTGGCTGGAATATGCTGATTTGATTGTTTACAATGACATTTGGTTTTCTGAATATCTTTCATTAAAAATATGCCTTCTTATAGAAAATTCCAGAGTTAGGTGAGCTGGGGAAGAACTGGAAAATGTTGAAAACTGTACTCCAGCCCCAAAATAAAAAATCATCTCCACAAGAAAGTCCTACGAAGTTGTATTTTGAAATTCTAAAAACATGAAAAATGGGGGGTGGACAGGGAGTTTGAAGCACTCTGTTATACATAAGTACTGATACTTATCTGGCCATCGTAATTTTTGTTTGACCTTTCCAAATTTGATATTTGAACGATCTATATACTCTCTCTCTCTCTCTTTCTATATATATATATATATATATATATATATATATATATATATATATATATTGGGTTGGATGGAACTCATCTTGATCGTCTCATAGGTAGGATTGAACATGGAAGAAGTGTTTCGAAAATCCACTTCAATATCTAATTTCCCTTAAGGAAAATCTGCTAAAAATTGTTAATAAAAACACTTATAATAAATATTTTTGAAATTATATGCGAAGAATAATTTCTGTTCTCAACTACTAGAATCTATTGGTCGCAGTAATTTTATCATTTTGTGAAATCCTTGATAGAAGGGCTCAGGGGTCTATAGTGGAGTGTATGTTTATAATAAAATATAATCTCCTGAAGAGGCACCAAAAGATTTAGAAACATTTAAAGTGCTTATAATAATAATATGAGTGATAGATTAGTTATTTATTATACAAGTGACGAAAGTAGATCATTTTACAACTCGAGTGAAACGTTTACCCACACGAGCGAAGCGAGTGTGGTAATTCCATGAGAGTTGTAAATTCTACTTTCGTCACGAGTGTAATATTAAATGTTTTCTGTAATCGTGTAATACATGATCAGATCTAACCAGAATATGAACAAAATTAGGATGTTGTGAAGATTATGGTATGTTGTTGGTAGGTTATAAGCATGGTTGTGAAAGGTTATAAGCATAGTTATAAAACAACTAGTGATGATTGAGAAGTAGTGCAGTTATAAACAAGGAAGGTTATTATTATTATATTTAAAATATATTGATTATTTCCACCAATAATTCATTCACATTTCAATTTATTTTGTTAAAATAAATTCTTACAATGTTAAGAAACATTTAAAAGCATTTAATTTCCAAATTCAAATTATTTTTTAATTTATACTTATTACTAATTAAGAAGGCAATTCACTTTCTTCACTCTATTGCAAAATGTTTCACTTTCTTCACTCATTTCAGTTTAATAATGTTACCATTATTCAACGATTACAGAAAAAAATATTTTATTGGCTTATGTTTACAAACATGTTGCCAAGAGTCTGGTCAATGTTAGTATGGTTATTAATATATTATAACTTCTTAAAAAATGTGTAAATAAAATAATAATAATTTCTAAATTACAAATTAACAGCATATACATTGGCATGCAATAAAGTATACATATTAATCTAAATAATTTTAATACTTAATTCAATAGATCATAACTTAATGTATATGTAGATTAATTCACTCTTTTTTAATGTCTAAATAAAGATCAGTTTTCTGACATATCAAATTAACACAATTCTTCTTTATGACAAACTTTATTTTTACTTTATTACTTTATAAGATTTATAACAAACAGAATACTAATAATAAGTATAATTGCATTTAATAAATAATGTGCAGATTATTGTTGTTTAAGAACCTTCATAAAAATAATAAAATTCTTTCTTTTATACTGTTAAGTTTCGCAAACTTTTGATAAGAAACAGAAAACATCATTAACTTTATTTTCACTGTTTTAATCCAAAATGTTTACCAATGATTGGTATTTTCTTTGAGGCACTATATATTTGTCAAGGAATTTTACCCTGTGTGATGAGTGATTTATGTTAATGACTTTCCCGCCAAAACAAAAAGAAAAAAAAATGATCAACTTGAAAGTGGTCGGACTCACACTGCAAAAATTGTTATGTTTATTATTTTTTTTAAAAATGGGGCTTAGTCGGAAGAGGAAATGAAACTTCTTTAAGAAAACTTGAAATGTCTTTGGACCAATCTTGTGTAAGATCTTTTCATATTTTGATCACCATAAATGTACAAATAGATTTATTTTATTGAATTTCCTTTAGTTTTTTAAGTATTTTAGTCACTCATTAATTTTTCTTTTTTAAAATCTTGTATAGGTGCATATTTGTTGTATCGTTTCTCATCTAAAACGGAGTTAGCAAAAGTGAAGAATGTGGTTAGATCTATAATGCCACCCGGGATATCCTGGCACGTCGGGAGGACGATGGGGTTCATACAGGTAGTTATCAGGCAAGACGAAACCACAGATTCTACAGACCAACTCGCCAGGGATCTCAACTCCAGGCTTCTAAGTGGTGAGTTTATTCATACTTATTTATTGATTTGGCATTGACTTTGACAATCTTATATGAGCAAAAAAAAGCTACTTTTAGCAGATTTCCCTTAAGGGATTAGCAGATTTTCCTTAAGGGAAATCAGCTATTGAGGTCGTACTCATGACGTGAGTTTCGAAAAATTTCTTCAAATGTCCATCAATCCTACCCAGGAGATGACGAAAATGAGGTCCATTCAAAATTATATATATATATATATATATATATATATATATATATATATATATATATATATATATATATATTCGTGTGTTAACGCTCTAGCGGTCGCAATTTTTGTTTGATCGTTACCAAACTCGGAATTTAATCGTTTTATGTAAAAAGGAAGATCAAGTTCGTTAATGGCTGAAATCGGACCAGTAGAGGGGAATTTTTGAAAATTAAAAATATCTCCGTTATTATTCCTCGGATCGAAAAATTGTATAGAATCAATCTTATTGCAAATTAAATTTGGTATAAATATTGTTCTATATATTTATTCTGTATCTTGAATATTAACCGAGATATTTGCATTTGTATTGTGTGAGTGGTCGGCGGAAGTCGGCCATATTCGGGACTTCCCGCCAAAAGCTAGTTCGGCCGTTTCCGTAATTGTTCGTCCTTCAGAACTCGCGCCGTGATCAAAATACACACACCCCGAAGAAAAAAGTTATATCTATTATCATACGTATTTGATGATAGTGCGGCTCTCTCTAGCTACACCTTGTAGCCTTCTCTTACCACTCTTTTTGACTCGCAATCATTAGTATTAACTGACTTGGACCAGGTCAAGGTTAATCAGCAGGAAAACGTTAATTGTGAGTGTTTTTCTC
The DNA here is from genome assembly GCA_019009955.1 of Riptortus pedestris. Taxonomy (NCBI): domain Eukaryota; kingdom Metazoa; phylum Arthropoda; class Insecta; order Hemiptera; family Alydidae; genus Riptortus; species Riptortus pedestris. Next base: position 25,337,203 of record CM032228.1, read on the forward strand.
ACAGTGCGAGTTCTGGCGCAACGTTTTTTTGGTTTATTGTGAGTGTTTTTCTCGTCAAGGGAGTTCTGGTGGAACTTTTTTCTTTTTTAATACGAGAGTTGTTCTCATCAAACGAGTGCTTTGGTGATTTACCGAAAACAGTTTTTTGCCTCTGGAACTTATCAAACCTCACCTGATCAACCGTTCACAACTGACCAACATGCCCCTTTTAGAAAGAAACAAAATGAAGCAGCTCTACATGTTCTGGTTCTAGGTAGTCTGTGCCTATTGTCCGAGGAGAAAAAACAAAAAAATCAAAAAAGAGTTGGCGAACATGTAGAAAAACAGTTTGTAATGAACACTGTGTATGTCATTCTTGTGGAGAACAAAACTTTAATTAGTTACGTAGCTCTTTAAGTTGCACCACATAATGTTTCTTCAAAACAGAATACCTGTACAGTACATTTTGAATAATATTATTATTTTATATTGGTATTTGATGTTTATAATAAAAAAAAACATTTTTTTTTCTTGAAAATATTTTATTTACCAACTTTGTTTGAGGGAAATAGATGGTGTGAGAAAAATTCTCACGCGCGAGTTCTCAGACCACTCATTTTGCCGCGAATTCTGGAGAGTAAGTAAAAATAAAAATCTTTCCAAGGAAGCGTCTCAAAAGTAAACAAGCGGGTCTGCCAATGACTCACCGGAAAGAAAAACAATTACTGAAATATATCAGAATATAACATATTATTTTTATTGAAAACTATGTACTATATCTAGCACTGTAATTAATAATGAATCAGAATAAATTTTATCTCAATCAATCAAACTTTAGTAGTCCAAGAATTTAAGACGGGGGAAGGGTCAGAAGAACATTTTTGCATGTATCTCGCATAATAAAGATCTCTGGAAAACAATATTTAGGATTTAAGCTTAGATTAATGTGGTTTATTATATAACAGAGTAATGTTTATGTAACACGAATAGAAGTGAGGGTTTATTGAAGGCTGAACACTAATAATGCAAATATATCGGTTAAGACTCATAATAGAGAATAAATGTGTATAAGATTATTTATAGTGAATGTAATTTGCAATAAGATTTATTATATATACTTTTTCGGTTCATAGTAACGGAGATATTTCGAATTTTCAAACCCGTTTAACTCCCCCTCCTCCCCAGGTTCGATTTCAGCCGTTAACGAACATTATCTTTTTTTTTACATACAACGACTGAATATCGAGTTTGGTAATCATCAAAGAAAGTTGCGACCGCTAGAGAGCGGTATATATATATATATATATATATATATATATATATATATATATTATTATATTATATAATTTTGAACGGACCTCATTTTCACCACCTAGGTAGGATCGATGGACACTTGAAGAAAAGTTTTGAAAATAGCGTCATGACTACGACCTCAACAGCTGATTTTCCTTAACCCTCCCAATACCATAGGTCCGGAGAGTCACAGACTACCTCGGGGGTCCTTGCGGGACCCCACTCTTCTTACGACGTTTTTCATATAAAAACATACTTTATTTGGATTTATTAGTTAAGAATATGAAAAATGACTACAATTAATACATACCTATTACAATTTTATTGATTGTATGAAATTTATTTATTAAAAGAATTTATTGATTGTAAAAAATGTATTGATTAAGAAACAAAATCCTTCGTTTATTGTCTTGGTTCACTGATTTGACTCATTGGAGTCATCATTTTACGTATTTTGTTAGCACAGTTGCCGTTCTAAGAATCAATTAGCTTCCCGTTTTTCATCAAAATACGAGAAAAGAGAATAAAAATAGGAAGGAATACCTTGTTTTTTATTCTCTTTCCTCGAGTTCCTCTTTTGCGTTTTGCGAATGTTTCAGTTCACTTGAAACCTCCGTCGAAAATGGACCGGATTGTTTCCTCAAGAACAAAACGAATCCTAGAATTAGTGAATTATTATGACGAACAGCTTGATAATTTGGAAGAAAGTGAAGAGTGCTCCAAAGCTGATGACGTTGTTGAAATCGAGAGCGAAGAAGATGAAGAAATTATAGTTAATGAAAATATTATAGAAGATGAAGATGAAGAAGAAATTGACCCCCGTCAAGTTATTTAGTCTGTGATTGTCCGGACCCGTGGTATTGGTAAGGTTAAAAAAGTTATACGTGTAGTACCATGGGGTCTCGCAAGGACCCCAAACCAAGTTTTTTTTAGAAATACATAAATAATTAATGGTTTATCTAGTAGAATCTTTAAAAACTGTTAATACAATCTGATACAAAACCGTTTCAAAGGAAAAGTCACAAATTAACAATTCGATTGGTCAAGTTTTTCATAAAGTTTTTGAGAAAATTCCGAGAGCTGGGGTCCTCAGAGGACCCCATGGTACTGGGAGGGTTAAGGGAAATATGCTAAAAAGGAAGTTATGAAGGCGCACCCTGCATATACTACCCTATCAACACTCTTTGTGACATACCAGTACTCCCAGTTCTTGCTCCCTTCAAATAACGGTGAACCGTACACATGTAGGTTAGCTTAGTTATGGTCTGTACGTCGACTTGCCTCACAAAGGAGTATGAGCCATGGACAGCTGTGTTACATTGTTATTCGAATATAAATTTTACAAATAAGCAATTTTTTTTATTATTATTTACGTCCACTTTATGCTACTATGGCCAACCGGGACGGGTTGTCTACAGGTTACCACCCTTTTCTATGCCAGGTGGCCCACAAATAAGTAATGACTTAACAAACTGTAGTAAAGAACCTAGAAATTCATGGCGATGAAAGAGTATAATTGTTATCTTTGCTAGATTTAATATACCGGCATTTAAAAAGAGTGCTCAAGAAGAGCTTTCCAGTGGAGTATTACAGTTTAGAGGTCAATATCCAAAACTTCCAAGCTTTCCCCTTCATTTAGGCCCTACAAACTTGTGAGTGGAGGGGATGAAATGTATTTATTTCCAGTTTTAGAAACATAATACCATACTTCAACTTTTTTTTTTTTTTTTTATATACACTTCAACAAACTTAAAAGATTTGCGCATTTTCCGGTTAATATTCTTGCGTATTCCTGAAACGCACGCTTAAAAATTCATTTGGAATTCAAGTATTGGAAATGAATGTAAATAATTTATACATTGCATTATCTGCACAATAATTATCATATTAATTTCATTAATTTTTAGAATAGCATGAATTTCTATCTTAATATTTTTTTTTAATTTTGTTTATATGCTTCCCTGTTAATCTTTATTTACTTTGTAAGTGATGATTGGAAACTTGCCATGATATCTGATGATTATTTAACAAAGAACCTCGGCTAATATATTTGTTTTAGCAGATTTTCCTTAGGGGAAATCAGCTATGAGGTACTCATGATGCGATTTTTGAAATTTTTCTTCAAATGTCCATCGATCCTACCCAGGAAATGACGAAAATGAGGTCTGTTCAAAACTATATATATATATATATATATATATATATATATATATATATATATATATATATATATATATAGATATTTGCCTGTTAACACTCTAGGGGTCGCAATTTTTGTTTAATCGTCACCAAACTCGGTATTTAATCGTTTCATGTAAAAAGATGAAGTTCGTTAACGGCTGAAATCGGACCAGTGGGAGGGGGGGGGGTTAGAGGGGGGATTTTCAAAAATTCGAAATATCTCCGTTATTATGCATTGGATTGAAAAATTGTATAGAACCAATCTTATTGCAAATTACATGTACTATAAATATTGCTATATACATTTATTCTCTATCTTGAATATTAACCGAGATATGTATTTGGATTTTTATGAAGTCTGTGGTCAGGTATAGTTCGGATTAGATCGGCCATTTTCGTCAGTACTCAGGCTCAGGTGGAAGGTTCTTCTAATCTTACCTGTCGTTTCGTCCTTACCTTCATTACTTTGTATGATTTATGTAAATACGGTCTGTTCATCCGCCCCCTCCCCTTCTTTAGTGCTTGTACTACTAAAATTTGAGTTATTAAAATATAAATTATTTTTACAATTCAAAAGTCGTTTCAGTTGGGAATTTATTAAAATTAACTGAAAGTTTTCTTATTACCGTTTGTATTTATTCATGGTGGGCTTCTTTACCAGTATGCAGATTTCTCTATTGTAAAACTTCACATGGGAAATCTGCTTAGTTTACGCAGCCCCTGCGTGACTGACTATTTTTTCTTTTCACTCAGATGGGTTGTTGTACTTGCTGCCTTTGTACTATCAGCGGGTGAGACTAAAGGAAGAAGGGGGGGGGGATTACCTCTGCGAGTGTTTACTTGGGCAAGTACTTAAACTTTCCCCACCAGATGTCGCCTCCTTCGATATAATACTTACGAGCTTCCCTCCAGATGACGTAACCGTTCCAACTTGCTCCACTTATAGGATCTAACATACTTTGTGCTAGTCATATAAGTTAGTAATCTGTTCAGCTCAGCTGGGGCAAATGACCTTACTCTCAGAGTAATCTCCAACATGGCGGCTGCTATAATATTTTCATTTTTGGGGTCCGTTGTCCCCACTTAAGCCTGTATAATCTCACAATGTGTTCATCAGTCAGTCCGTCCGTCTGTCTTACTAATTATGAATTTAAAGTAGGAATAAATGTACTCACAGAGTTGCTGTGTATTTCTGCCCTTATACTGCTATTAAAATTTTATACTTATAAAAAAAAATTCTTAGTCATCAATTCCATTTTATGGCAAAAAGTCCTAAGGAGTTAGATATTGAGGTATCAAACTGCTATGCCACGCACACTATAGCCTATATTTATAAAAGCAAGCTCACCTTGGAAGGGAAACGACGAAATAATGAACGTTATATAAAATATAAAAATAATAATAATAACCAGAGAAGCAATTACAAAAAAGAAATTCTATAACATAATAGAAAAAATCTATAACATTTTATTCTTTAATTAATCGGTTTTAAATTATGATGCGAAATAAACGAGTTTAAGATTGACTTGTAAATAATCGATTGTAGTCAGCCGACTTAACCTACCTCGGGAACCTCTCAGAATCAACTGCCCTCCTCTTTGAGGGCAGTCGCAACGAATATAAAAGGGAAACGGGCACTTCAGAAATTAAGTAGCAATCTATAATTAGATTTAATACATATATCATAGATGTAGGCACTTACAATTATTAAGGGATGTGTTAAATTAGTTATTCATTTTTTATATTTTTTTTGAAAAGGGATAGCCCCTGAAGAGGTGGCAAGTAAGCCACGAAACATGTAGGGCAGTTTCAATGAAGTTTTCACCGAAAAAAATGTTTTTTTATTGGAGACCCTTGCCATAAAATATGGAGAATATATAAATAATAATGGGTCCAGAATAAGAAGAAAAAAGAAATTCTCTGGTAATAATAATTAAATAGAAATTGTGTAAATATTAAAATTGATTTAGGCATTGGTGAGCTCAGATAACGAAGAAAAAAAATGGACAATGCAAACACATTTATACGAAACAAAATATAGTAATAAATTTTTCATACCTCTGAAACATTTGCACCGAGAAAACGGCATTGAAGGGTGAGAGGAAGGATGAAGGTAAATAAATAATTCAAAGGGAATTAATCATTTCACCAGTCTGTGCGATGCTCAGTCAGCAGACATAAATTCTGAATAATTTCAAGTTGTAACGTCGAAGGGAAAAGGATTCCCACAGAGTAGGAGAGAAGGTCTCAGCCAACACCTGCAATGAGATGAACAGTATGCATGGGAACTAAGAATTTAACTGGCCTTCCTGGCCACTAGAGTTTTTATATTAATGAGGGGTTAAGCTGGGGCGCTGAAGTTCTACGGATACCCTAGATAGAGCGGTAACAGACAAATATATATATATATATATATATATATATATATATATATATATATATATATATATTTGTCTGTTACCGCTCTAGCGGTCGCAATTTTTGTCTTATCGTTACCAAATTTGATATATAATCGTTTTATACAAAAAGAAAGATCAAGTTTGTTAATGGTTGGAATCGGACCAGGAGAGGGGGGGGTTTAGAGGGGGAAAGTTTCGAAAATTCTTAATATCTCCGTTATTATGCATCGGATCGAAAAATTGTTTAGGACCATTCTTATTGAAAATGTAATGTTCTATAAATATTATTGAGGACATTTTTTCACTATCTTGATTATTAACTGAGATATTTGCATTTTTTAGTTTTCAGTCTTCAGTAAAGCCCCACTCCTACCCATTTCATATTAACAATATTCTATTATGCTATGAAGCACTTTATTTAAAGCGTAAATACCAAACATTGTTCTCATTGAACTTTTAGGTTTTGAGATAAATGAAAATACGTTGCGCACGTGGGAAATCTGCTTAGTTAACACAGCCCCTGCGTGACGGACTTTTTTATATTAATGAGGGGTTAAGCTCGTGGGCTAAAGGGCACTGAAGTTCTATGGATACCAAGATTGCGAAACCGACAACAAATTCAAATTTTAAATTATAGACACGTATCGAGGAATCCAGTTGATTACCTCTTACACAAAATTATCCTACGTAATTATAAAAAAAAGTTTAAATTAGCGAAAATAACGAACTCACACTCTAATATTTTCAGTAGGGAACATTTCCAAGTTTTTGCTGATAGACTCAACACTGTATTCTAATTGCAATGCGAATAAACGCGAAGAGTTTCTTTAAGGAAGACTAGAAACAGCCATTGCTTAAAAAATTTCAGCATAATCTTCATTATGGTAGTTAAGCATTGCATGAATAAAAAAAAATTAAAAGCTTTAAGAAAAAGATTAAATAATAAAAAATATTTTTTCTCAGAGGTTGAAACGAACGAGGTTTTCCCATTACACTGATAAACAAGCCATAGTTATCTGGCATGATGTTTACTTTTTCTAATGTAGTTTTTCATGCTGATTATAAATCTGAAAACTGTTTTGCTCTATCAGGTCATGTTTTTTTTAATACAACTTTTTGCATGGATTTTCCCCAATAACGCCGTACGGGTTTTCTTTAAATCGCTCTAGACCCTGTTCTAATTGTGCTAGGACGTTGTGAGCGGTGTCATTTTTCTTTTTTTTGTTTATCAGTGTTATTGAAATAGTAAAATGTTAACCTGTTTACGACAATTCATGTTTGCGTAAAGAATGCCAGTGAGAGCAAACTTTATTATAACCGGTTAATCCTAGTTCATTTCTGTGATCTTAATCAATTATCACTTATTGAATTACGATTTCCATAGTAGCCATTAAACAGAATTGGCCTGGAATCTTGTGCATCGTACGTTCGTCATGCGACGGTTTTACGCAAATGGTGAATCAGCGAGACTTTCGTGTACATTTTAACATTGCACGGCATGGAGCTATCCCTGATCGTAACACGATATTGCGTTGGATATACGGGTGAATCAAATATAAACGAGACTTTTTTTTTTTTTAAATTTATTTTAATTTTAAACGCAAAAAATAATATAGCTTATTTTTCTACATAATCCCCTGACTTGGAAACACATTTTTCCCAGAGGATATGTAGCTTTCCAATTCCTTCCATGTAGAAAGATGCAGGTCGTGTCTGCAGCCAATTGCGCAATAGGCTTCAACCTCACCATCACTGTCGAATCTTTGGCCTCCTAAAGCTTCCTTGAGAGGGCCAAACACATGAAAGTCACAGGGTGACAGGTCTAGACTGTAAGGAGGGTGTTCCAGTGTCTCCCACCCCAGTTGCTCCAATTTTTCCCTAGTCATGGCTGCTGTATGGGGGCGAGCATTGTCATGGAGAAGAACCACTTCTCTGATCGGTACGTCTCGTCTTTTGCGGCGATTTGCAAGTCGGACGTCACTGAAAATGTCGCAGTAGTAGGCTGCATTAATTATCCTGCGCTCATGCAAAAAATTGAGGTACAGCAAACCACGCTGGTCAAAAAAAAACGGTAGCCAAAACCTTGCTTGCTGACAATCGTGACTTGGCTTTCACTGGTCCAGGTTCTCCTTGTTTTCTCCACTCCATACTCGCTTGTTTAGACTCTGGGGTGTAGTAGTGCACCCAAGTTCTGGCTCGAAAGTGTCTTTTCCCCGAACTGTGCAGTCAATCTCCTCAAGATTTCGGCCGGTTTTACGCCTTCTGCGGCGAGATACTTAATTACGACACGTTGCGCAGTCGACGGGGGTACCTCTTCCTCCGACATCGTCACGGTGGACAACGAGACGATCGAGGTGGCGAGATCACGTGCTTCCCCTACTCCTGACTAACCTACCCAACAACAAAAAAGGCGGGAACGTTCTCCCACCACTACTGTGCCCGAAAGACGAAAAGTCTCGTTTATATTTGATTCACCCTTATATTGTTAACACAACTGGATCATTCCAGAGATTCGCCATTCCTAGAGATATGTTAGCAAAATCCGTAGCAAGTTTTAAAGAACGCCTTTAACGCTGTATCCAAGCAGAAGGCGACCACCTTAGAGATGTAATTTGTAAACGCTAAATTGTAAGTAATTTTATTCTGAAATTCTTGTAGACTGTTTTTCAACTCATAAATACATTTATTGTTCTGAATTGCCTGAGTACTCGTTATTTGAAAAACACGCGTTTCTCGGTAATCACCCTATACATAGATTATGTTGGTTTGCTGCTACTAAAAATGTGGATAAGCTTTTTTTGGTTGGTAACACCTACATGCTAAATTCAAGAAAACTACAGGCCCCATTCATAAAGTATAGACAGAATCACGCATCATCATTTATTTAAGCCCTCTGCTACATATCCTTACATTTATTTATTTCCTTAAACTATCTATAAAGGAAATAAGAAGTTAAGTCTTGCCGGCAAAGTAATTAGGAAGGAGAAGGGTGGGGGGTGGGGCTTAATTCTGTGTCGTCGTTTCCAAGTCCCAATAAATAAGATAGCTAATTTAACGTGTAGCCAGTTATACGCTCCGACAATCCGTTTTATATTAATGGGCCATTTTCTGAACCTTCCCCCTTTATAAACCCTATTCTTATTGTGCGAAGATATTTATTGGAGTAATTTGCACTCCTTTAATTGAACTGTAAGCCCTAATGGTCTCGTTGTGTAATAAACATAAACAGCCATAAGAACCTAAAATACTAGAACTAATTATATTTTTATTTACTTCAACCTATAAAGGGAACAGAGTCCTTTTAAGGGTTTTCAACCCATACCATGCATCATGGGTTATACATATCTGATTTAGTTATTATTAGTTATTGAAATTATTTCCCCAAAGGAGAGAACTGGATGCTAAATAATGTATCTAAATGGATTGAATATCTTGAGAAACTCTTTTATCTATTTAATTCTTAAATGTTATGAGAATGATTGCTTTAATTTTTTTAAAAAAAAGAAGCCCTTCACGCAGGGGCTGCTTAAACTAAGCAGATATCCCAACTGAAGTTTTACAATAGAGAAATCTGCCTACTAATAACAGTAGCAGTAACGAGTCTCTAAACCAATTTAACGAACAGTTAAGGAAACGGCCGAACTAGCTTTTGGCGGAAAGTCCAGAATAGAACCGACTTCAGCCGAACTAAAACTTTCGAAAATCCTCTCCTCTAACCCCCCCCCTCACTGGTCCGATTTCAGCCATTAACGAACTTGATCTTTCTTTTTACATAAAACGAATAAATATCGAGTTTGGTAACGGTCAAACAAAACTTGCGACCGCTAGAGCGTTAACAGACAAATGTATATATATATACACACATACAGTTTTGAACGGAAATCATTTTCGTCATCTTCTAGGTAGTATCGATGGACATTTGAGGAAAAATTTCGAAATTCCCGTTATGAGTACGACTTCAATAGCTGATTTCCCTTAAGGGAAACATGCTTAAAATCAACAATAGATGTTACTGGAAATATTTAATTTTAATTTTATTAAGAATAAAACATTGTTATTTTATACAAGACGACAAATACAAAAAATAACTGTAAATCTATGTCGTCAGTTTTCATATAGAAAATACCAGGGCAAAGTATACTGAATGGAATGCCAAAAGAATAAACCAAACTAAGTGTAATGTAGAAGCGGAATCAAAAATGTGAATGATAACATTACAATCAGCGTAAATGTAATGCACATTTAAGATTAATGTTAGTATCTGTCACTCAGATGGAACTAGAATTCGCAATACGAATTAATTAATACAATGATATCATTGAAACTTTTCCAAAGCCACCAACACAAATCGAAACAGCTATGCTATTGGAATGGAACATATGACTAACGTCAGAAGGTTATCATCACATCTCGGCCTCTGTTGAGCTTTTATCTCTGAATGAATAACCTGTTGTTAAAAAATAAGTGTTATTTAAGTGAAGTAAAGGCATTTTACAGTGTATTTGAAGTGGGAGCGTAAGTGGAGTTGAACATTTTAAATTTACATTACTCCGTTAGTATTTGTGCACACACATGCACTCACAAAGGGATAATTATTTTGTGGAGTTTTAAATTCAGGTGCACCATCCTTAACACTCCAATACACGCGCGTCATCTCACAGATGACCAGTTCTGTTTTTTCGTCATTCGTTTGATGGAGGGAGGGGAGCCTGGTCCCCCGCCCTAGTATTCCTCAAGCTCGCCTAGCTCGACAGTTCAGTTGAACTCATCAGAGATCAGTTGATTATGCGAGTGCAGTTCAGCAATTTGCCACGCACCATGACCTCACGTTTTCGAGAACTCCTTCCCAATGATCAAATACCACCACGAGCTTCAAGCAACTCAGCAGCTACTGATGCTGGTGGGCGCCAGCGCTGCGGATTTTGCTTGGAAAATAAAACAAAACGATACACCAAATATTCTTGCAAGGAATGTGGCCAATATTTATGTTTCTTGTACTGATGGATGTAACGTGGGTGTGGGTAATGAAAGTGATTCAGAGTGAAATTTAAGTTTCATTTTTTAAAAGCAAAGGTTCTAGGTTTTTTAGTATTCTTTTTATTGGTTATTTCCATTTGTTTGAGTAACTTTCCAAGTTCTAGAAATGAGGCTCCATTGTCAATGTGTTCATACATTTTACATTATTATTATGTTCTCTGAAACTATCTTACAAGACTGATAAGAGTTGTGTTCCTTGGTATACTAGTTGATTTACCTTTTGGAAGCCAGTAATAAGGAATAAAATTGAAACTAAGCTACCGTGGCAATTGTGTTACAAACATTTAACATTTTTGAAGATTTATATACAGATAATTTTTTTCAAATACAAATTTATGAACATTTATGAACTTTTTCATTTATCTATGCACCATTATTCCTGCAAAATTGCGAAAAAACAATTATATTATTCACTTTTGACAAATAAGTGAACAGTCATCTGACAGATGACACGCGTGTATTTATGTCTCACTAGGGGGCGCGTGTATTGGAGTGTTAAGACATGGGCAAAGACTGAATTTAAAAAGTTGGTTACGCAGCTGACAAGTAAACTTAGTAAATTTCCCACTTCTTATAAAGCCACGACTGATGACGTCTTATAAAATTCGATTTTTCTTTTCTCTCCTAAAAACAAGCATATATAAAAAGAACATTTCTTCAGTGCTTGATGGTGAATTTCTTTTGAGAAGGAGTGAAGATATACTGAAGGCAACAAAAAAATTACATTCATATATTCCTTAATATTCGAGTTAAACGGCAAATGTGTGGAGCAATATTTGGAGAATTATAAATGTTAAAACGATCGACTAAGTACCATTTATCTATACCACTTGAAATAAAGGATTATTTCATCAAGGCAGTTGTCAGAAATAACAATATTATGTTTTGTTTTATTATTTTACACAGAAGCAAAGGTTTTTATTGTTTAAGTATTTTATTGGCAGATTCCCTCAAATATCCATCGCTTCTTGGAGATGACGAAAATTAAGTCTCTTCAAAACTGTATACTTATATATATATATATATATATATATATATATATATATATATATATATATGCTTGTTAATCGTTTTATGTAAAACTTAATATCAAGGTCGTTAATGGCTGATTCTTAATATCTTCGTTATTATGCGTATAATCAAAAAAATTGTATAGAACCGATCTTATTGCAAATGTATTATTCTAAACATGTTGTTATGTGCGCTTTTTCATTAACTAGATTATTAATCGAGATATTTGCATTTTTTTTTTTGTATTCGGCATTGTGTAACCCCCACTCCTACTCATGTGATATTAACAATAAGCATTTATATTATGTATCACTTTATTTGAAGGCTAAATATCAAATATTGAACTTTTACGTTTTGAGATAAATGAAAATACGGTGACGCACTTAGCAGCCCCTGCGTGATGGACATTTATTTAAATTTACGTCCACATGAGAAATCTGCTAGTTTATACAGGCCTGAGTGATGACCTTTTTAGCAGATTTCCCTTAAGGGAAATCAGCTATTGAGGTTGTACTCATGACGGAATTTTCGAAATTTTTCTTCAAATGTCCATCGATCCTACCTAGTAGATGACGAAAATGAGGTCCGTTCAAAACTGTATATATATATATATATATATATATTTGTCTGTTACCGCTCTAGCGGTCGCAATTTTTGTTTGTTCGTTACCAAACTCGATATTTAGTCGTTTTATGTAAAAAGAAAGATCAAGTTCGTTAACGGCTGAAATCGGACCAGTGGGAGGGGGGGGGTGTAGAGGGGAGGATTTTCGAAAATTCAAAATATCTCCGTTACTATACGTCGCATCGAAAAATTGTACAGAATCAATCTTATTGCACATTAAATGTACTGTAAATATTGTTATATACATTTATTCTGTATCTTGAATATTAACCGAGATATTTGCATTTTTATTAAATTTGCCGATAACGGATTTTTGAATTTCCCGCCAAATGCTAGTTCGGCCCTTCGCCGTAACTGTTCGGCTCTAGTATGGAGATTTTTCTATTGTATAACTTCACGAGGAAAATCTGCTTAGTTTACGCAGCCCCTGCGTGACGAACTTTTAGTTTATTTTTTAATTCTGACCATTACATCTTTAGGGCTTTAGATATTTTTTTTCCTATTAACACAATTGGTTTTGTAAAAACAGATACAGGATTGGGATTAACTAGCAAGTCTCTGTCAGCTTCGGGTCCATCGTTCAAGGAAAGTTCTCCAGGATCACCTGCATTGCTCTTCTTCCTGAGCATGATCTTCGTGTTGTCTGCTTTTGGACTAACCTTCTATTATTTCGAGAAAGGAAGGTAATTTATCCATACATATACATTATGTTTTATGTGAAAATGTATCAGTAATTAACGGATCATAAATAGTATTTAGTTGTATTATAAATAGTATAAAACTTTTGAATCACTTTGAAGTGGAGAGTATGAGGTTTATATTCTATGGTACATTGTTTTACTACATTTACTCCGAGCCGTATGTATAGAACTCCAATAGATGGAGCCATAAACCACCCCTAATTATTTTTTAGCAGATTTCCCTTAAGGGAAATCAGCTATTGAGGTCGTACTCATGACGCGATTTTCGAAAAATTTCCTCAAATGTCCATCGATCCTACCCAGGAGATGACGAAAATGAGGTCCGTTCAAAACTATATATATATATATATATATATATATATATATATATATATATATATATATATATATTTGTCTGTTAACACTCTAGCGGTCGCAATTTTTGTTTAATCGTAACCAAACTCAGTATTTAAACGTTTTAGGTAAAAAGGAAGATCAAGTTCGTTAACGGCTGAAATCGGACCAGTGGGAGGGGGGGTTTAGAGGGGGGATTTTCAAAAATTCGAAGTATCTCCGTTATTATGCATCGGATCGAAAAAGTATATAGAACCAATCTTATTGCAAATTAAATGTACTATAAATATTGTCATATACATTTATTCTCTATCTTGATTATTAACTGAGATATTTGCATTTTTCTGTTTTCAGCTTCTGAGATGAGATCGGCTAACTTGGGGTCTAGTCGTGAGTTTCCGTCAAGAGCTAGTTTGGGTCGTTCCCGTAGCTGTTTGACTCTCTATTCTGAAATTTCTCTATTGTAAAACTTCACTTCACAAAAATCTGCTTAGTTAAGCAGCCCCTGCGTGACGGACTTTTGTATTTAGGCCAAGGCATAACGTTGACAAAGTTTTGTTACACCTAAATTGTATAATAATTGGCAGAAGCACAAATTTGAATTAAATTGCTTTGACCAAGTGTATGATGGCTGACTATTAGAAAATGAGCAGCCGGGTAACATTAAAAATATATTAATGTATGTGGAATATAAAATAGAATTAAAGATATAAAATATTTAGTATGTAATAGCAGTTACAATATTTTGTCACAGGAATTGCAATTTTCTTTAATACAATTCAGCCGTATTTTAATAGTAACTAGAGAAATATAAATCCAATTTATTTTTGCGTTCACAGCTATCATTTCCAACCAGGTTTACAAAACAATCAATATTTATAAATTAGTGGGGGGGGGGTTGCACACAAATTTAAATGTATTAACAACAGAAACGAATCATTGGACCGATTATTCAATTACATTCTGTTTAGTTCAAAGTACTTATTTAATTTTCACCAGCCCGTGCCGTCTATTAGCTTATATAAAATAACTTATTAGAAGCAGGTAGTAATTACCTACATGGCAGCTAAAACATAATTCAGCAGAAGTGTATTGTAGGAAGTTAATAAACTTCCTAGGTTAATAAATAAGCTGAAAACAACATAATTCGGCCTGATATGACTTCGTATATATTTTTCTAACTTCTTATTCCAATGAATAACCGTATTTGATTTGTACTTTAATCACTGTTAAACGTAATGCAATGGATTTAAGATAGAAAAGTAAATTCTCAATCCCTGAAAATTTCATATGCCACTTCTGTGTCTTTTAGTTTTTTAATATCAGTATAAGATCCAATAGTGTATATTGTGTATTTTATAATTCAAGTACAGCATTAGTATTAGCAGCAGCATATATAAGAAGATAAAATGTATTTTCTATTTGTGTGTTTGAAGGGGCAGCTGGTTCGGAGGCGGACGTAGGTTTGTCTCTGCTAGATTTGAGAATCTCACTGGAAGACTGGAGATACGAGATAGAACAAGAAAGGCTGCTGGATCAGAAGTAGACCCTCCACAAGGATTCGACAATCCCATGTACTCTCATGTATGTAGTAATGTAATAACAGCAATCTAGAACTTATGTATTATCAGCAATATATAATATGAAAAGAGGTTCAAGGATACATGCCCAAAAGTTTAACAGCATAGAAATTCAATGGCGCAATTGAGAATAATAGAGCAACATAAAAAAAAAAGTCCGTCACGCAGGGGCTGCGTAAACTAAGCAGATTTCCCACGTAAAGTTTTACAATAGAGAAATCTGCCTAAAACAGCTGTAGTGGTAAGTAACCTCTAAACCTATTCACGAGGGACGAATAGTTACAGAAACGGCCACCAGAGCTCTCGGCGGAAAGGCCGAACATAGCCGACCACACGCAGAATACAAATGCAAATATCTCGGTTAATATTCAAGATACAGAATAAATGTATAAAACAATATTTATAGTAAATTAAATTTGCAATAAGATTCACTTTATACAATATTTCGATCCGACGCATAATAACGGAGATATTTCGACTTTTCGAAAATCCTCCCCTCTAAACCCCCCCTCCCACTGGTCCGATTTCAGTCATTAACGAACATGATCTTCCTTTTTACATAAAACGATTAAATTCTGAGTTTGGTAACGATCAAACAAAAATTGCGACCGCTAGAGCGGTAACAGACAAATATATATATATATATATATATATATATATATATATATATATATATATACAGTTTTGAATGGACTTCATTTTCGTCATCTACTAGGTAGGATCGATGGACATCTGAAGAAAAATGTCGAAAATTCCGTCATGAGTACAACCTCAATAGCTGATTTCCCTTAAGGGAAATCTGCTAAAAAGTCCATCACGCTGTCCCTGAGTAAACTAAGCAGATTTCCCTCGTGAAGTTTAATAGATAAACCTACATACTGCTAACACAGCACCACCGTGATATAAAGTGAATAAATACACGCAGTAATAAAACGTCTTTCCCCTCCCTACGGGAAGTCTCTGAAATGTAAGCAAACTGGTCTGCTAACCTCACACCGGGAAGAATACAATTACTGAAATACATCAGAATATATTATATATTAATTTTATTGAAAACTATTTACAATATTTAGTACTGTAATTTATAATGAATCAGAATAATTTGTTTCTCAATCAAACAAATTTTAATAGCCCAAAACTTTAAGACGGGGGGGGGGAGGGCACCAGAATATATTTGCTTGTATCTCGTATAATGAAGAAGAATATTTGGTATTTAAACACAATATATTGTATTTAAGCGGCGAATAATGTGGTTTATTATATAACAGAGTATTTTTTATGTAACATGAGTAGAAGTGGGGGCTGATGGCTGAAAAATGCAAATATCTCAGTAATACTCAAGATAGAGAATAATTGTATATAACAATATTTATAGTACATTTAAATTACAAAAAAGACTGGTTCTATTAAATTTTTCGATAAACGGAGATATTTCGAATTTTCGAAAATCCTACCCTCTAAACCACCCCCCTCCTCTCAATTGTCCGATTTCAGCCGTTAACGAACTTGATCTTTCTTTTTACATAAAACGATTAAATATCGAGTTTGATAGCGATCAAACAATAATTGCGACCGCTAGAGCGTTAAGAGACAAATATATATATATATATATATATATATATATATATATATATATATATATATAAAATTTTGAACGGACCTCATTTTCGTCATCTACTAGGTAGGATCGATGGACATTTGAGTAACAATTTCGTAATTCGCGTCATGAGTACGACCTCAATAGCTGATTTCCCTTAAGAGAAATCTGCTAGAAGGGCAATATTGCAAAAGGTGGACAAGCTACCATTTCGAAATAAATAATTAAATTATTGTAGTAAGTGGCATGATTGTGTGTTTAATTTATTTATTTATTTACCGTTGTCTCTTATTTAGTATTTTAAAATTGGTTGTGATTTCATATAAATAAATGGTTTCATCATATTAATCTATTCTTCCATCTATGTTGGTTGTCAAAGATCACTAAGGAAAACAAGGATTAACTTGGCTTTTGTAACTATGTGAGTGTGGGTGGTGGGACAATTGGAGAAACAGAAAACAACTTAAAATGTTCTAAGAATTTCTTACAAATGATCGGCTTAATTAGCAATGAACGGAATGACATCCAGGTTAGCTTTTGACAAGAAGTTTCATCCCACTTTGAATGATGAATGACGCAAGACAAATTAAAATTAGAACATACATTTTGTGTCTTGTCAATGGAAACGGATGTAAATAGGGACATGCGCGTCCTTGACATTTAGGGGTTGAATGAATTCTCATTCATGAATGTAAAACGAAAATGATAATGACGGAATGACTATTTATATACTTACCCGCATTCTAATTTGAATACGGTTTTGAAACAATGCCATTAAGCCATAATCATATTTCCTATTTCACTAACTAGACTTTTTTTTGGCTAGTTTGAAGCATCTCTAAATATATCTTCTCTAGCTCACTATCTTGGGAGAAAAATATAATGGATTTTTTAGATAACATAATCAATAAGTACTTTCATACTAGTGGTTGCAACGAAAATAGATATTTAACTGTTTCCAAATAAAACTAATTGCCAAGAACCTTTAATTCCTAAAAAGAAAAAAAAAATGTTGTCCTATCCTATGATCTTTAATATTTAGAAGAAATTAATAAGATTTATTTCAGAAAAAAAATAAATAATGTAAATGACTTACCATGAAAAAAAAAGTAAACCAAAAAAAGAACTTATTAACTTAATTTGTATTTCACAACAGCCATGAGTTGCCGCGTATAAAACTTCAGGGGCTGTCATTGCCTCGGCTAAATTTGTCATTAGTTAATGTTAAATTTGGAAGATTACCGTTATCATCCCAATGCCGAAATAGAGAGTTAAGCGATGAATTGTGAAGTCTTATCATTATAAATGAATCTCCTCCACGATCCTAACAGATCTGATGAGAAGTGTCTCATATTATTTACTATTTCTCCGCTTGTAAAACCTTAGTGAAGTTTACACGATAGTAACTAGAGAAATTTAGTAATATAACTCATAAAATTAACATGAGTAGGATTGAGTTCTTAGTGAAGGCTGAATACGAAAAAAGTCTTTCCCGCAGGGCTGCGTAAACTAAGCAGATTTCCCTCGTGAAGTATAACAACAGGTAAATCTACATTCTGGTAACATACCACCAACGTTAATATTAAGTGAATAGATACAAACATTAGTAAGAAACCTTCCGACAGAAAGCATCTGAAATGGAAACAAACAGTTCTTGCAACTTCTTACCGAAAAAAAAAGCAATTACTGTCATATATCTGAATATAATGTATTAATTTGATTGAAAGCTATTTACTATATCTAGTACTGAAATTTATAATGAATCAGAATAATTACTATCTAAATCAATCAAATTTAAGTAGTGCAAAAACTTAAGAAGGGAGGGGGGGGGGTTGAGGTTAGCAATAGATAAACCTACGTAATGTTAACAATACTACCGTGAATATTTTGTGAATAAATACAAACGATAATAAGAAATCTTTCCCCTCCTGGCGGGAAGCATCTCAAATTTAAAAAAACAGGCCTGCCAACGGCTCACCGGAAAGAAAAACAATAACTGAAGCATATCAGAATATAACATATTATTTTTATAGAAAGCTATTTACTACATCTAGTACTGTAATTTATAATGAATCAGAATAGTTTTTTTCTCAATCAAACAAATTTTAGCAGCCCAAGAAATTTAGATGGGAGGGGGGGGGGAGGAGGAATATATTTGCATGTATCTCGTATAATAAAGGCCTCTGGAAAACGATATTTGGTATTTAAGCTTCGAATAATGTGGTTTATTTTATAACTGAGTACTGTTAATGTAACACGAGTAAAAGAGGAGGTACTGAAAAATACTGAAGGCTGAAAACTGATAAATGCTAATATCTCGGTTAATATTTAAGATAGAGAATTAATGTATATAACAACATTTATAGTGCATTTAATTTTCAATAAGATTCATTTTATACACTTTTCACATCCGACTTCTATTAAGGGAGATATTTCGAATTTTCAAAATTCCTCCCCTTTAACCACCCCCCCTCCCCCTGATCCGATTTGAGTTTTTTTACATAAAACGACTAAATATCGAGTTTGGTACAAATCAAACAAAAATTTCGACCGCTAGAGCGGTAACAGACAAATAAATAAAGATAGATAGATGTCTCCCTCTCTCTCTCTCTCTCTCTCCCTCTCTCTCTCTATATATATATATATATATATATATATATATATATATATATACATACAGTTTTCAACGGGCCTCATTGTCGTCATTTACTAGGTAGGATCGATGGACATTTAATTTTTTTTCGAAAATCGCGTCATGAGTACAACCAAAAGAGCTGATATCCCTTAAGGCAAATCTGCTAAAATGTGGTAAAAGTCTATTTAGAATTCAGTTGTAATGCGCAAAAAGTTTTTATTGGCAACCGGAAGTAATTAGGTTGTGTTTGCCTCGTTGGAATAAACATGGCTTTTTATGAAATGTAATTATTAGATTAACATAAATGCTGACTAGTCCCTTCAATTCCGCCACATATCAATAATGTTATTTCTGTACAGATTCTCTTGTTATACACGGAATGTATGAAATGGACGAATATAAATATATTCAGGTCTAAATTAGCTGTGAAATTAATACCCAAATTAACAATATAACGAACGATCTCATTAGCTTATCATTAAAATAAAATATCTTTTCACATTTTGTTCTTGGAATCTCTTCCATAATATCATCCATATATCATAATATCAGAGAATCATGCGGTGGCTGCAAGATGTTGAAATTAGTCATTTAAATTTCATAATGCGAAGTAAGTTTCAATTCTGAAAAATGTAAATAAAATTCACATTTCCTACAAAATCAGTAATAACGAAGGTTTGCTTCCAAAAACCCCCTCATGTCAATAAAAGTAAAGAATAAAACTAAACATGTAGACAACATACCTTCTGTAAAATATATACTAAATATTTCTGAATTATATAAAATAATTCTCAACGAACAATTGTAAATTCCTGCAGGAAAACGAAAATTTTTAAATCATAAATTTAAAAAACATTTTATTATTATTATTACTTATTAACGTCCACTTTTTGCAACTCAGGCTAATTGGAACGGGTTATCTACAGGTTCTAGCCAGGGTGGGACTTATGATGCTTTTTAATGAGTTTCGTCACTTAATAATTTCCTTTGCCCAGGCAAGAATCGAACTCGCCACTCTAGGTTTACCATGTGAGATTAAGGCCCCCAAAAAATATTTTAGGATTGAAAAATACACCCTAAACACAATTGATTCTTTAAAGTTTTCTGATAAAATCAATATAAAATATAAAAGTCCATGGAAGTTCTCCTAGCCATTTTAGAGAGATTGAATAACTAACGGTTGGACAGATAGACAGAAATGATTTTCGATTTTGACGCCATCGCTCTATAGAACTGCAAGAATAACGAACAATTTTCATCCCCACCAAATTTACATAGAAAATCAGACAAACCTTTGAGTTTTATTTATATAGTTATAAAAAATGAAGTATTTAATGATATATTTATTTATCATTTTGTTCAGGAGCATTTTTGATAGTAATAATATATATAATGATGAAACGAATAGTAAATGACTTACTTCTATTGAGTTATATCGGGCTCTTGCGTTTCGGAAAATAATATATGAAGTTTGTGGAATAGTATTTAAGCACGTACGCACTTGGCGTGACAACCCTTGGGAATTAACAACTGTTAAATTTATATATGGTATATCTTTAAGATGTTTGGTCAAAAACTACGTTAGTCTGTTGTAGTTCCGTAAATACAAAACATTTGTTTCGAGTGTTGATGCAAATATAACAAGTCCGTGACTGACGTTGTTTCTGCACCCACCGTTAGATCGCGTGACCAGTCTTGCGTGAACTGTTTTGGAATAAAAAATCTAAAAACTGGGAAATCTGAAATATCCTGTACCAAGAAGCGTACATAAAGGAGCAAATGATATATTCAGCATGCTACTGAAATACATTGACACTAATATTCCATCAAGTGTAAAAAAACTGAACCTTTTTTCTGATGGAACCTGCGGATAGAATCGAAATCACACCAGAGCTCTTACGGCGGAAGTTCTGAACAAATTTTCCATTAGTTTCCGGTTCGAGGGCATTCATATCTTCCAAACGATCGAGATTTTGGTACTATGAAGAATGATACGTAAATATTATCGGATATACACACCTGATGAATATGAAGAATTGTGAGTTCATTCTAGTAACTACTTTCACATCACCAAGCTACTCACCAGTGACATAAAAGATTTTGATGGTTGGTGGAAGGAATATTACACAAAAACCCACTTTCCAAAAGAAGCAAAATTCAAGTTTGTTCCCACCCGATATAAAGAGTTCCGCTATTACTCTGAAGAAAATAACCACAGCATACATTTTCATTGAAGGATTACAAAACCACAGCTATCAGCTGCTGAGACCTGCTTTCCGTAACGTCGATATTGATTTTCCATCAAGTATTGCAGCCTACCCATCTTCCAATCAACATAAAGAAAATGGAAGACATCCATAAAACGATTGTTAAATTCCTGAAAACTTCAAAGTTTTTTATGATGAACTATTTGCCTGGCCAATCACTGAACAGACAATGATACTATCATCGAGAATGATCTATTTTAAAGAGCGTTTCAGTTTGTTATATTCGTGTCTTATACTGTAACTTCATTTCTCATATATATAAAAATATATATTTATACATATTTTTGTGAAATTAATTAAAATTATATTATTAACTATAATAGTAACAAAATTATAACAAATACAAACTTTTAACGAATGGTTATCTTTTTCCAAGTTTCCTACTGTCTGTAAAAACAGTTGAGTGCAGAAACAGCATTAGTCAAAATCATAGTTTTAATTCTGAGACTAATTTATGTGGAAATTAGGTAATTTTTTTTATAACAGCAACATAAAAGCAGTAGAATATAAAAACATTTACTTATGAAAATATAAAAAATTGTCTACATGTAATCGATGGAATAAAAACATTGAGCAAAATCTTAATTGCTGGAAATATAAAACAGTAGCCGATTTATTTGGAGGAATTGTTTGAAATGTTGCAGATAATATGTTTTAGAAAATGACTCCATAACAACTATATGCATATTTAGTACTGTTAGTTATTATTATTTATTAACGTCCACTTTCTGCTACTATGGCTAACTGGGAAGGGTTATCTACAGGTTACCACCCTTTTCTAGCAAGGGTGGGACTAAGAATTTTATTTAATGAATTCTTCACTACATAAATTCCTATTGCCCAGGCTGGACCCGAACTCGCCACTCTAGGTTTACCATGTGAAATTAAGGCCAACGCTTTAACTCAAATGGCTAACCTGAGCCCCAAGTACTGTTAGCAAATGAATATTATAATGAACGATCGTTATATTTGTATCTCTTTGCCTAATTCTATGATATAGGATAGGTGTAAAACATGTTTTGTAAATTCATAGGATAGGCTTTTGTTTTCATGCCATGAGTTGAAGAATAAAAAATCCGTCACGCAGGGGCTGCGTTAACTAAGTAGATTTCCCACGTGCACCACATATTTGGATATATATCAAAACTTAAAAGTTCAATGAGAACAATATTTGGTATTTATGCTTCAAATAATGTGCTTCATAACATAATAGAATATTGAAAATATGAGATGAGTAGGAGTGGGGCTTTAATGAAGACCTAAAACTAAAAAATGCAAATATCTCAGTAAATAATCAAGATAGTGAAAAAATGTACATAACAACATTTATAGAACATTACATTTGCAATAAGATTGGTATCGTACAATTTTTCGATCCGACGCATGATAACGGAGATATTAAGAATTTTCGAAATCCTCCCCCTCTAACCCCCCCCTCCCCCTAGTCCGATTTCAGCACTTAACGAACTTGATCTTTCTTTTTGTATAAAACGATTATATATGAAGTTTGGTAATGATAAGACAAAAATTGCGATCGCTAGAGCGGTAACAGACAAATATATATATATATATATATATATATATATATATATATATATATATATATATATACAGTTTTGAACGGACCTCATTTTCGTCATCTCCTGGGTAGGATCGATGGTCATTTGAAGAAAAATTTCGAAAATTCCGTCATGAGTACAACCTCAATAGCTGATTTCCCCATAAGGGAAATCTGCTAAAACACTCATTATGATAAAATAGCTGATTTCCCTTAAGGGAAATCTGCTAACATGCTTAACCTTTTGTGTACTTAAGAATAAGAGTAAATGTTAAACCTAATATTAATTTATTGGTTTTAGGATCCCGAAGGGTTTGCCAGTGGGGAAGAAACACTGCCACCAACGGAGCGTGCTGAGACTGGTTCTCTGTCAGACGACGATACCAAAAGCAGCACTAGTGATGACCGAAAGACTGTAACTACCCTTGCTATTGTAGACGACGGAAATATGGAAGACATACCTATTGGTAGGCTTATCGACTCCTGAAGTCATTGGAATGAATAATGTTTAATTTACAATTAACAAAATTTAGTAATCAACAAGATTGTCAGATAGATCATGTGGTAAATGGTACTTAGAAAGTCACAAAATCGTTATGTAAATCATGTATATTTCTCATTAAACTATATTTGGCACGTTTTTACAATTTTATTATCTATTCTTCACTGAGTTCTTTTGATTCCTGTCCGATGCGATGGATAATGCGATCTAGGAGGTAATATTTTTGACATTTGTACCTGTTTCAGATACTTAATTTGAGGTGGGATTACCATCGAATTTATATCAGCCGTAAAGTAAAGTCACTTCCATATAACGCAAAGCGGGGAATACAATACTGGGCGCATTTTATTAATCATATCATGAAGAGGTACAGAGGTAAGTAGGTTGGTAATTTTTCAATAAATCGTCGTTTACAGATGTGGTGTTTCTGTTGACTGCGAAGAAGAATTCGGCTGAGCTCCTCTGTTTTAAAAGATTTTAGACGATGCCCTCCTAAGAAACAGTGAAGACACACTTGTGGGGAAAAGTTAATAGATGTAGAGAAATGTGATAACTTAGTTGGTGATGAGTAAACCCATAAAAAGTTTACTTATTACCACCTGTTCTGCTTTACTTCGTTGCTCAAACTAGAAGCACACAATAAAAAAATGTAGTGGGTGATGTTCTGGGTTGGACAAGGTGAGAGAAAACCTTTTCAAGTACCTACTTTTCCTTTGTTATTGAATTTAACAAATCATTCATGTTAAGGAATAATGCTAGATGTAGGTAGGATGAAATAATTGTCTACGCTTCCACTGCAGTGCATCATCGTCAGTGCCCTGTTGACACACAAAAAGAATAACTACTATCTCTATTAAAATATTTTACATAAGGGATAAACTCGATAACATATAACAATAAATAATAAATATGACAATAAATCGAGTTTACCCCTTATCTAAAACATTTTAACTCCATGCTCTGCCTTTTTAATAAATTGTTGTAGTGAAAGCATAGCCAATTCTTTCATCCTACCTACATTAGAAGTCACTTCCACCTGCCAGAATACCAACTCAGAATAATGCTTCACTAACAAGGGGAGTGCACGGCCTTCCCCCCACCGATTTGAACGAAAATATTTTGGTGTTTAGTACCTAATGAAAAACAAATTCTGTTAAAGCAAGAGAACACACTTCTCATGCTTTCGTTTGAAAAAAAAAAAAAATGTTAATGTTTGCCTGACCATCTTGAGTTGTTTCCAAGATAAAGAAGTTCCCGTGACTTAATTGCTAGTGATTTTTTTTTTCCTAACCGGAAATCTTGAGACCGAATCTCGCAGGGAGCGAATTATTTTTTCCCATTTTTGCTTCTAGGGCGTTTATTTAATATTAATAAATAAATAAAAAGTTTTTTTTTTAATTATTGGTATTTAATTTTTAGCATGTTCCATATATTTAAAGAAAATTCGAAAGATTTCTGTCAAAAATATAATTGGTATAAGGAAATATTTAATATTGCATTAGAAATATAGTATTTATTAATTGAATACATAAAAATACAACAATTATCAATAATAACGCAGATGCTTGAATAATATTTTTAAACGGTTTTATATAACTGTATCTGTTTATTTATGATTATTTTATTTTATAATTAATAAAGATATTAATGGTAAACCTAGAGTGGCGAGTTCGATTCTCGCCTGGGTAAAAGAGATCATTTAGTGACGAAATTCATTAAATAACATCCTAAAATCCCACCCTGGCTTGAGAAGGGTGGTAACCTGTTGATAACCCGTCCCGATTAGCCTAAGTTGCAAAAAGTGGACGTTAATAAATAATAATAATAATAAAGATATTTAAACTTTTCTAGCTCTAGACATAACTTTCTTTAACAGTTTTATACGTTAGAGCTATATTTTTATTATGCATGGCCTTGGATCACTGTCGTATATTTCTATCATCAAGTTAACAATTTTACCGTGGATGAGTTGAAGAATATAATGAATTTTAATAATAGATGATATCTTGCGATTCTCTTCAATCAGATACGAGCAGTTTATGAGACGATTGTCTTTTTAAATAATTTTAATAACTTGATATAAAATGTACATTTTTAACTTGATAGAAATGTACGTCTGTATGTATGTAGACGAACGCGTGAGAAATGCGTTTTCTAGCTTTAACAGAATTTGATTTCCATTAGGTATTAAACACTAAAAAATTTTCGTTCAATTCGGTGGGGGGAAGACCGCGCACTTCCCCTGTACGAATATTCCAAAGAGGAACATACAATACATACTGTCCGAATATAGGACATCCGCTATAAGTCGGTTTCGTAAAGGCTACGTCTGTACTTATTTGTTTACAGAAGCGAGAGGCACTATATTCGAAAGAGGGAGCTTCACGATAACAGCTGTTAGTTGCTGGCGTTTGAGGCATGCGCACTTCTTCTGTAGCAGCGTCATTCTCGTTATTTAATATCCACACCTCGTATAATAACAAACGTTGTGCATTAAGAAAGACCTTTAGCACTGATTGGCTCCTGTGGAAGCTCAACTGACTGCCAGCGATTTTTTGTATAGTGAACCACTTGTGAGAAGAGAAATGTCTTGATATATTCAGTGAATGATTATCCTCTGTGGCAAAACACTAAAAGGACTAAATTACTTAGTAGTCAGAATCGAGAGGTATGATACAAATATTTTCTCCTGTACAACATTATCACTGTATTAGTGATACTAACTAGGATGTCCTATATTTTTCCTTATTCGTTCTCCGTTAACCCTTCGTCGGGCGCGTGATCTCTCAGAACACGGTTTCTAGAAAAATATTTGCCACTCCTCCTAGCAGAGAGTGGTGGTGTAGTGCTTCGAGTTATGTGCTTTATAGGTCCCCCCTTCAACGTCAGTAGTGTCACTGCGTTTGATGGAGTCGTGTGCTTCACCTGTCATTCAGTTTAATCTCCTAGATACCACGCGCCCGATCTCGTAAGTTTTTTTGAAATCTGTATTTCATAAATATATACATCAATTAACTTTCTCTTTATTGAATGGAATTATATAAACCAATTTTTCTATTATTTTGCTCATACATGAGCTTTCAGAAGAACTTATTCAAGAAAATATTGTATGACGCAGTGACAACAGTAGACGTTTACCAACCGAATTAGGGACGAAACTTGACGAGTAAAGAGAATCATTGAACTCAAGTACAGAACAGCATAAAAAAAGTCCCTCCACTACAACGAACTAAAGTAAATGATGTGAACCAAGTAAAACTGAAAAGAAATGTAGGTTTACTCATTATTCTTGTGAGATTTGCAAAAGAAAAACTTGTTTACAAAATAGTTCAACGCCTTGTCCTAATTGTAATGCAGCTCTGCAAAAAAGATAATAATTAAACTGGTATTTTTAAAAGGATTGGTACATTAAAATTTAGATGATTTTTAATAAGTCTTATCTAAAAGTGATTTCGTGCTACTTATTTTTGAATGAAGTTATATTTAGATATTTTGTTTATATTGTTCACAAACTGAAATGAATTATGAATAATTTCGACATGTGCATTAAAACTATTTCTTTTGGTATTTGTATGTTTTAATTATATTTTAAAAATTATTATATAAAAATTATTTTAATAACAATGAATCTATAACCAACTTGGTTATATTGTCTACCATGATTTTTTTTATTATAGTACGTGTCAATTTTGAAAATTATTTACTTCTATTAAACAAATACTTCCTCAGATATGATTTGTAATCACACACTGAACATTTTAGTGCGAAATATATATTAAAAAAATTGTATTTCCGTAAAAACGGTTGAGGTTGTATCTCTGAGATACACGCGCCCGATGGCGGAATATTTTTGATGCGCCCGACCGAGGGTTAATTAAAAGAAGTAATCATTTTCGATATTTGTGCTGTCTTTGTAAATTTTTGTTCACTATTAACATATTGTTTTTATACAAAAATTTATCAAATACCCGTTCATATTGTTTTTAAAAAAGGTTTCAGTTCTTTATTTTTTATTATTATTTTTTAATTTGTCATGCAGATTTATAAGAAGGAAAGTCGCCTCACCATTAAGCATATTACTGTTAATGAAGAGTACTCTTTTAGAAATAATCCAGGAGACGGGCATTCTTAAAATGGCATCTATGAATTATTTCTTTATTGACAATATCGTTGTCAGGTGGTTTCATGTGTGTCATTCGAATAAGTTAGTAGTATATTAAAATCAATTTAGATACTGTATCCAAATAGGAAAAGAAGAAATCTTCATATTTAATGTAAAACACTCAAATAAGATTTAAACCAATACAAAATAATACTTGGGAAACGGAGTTGAAGTGAAACTATATGAGGCATTGTCTGGTGGCACATAGTTGTGCCCTGATGACAATCTATCCCTGGAGTTGACAGCTGGTATATATGATATTTCATATTCTCGACAGAAATGCAGGTGTGACAGGAATGGTTCGTTATTGTTGCTACACATCATTCAGGGCAAATGGTAGAATTTTCTCGTTAATGACCTCAAAATCTAAAACGTTCTGCGCCTTAATTAACTCAGTAATTACTTTTTAATTATTTTTTTTAACGTTGATTGAGTTGATGTGAACCTCCGATTGAGTGGACTTTCTAAAAACCTTCACTTGTGCCTTGAAAAAATAAGAACATTTTTTTTTTCTGCTCATAGTAACCCTATAAGGAGTTATTTATTTGAATATAAGAGTATGTTCCATTGCCACATGGCATATTACATGTATGATTATGATTAAATACATTTTTATTTTACAATATATATACGTTAATCAGCTATCTACTCAAATATTATATACAAAAAATAATAATAATAAAATAAAATATTAAAATAAGTAAGATAATTACAAATGAAATGAAAAAGCAAATAAATAAAATAAGAACAAAAAATATATCAATTAAAGCTAAACTCAACCGATGTTTAATATGCGAGTCTATGTAAGGTAAATATATTGAATTATAATTGCCATTCATCACAACCAACTTTACATTCTAATGTATTTTTGCTACATCCATATCTATACTTTTGATAAACTTTATAAGTTCTTTATATGGCCAACTTTATATGTTTAAGGCATTTTGGAAAGATTTTAAAATTTTAGCTTGTAAATTTAGAAATAAAAGGAGATAATTACCATTTATGTAATCTATATCAATATCAGATAAAAATAATAATTAGATGTCAATAATATTCCAAATACAGATAGCTACTTTATGTTAGAGAATCAGTTGAATTCTTGAAAAGAAGGCAAATTCCGATGATTCATCCATTCAGCAAACAACTTTACGAGCACCATATTAAAATTAAGTTTTGATCTAAAAAAAATATGCGGCAAGGGATTAGCGGGTTGCTGGCTACACATCAAAATCATCAATCATATGAAGTAAAATAATTCTTATAAAACTAAAACTGGACCTAAAATATAATCGACACATATAAAACAAAAGTAAGCAAAAAAATAATATAAAATCAAAAATACCATTAAAATAAAACTATCTGAAAAAATACATATAAATAATACATGGTAAAAATGAAATAAAACTATTCATAAAATTATTCCAAAGGAAGTTAAGAAAATGAATTGAATTGATGATGATCAAACAAAATATAGCCACCGCTGGAGCATTAACAGATAAATTATATATATATATATATATATATATATATATATATATATATATATATATATAACTTTGAACGGACTTCATTTTCGTCAGCCACGGGGTTGGATCTACGGATATATGAAGAAATTTTTCGAAAATCGCGTTATGAGATTTCAAGGCGATGAATCCATAATGCTGGTGATTGATTTTTGATTTATGTAAATCGTTATTTATGTATGTAAAATCTCATTTTATAGGCTTACTTGCTTGTTGTGAATCTCTATCACAGGCAACATGTTCACCAGCTGTGGCATACCTGTTGTATTGTTTGCTAACCGTTCTAATTACAGGTTGCCCCTGGAAACATTGCCTCTACAGGTTACTCAGTTCATGCCTCGATCAGCCCTTCATGTTGTTGTCTCTGTGTCAATGTACCTGCTACTATGTCACTCCCAACCGAGATTATGCCCTCAGAGTCCTGAACCATAATACTTGCCTACACATGATTCTGTCAAGACCTCACGCATTCCAGAGTCTTCGGTGGCCGTTGCCGAGGTACTCGGAGGAAAGAGCGAGTACACATCTCCGATTTTGAGAGAGCACTGAAGATAGCGCTTAGAGAAATATAGCTGCCTATAAAAGTGTTAAATTTAGTTGAGGTGTTGACATTTTTACCATATTTCCCTTAAGAGAAATCGGCTTTTGAGGTCGCACTCATGACGGAATTTTCGAAATTTTTCTTCAAATGTCCATCGATCCTACCTAGTAGAAGACGAAAATGAGGTCCGTCCAAACTGCGTTTATATATATATATATATATATATATATATATATATATATATATATATATATATACAGTGCTGTGAAAAAGTCTTTGAACAAAACTGTTCTTGTGAGAATAATTTATATAATTTCATTTTAGCACTTAATGTTTTACTTATTATTTTGCTAAGAGTCCTAGATGTATTCCGCATTTAACTTTCTAATGTAAAAATGTGTACAGTGGTGGATAAAAGGATTTATAACTGCTTGTCAATATTGTCACTATTAGGTTCTAAATTCTTTTTATAATCCTTTCTATTGACATCATCTTAATGTTTACATTATTATCATCTCTTTCTCTTCAATTCAGTATAAACGTTCAGTTGGAAGGTACAACATATTTGTGAAAACAAAAAAAACATTTTTATTCATAGAATACTGCGTTTTTTCAAACAGTAAATAAAATTTATAGTGTAAAATAATTTTCCTTAATAAACTTATTTTTTTCTGTACTTTAAACTAACTGATTTTCAGGAAATGGCGAAAATTAATCTTCTTGATAGACAGAAAGTGATTATTTTGTATCAGCAGGGCCTTACTATTCGTGAAATTCAAAGGCAAGTGAAAGGTTCTACTTCAGGAATAGACTATATTATTAAAAAAATTAAAAAAAGGCAAATGTATTGTGGACTTAAAACGTTCTGGTAGGCCCCGAATGTTAAACCGTGCTGCAGAAAAACATTTGAAGTTGTTATCTTTGCGCAACCGCAAAAAGAATAGCACACAACTTGCTCAAAAAATAGCTGAAGCCACAGGTACACAAGTATCTTCTTCTTTGGTTAGAAGGAAACTTATAAGTTTTGGACTTAGGGAGTGTGTGGCTAAGAAAAAAACATTTTTCCGTCGTGGAAATAAAGGAAAGCGTTTGAAATTTGTAAAAGAACATGAAAATTGGACGGAAGAGGACTGGTAAAAAGTTTTATGGACCGACGAATCAAAATTCGAAATGTTTGGCTCTAGGAGAAGACAGTATGTGAGGCGGCGGCCAGGAGAGGAGTATTTGGAAGAATGCTTAAATCCAACTATGAAGCATGGAGGAGGTTCTATACTGGTTTGGGGTTGCTTCTCCGGCTATGGAGCAGGAGATATTGTGAGAATAGAAGGGAAAATGGATGCTAAAAAATATCACAGTATTCTTACATCTAACGCAATCCCATCTGGGTTGAGGCTTATAGGGCCGGGATTTGTTTTACAGCACGACAATGATCTAAAGTTTACAGCCAGAACTATCAAAGATTATTTGTCAAGAAAAGAAGAACAGGGACAGTTAAAATGTATGGAATGGCCACCTCAGAGTCCTGATTTTAATCGTATAGAGCATTTGTGGGAATTACTTGATGAAAAAAAGAATTGAAAGGCAACCAAATTCTTTAGAAGAGCTGTGGAGAATCCTAAAAGAAGAATGGGAAAAAATTTCCCCTGATTACATAGCCTCTTTAATTTCTAGTGTTAAAGATAGATTGCTGAGCGCCAAAAGAAATAAAAGAGGACATACTAGATACTAATTTTTTGTTTGTGCTATATGGTTATTAAATATTTTTTCGCTGCAATATTATATGGGTGGTATTTTTAATTAAATAAAATATTTGTTTCACAATAATTTTGTTTTTTTCCTTTTCTTCCAACTTAGATTATTAAAAAAATTACTTTGTTCAAAGACTTTTTCACAGCACTGTATATATATATATATATATATATATATATATATATATATATATATATTTATATATATGTGTGTGTGTGTGTGTGTGTGTGTGTGTGTGTCTGTTACCGCTCTAGCGGTCGCAATTTTTGTTTGATCATTACCAAACTCGATATTTAGACGTTTTATGTAAATAGGAAGATCAAGTTCGTTAACGGTTGAAATCGGACCCCCCGAGAGGGGGGGGGGTTAGCGGGGGAAAATTTTGAAAATTCGAAATATCACCGTTACTATAAGTCGCATCGAAAAAGTGTAAAGAATGAATCTTATTAAACATTCAATTTACTATAATTGTTGTTATGTGCATTTATTCTGTATCATGAATGTTAACCAAGATATTGTCATGTTTCAGCTTTCAGCGTTCAAACCCCCACTTCTAGTCGTTTTAGAAAAACAATACTCTGTTATATAATAAACCACACTATTCGGTGCTTAAATACAAAATATCGTGATCCCTCCCCCCTTCTTAAGTTCTTGGACTGCTAAAATTTGATTGATTTCGATAAAAATTATAGTACTAGATATAGTAAATAGTTTTCAATAAAATTATTATTTTATATCCTGATATACTTCCGTAAAAGTTTTTCTTTCCACTGAGAAGTTGGGACTTCTGTTTGTTTACGTTTGAGGTGCTTCCTGTTTGGAGGTTTCTTATTATCGTTTGTATTTATTCAATTGATGTTGACGGTGCTATTGTGTTAACAGTATGTTGATTTATCTAATGTTAAGCATCACGGGGGAAATCTGCTTAGTTTACGCAGCCCCTGCGCGACGGGCTTTTTCCAACTGTGGTTGCATTCAGACTATTTTTTTCCAAGCTCGTGTCATCTTTTAAATTAACGTTATACGAGACGGCATTCCTAACACTCCCAAATCTAATTTCTTTCAAATTGTGCTGGACGCTGGAGGGGTCATTCATCAAGGCGACTTTCCAAGGGAAGACTTGGATGAATGGAGCTGGAGTCTTACGTCGTAGAGAGAGGTGTTAAAATTCCCCTGTAAGGTAGTGGGAAAGGATTGCTATAGACCAGGGGCTGGAAATGGATAGAAATAGAGGCTCTCTCGATGCGGGAGTCTCGTGGGGGCCGTAGACTTTTCCAGAGATGTAGGACTCTCTGGTGCCCTCTCCAGCTCCAGCTATGCCCCTTTCACTCACTATCTCTCTTTCTCTCTCTCTCTCTAGTATCTTACATCCTAACGTCCCATTCACCTTCTTCCTCTTATCACACATCCTGAACCTTCTCTATCAGTGCACTATTCAGATACTGCCTTTTGTATGTCCTCCTGCCTAGCTGAATAATGAGTAACAAAATAAATATACTTGCGACACACAGACAACAAAAAAGTTTTTATATATACTCTATGACTGCTCAACATTTAATCAAAATAGGAAAAATTAAATAATCAACATAATTTTAAAGGGATGCAATTGGGTAATGAATATTGTGAGGGCGGGAAGCTTTTTAAAGGCAAGAATAAGAGAGCATTAGACTGAAATATTTACTATTTTTGGAAAGATGAGGGTGAATGATACAAGTCACTATTTGAGTTCTCCAAAGAATCAAGTATATTGAATTGATTAAGCAACATATAATACACTTTATAGATATAGAGGTTGTAAAAGAAACAAAAGGAAACTTAACTTTATAAAATAATTTAGCGGCAAGCCAATAATATATATATATATATATATATATATATATATACACACACAAAAGAATGATCGATCGGCCCTTTATTTTGCGATTACTCATTTAATAATTTGCATAGATAATGCTAGCATTATTAGAAGTAGGTACCTGCGGGAAACCTATACTTTCCTTGAAGTGAAGTCTTCTTCCGTTGTTATTTTCTGTGTTCCCTATAAGATTCTGTCTTCTAGCTGATTGCGGTAATCTGTATATGATGGTAGCTTTGCGGGAGATGATAAATTGACTATACTCTGTAACGGGTGAATTCCAACTGAGCGGTTATCTATGCAGCGGTGTACACACTTTACTGTAGCGGAGAAACGACCCCTGAGAGCGTCAAAGCACAGCTGACCGTTCCGTTTGAAACTAGCCGGTGCCTTTTTGAGCTGCAACGTAGTTTCCGCTGTAGGCCACAGCCTTGATGATCTGTATATGTGTGGCGGGTTTGTGAACTCAGCGAGCGCGGGAAATTCGAATTCAAATGACGACTTAACAAATATAATAAAGACATCTTAATGTTTAGCAATACTATAGATATGGATATAGCAAAAATTCATTAGAATTTAAAGTTGATTATGAGAAATGAGAATTATAATTCAATATTACATAGACTCTCGAATTAAAAAAGTCCGTCACGCAGGGGCTGCGTAAACTAAGCAGATTTCCCACGCGAAGGTTTACAATAGATAAATATACATGCAGGTAACACTACCGTGAATGCTCAGTGAATGTACAATACAAGTTA
The DNA here is from genome assembly GCA_019009955.1 of Riptortus pedestris. Lineage (NCBI taxonomy): Eukaryota > Metazoa > Arthropoda > Insecta > Hemiptera > Alydidae > Riptortus > Riptortus pedestris. Next base: position 25,371,491 of record CM032228.1, read on the forward strand.
ATAATCTCTACAACGGAAAGCGGCTGATCTGTAAAAAACAGGCTATCTAGCCTCGTAGTGCTGCATAGGTAGACCGGAAAGACAAAAAAATTAATGAAATATATCTGAATATAACAGTTATTTTTTTAAAAACAATTTACTAAAGCTAGTGCTGTAATTTATAAAGAATGAGAATCAGTTTTATTTCAATCACTCAAATTTTAGTAATCCAAAGGCAAAAGAACGTATTTGCATATATCTCATAAAGTAAAAGCAATGAAAACAATATTTGTTATTTAAGCTTATAATAATGTGGTTTTTTATATAACAGAGCATTGTTTATGTAACACTAGTAGAAGTGGGGTTTACTGAAGGGTGAAAACTGGAAAATGCAAATATCTCGGTTAATATTCAAGATACAGAATGCACATATATAAAAATATTTATAGTACATTTCATTTGCAATAAGATTGATCCTATACACTTTTTCAACCTGACTTATAGTTACGGAGATATTTCGATATCCTCCCCTCTAAACCCCCATCCCGCTGGCACGATTTCAGACATTATCGAACTTGATCTTTCTTTTTACATAAAACTATTTAATATCGAGTTTGGTAACGATCAAACAAAAATTGGGACCACTAGAGCGCTAACAGACAAATATATATATACAGTTTTACAAATATATATATATATATATATAGTATTGAATGGACCTTATTTTTGTCATCTACTGTATGACTGTATTCCTAAGATGTATCTGCTGCCTAGATGTTCAAATCATTTCTTTGTTATTACAACAATTTATAATATTACTTGTATCGAAAAGACTAAGATGAATTATAGTAGAATTTATTATCATTATTCAATTTATGAATCACCACTACTTCTTAGCTACTGACGACACTGTGATATTGATTTTCTATTTGTAGCACATTATTGTTGTATTAAGGCTCCTGATTGGAATCTTAATGGAGTTGTAGGAAGTAATTGCGCCACTAGGGGACAACCTTATTTCACGCCTTAAAAAGGCAATTTGAGGGCATTTTCCTTTAGTTAGAGACTAATTGAATTAATTTTGTGCTAATTAACTTTGCTAAAACCCAAGAAAAACTTCACAAATAGGGTTAGTAGTGCTGCCTTTTTTTCGTGAAACACTTTTTTATATATTTGGGTAGATAATAGAAAATAAATAGTTAAATGCTAAATAAATAAATAATCTACTCCTTCGGAACATCCAGCATAATCCCTTTTTACTTCTCTAACAAGGTTACCTTCGTACTTATATATTTCCTCCTCGTCAAGCCCAGGGGCCGTGCCAACATTTCCAGCAGCAACGACTATAACACTACTGGCCTTGTCTACACCTATATCTAGAGCCCCTTTGTTCATCCAGAATCTGTTAACGCCCTAGCGGACGCAATTTTGGTCTGATCGTCACCAAACTTGATATATATATATATCTATATATATATATATATATATATTATAATGAAAGGTTAATTATAATTATTATTATTTAAATTTAATCTATTTACCGGCTACTTCTCAGGGTCATATATTGCACGGCAAGCATTCCCGTTTCCACCATCTCTGCTATAAGAGCTAATTTATCTAGTTAATCAGAGATATAGCACAATTAGGCTAGATAATTAAAGAAACACTTACTCTGTTTGCATCTTGGGAGTCGACTCACGATTCCTGTCCTGCTCAATTGACCCTTAGGCTCACAGGGCTCCGCTGTCCGTCCCTTGACAGGTGCTGCTACCTCTTTTAAAGCCCAGTACTAATCACTCTGATCTCATAGATATAGAGACAGCGGAGAGCCTCTAAGGCTCGACCGTTACAATATATGTATATATATATATATATATATATATATATATATACACACGGAAATTTATATTATGCTTTGAAAAGACATCATTTTTTGCAAATTTCCCTTAAGGGAAAGAAAGAAAAATCATGTTCGTTAATGGCTGAAATCGAACCATCGGGAAAGAGGGTTTAGAGGAGGAGAATTTTGAAAATTCGAAATATCACGGTTTCTATAAGTTAGGTCGAAAAAGTGTAAAGAACCAATCTTATTACAAATTAAGTTTTCTATAGATATTGTTACATACATTTATTCCCTATCTTGAATATTAACCGAGATATTTGCATTTTCCAGTTTTCAGCCTTCAATAAACCCCCACTTCTACTCGTGTTACGTAAACTTGCTGAGACATTTATTATGCGAGATACATGCAAATTGTTTTTATTTCCGGTGTCGGAATAACTGTAAGTCGTTTACCGACCTGTTTGTTTACATTAAATGCTTCCAGCCGGGCGGGTGAAGATTTCTTTTTACCGTTTGTAATTATTCACCTAATATTCACGGTACTATTGTGTTAGCAGTATGTCGGTTTATCTATTATTTAAATTCACGTGGAAAATCTGCTTAGTTTACGCAGCCCCTGCGTGACGGACTTTCTTCATATCCTAAAAGTTCACAGACAAGATCCATAATGACGGTGCCTATATTTATATATCATCTTTGGCATCTTCATGGCAGGATCGGTGGATATTTTTGGAAATGTTTTAAAAATTGTGCAATTACAACCTCTATAGCTGATTTTCCTTAAGGGAAATCTGCTAAAACTGTATAATTCCAAATAATGGCCATGGTAGACAGTTATGAATTAGCTTTGGTATTAAAATTGGAGCTAAAATTTTATTCAGAATAATCATTATCTGAAATTTTTTTTTCTAAATTGTAATTGAGAGAGTAATTAACGATTATCATTTTAAAGGAATTTATTTTTTTACTGACCTTGCTTTCGTATTCAAAGTGTTGTAGACACATTAATAGTAAGCTTGAGGATGTTAGGAATTATTTGGAAGGTATATTAAAGGTAAACTAACAATTATAAATTCACAAATGTAAATCTATACAAATAAAAAATTCCCAAATGTAAATCAATACAAATGCTTTGAATGAATCTGTTTGTATGATATTTGTGAACGGCCGGAGAACAGATTCGGAGCGATATGGAGGATCCGGAAGGGAATAAAATGCAAAATCAAGTTTATCTCTGCAGATTTGATTTGAAAATGTTTTCGAAGGATGAACTGTACACAATTCTATTAGTCAATTACATAGTTAAGAAAGTAGCAATAGCCGAAAGAGTAAAATTTGTCTCAATTAAACAGGGAACATTACATCTAAAATTATATATCCCTTTTTTAAAAACGAATATCTCACTATCCCAACATACATTTTATCTTACACAAATACTAACTGGACACGGAAATACAAACTCTTACTTACACAGATTCAAACTTACTGACTCAAATAGTTGTATATGTGGCAGTTACACTGAACAGACATTCACCCACCTGATTTATGAATGTAGACTGACTCAAGACATACAAAGACAGTTAAAGACTCATATTCCCGCAGAGCCAATCAGTCCCGATATTTTATTTCAAAACATATAAATTTATTAAAAGCAATAGCCTATGATGTTCTTAAGCTGAGAGAGGAAAAGAAAATATAATATTAATATTATATAATTTTTTTTATTGCTTATTTAATTGTACTCCTAATTGTTCTCATTTAATTTTTTTTGTAAAGTTTAATTTTCATGTTCTCATTTACATTTTTAATATGTATATATATATATATATATATATATATTATTATATAAAATTGTTAAATGTTTTGACAAACTGCATATAATATGCATGGGATGTGCAGAAATTAAAACCCCTCCACATAGGGTTACTATGTAGAGGAAATACATAAACAGGGAACAGAATCACCTACAAGTTCTGCAAGTAATTAACGGGAAATGGCAAACGGGTGTAAGTTTCCAGTAGAATTTTATCAACAGGCTTTGATAACTGCTTTTGTGATGTGCCTAAATGATTTAAATGTTAAATCAAGTATATTAAAGAGTGATTACGAATTCATTGGTGAGGTAGTTGAATTAACAAACACTTATATAACCAAGTCATAGCTCAAACCTCCATAGTCACGGATTATCGTTGCTATGTGTCTAGGAAAGGACACTTTTACGTATGTGGAGGTCTGCACATAAATAAAAAGTCCGTCACGCAGGGGCTGCGTAAACTAAGCAGATTTCCCACGTGATGTTTAGTAATAGATAAATATACATACTGCTAACACAACAACAAAGTGAATAAATAAGAAATGTTTCATCCAATTTCAATAACTTGCCGACAGGAAGCGTTAGGTTAGAAATGTAAACAAAGGGGGGCAGACCCGTTTGTTTACATTTCTAACCTAACCTCTGCCTCACACCGGAAAGAAAAACAATTACTGAAATATATCAAAATATAAATCATTATTTTATCGAGAGCTATTTACTATATCTAGTACTGTAATTAATAATGAGTCTGAATAATTGTTATCTCAATCAATAAAATTTTAGTAGTCCAAAACTTTAAGATGGGGGGGGGGAGTCAGCAGGGCATATTTGCATGTATCTCGTATAATAAAGGTCTCTTGAATACAATTTTTGGTATTTAAACTTCCAAAAATGTGATTTATTATGTAGCAGAGTATTGTTTACGTAACATGAGTAGAAGTGGCTGTTTGCTGAAAACTGAAAAATGCAAATATCTCGGTTAATATTCAAAATAGAGAATAAACGTATATAACAATATTTATAGTAAATTTAATTTGCAATAAGATTGGTTATATACAATTTTTCGATCCGACCTATGGTAACGGAGATATTTCGAAATTTCAAAAATCCTCCCCTCTAAACCCCCCCACCCCCAGGCCCGATTTCAGCGGTTAACGAACTTGATCTTTATTTTTACATAAAACGACTAAATATCGTTTTTGGTAACGATTAAACAAAAATTGCGACCGCTAGAGCGGTAACAGACAAATATATAGATAGATAGATCTATATATAGATATATATATATATATATACAGTTTTGAACGGACCTCATTTTCGTCATCTCCTGGGTAGGATCGATGGACATTTGAAGAAAAATTTCGAAAATCGCTCACAACCTCAATAGCTGATTTCCCTGAAGGGAAATCTGCTAAAATCGATAACATTAAAAATCCCTGGTGTGCAAAATATAAACTGAAGTAACAACACATTATAAGAAATTGAAAGCAGAATATAAACGAAATGGAGGCTGCACAAATTGTGTTAAGGTCCCCACGTTTCAGCACTTAAAAAACTCTATATTATTTAAGTCAAATAGCAGGACACAAATTAGAACCGCCTTAGCAACTTAACTTCTGACTTCTAATCAAGGCATTGAAGGAGAAGAGAGCTTGTTGATGTGTAGAGACAGTGCCTGCTCAAGGAGGTGGGAACCTGATAAGACTCTAAATAACAGTAAGTTGAACAGTAATGACCTGGGCCGGCCATTGTCCAAATGCCTACTGAATCAGTCCTAACAACTCTACGGCACGACAATCTAGATCAGAGGAGCAACTATAGTAACTGCTGGACAATCCAGAATAAGACCTAGAGGCCGTTTTCCCCTCCAGGGCTGGAATAATTCACCGCCTCGCCCCCCCCCCCCCCTCACTCTCTCTTCCCTTTCTCCTCCCCCGCCTACCCTTTGTCTTTGAACTGTCCAGAGCCCAAATTAGGAGGAACAACTCTTTCCCCTCCTCCCCTTTCTTGAGAGGGAGGCTGAATGAGAGAGAAATAGAGAGAGAGAAAGAGAGTGGGCGGATGAAAGAAATGTTTAATTCTCTCCATGAACTATTGAAATCTTTATCCTACCCATATTCAATTCCACAGACCCTCTGTTCATAAACACTAAAGAGATTTAGCATGTTTCATCAGAATGTGTCTCTTTATTCTTCAACTCATGACTGCAAACAAAAAAAGCCTATCTTGTGAATCCACAAAACATATGCTTTACATCTAAACTATAATACCTTTCGAATTAGCTTTAATTCATTTTGACCTATAACCAACCTCGTTCTATTTTTTTGACTCATGGAATATTTAAGACAATAGAATACTTAAACTCATATCATTTTGACAATAAATTTCTGCTGTAAGTTGGACTTATCAACTTGATAAGCTTGAGTACTAAGAAACAGTCATTATCTTCTAAAGTTCTGTAGTAATGAAAAATATCTATTAGATTAGATTAAAAATACAGATAGGGAGATTATATTAAAATATGTATCGGCAGATTGAAACAATAATGGAAATGACATCAAATGCTTTTAGTAATATAAAGTAATGCTCTATTGGGATCTTGTCTTACTCATATTCAATTTTCCAGAACCTCCGTTCTTAGCACAAAATAGTTATTTTCATCACTAGTACCAAAAGTGGTTCTTTTCGGTGCGAGGTCTAGTTTTACGAGCGAGGCGAAGCCGAGCTTGGAAATTGGACCGAGTACCGAAAGGACACTTTTGGTACGTGTTATGAACAATACTTTTCATTATACTGCTCATACTTGAGTGCATTAAAACCCTTTTATATTTCATTAATAATTTAAAGATACAATATAAGAAATTAAAGTGACACATTATTTTATTTGAAATAAAACATCTGTTTATTAACCTATAATAGAAGAAAAGTACTTATATAAGAAATTAAATTGACACATTATTTTATTTGGAAAAAACATCTGTTTATTAACCCATAATAGAAGAAACATTACAGATTTACATTAATATTTATAGTACAATTTTGATTATTATTTATGTTAAAACCTTTGTTTGGCATTGCCTTTTGGAATACAGTTAACTTTTGATTAAAGGAATTATTTTCCAGTTCGGGCTCATCCTCAAACACGTTTATTAGTAACAGGTAAGGTTAGCGCACCGAAAAGATTTTTCAGTACTAGTCCCGAAAAGAGCTATTTTACGGACTCAAACCTAGTATTAAAAACACATGTTTTTTGACGCAGTATAATAAAAAACATTTAGCATGTATCATCAGAATGTATCTCTTTAAACTTAAATTCATGACTGCAAGAAACAAAAGCCTCTATTGTGAATCTACAAAACATATGTTTTACACCTAACCTATAATATATTTCGACTTAGCTTCAGTCCATTTTGGCCTATAACCGAACAAAATAAAGCTAACATTACCTTTGGGTACAGCTTGGATGCCTTTGGCCCTAATGCCTCTGCAAGAGTGATATAGTTACCCATTGCAGCTTGAACAGCTCACAGTTCTCTCCAGCATTATACTTATTTGAAAAGTCAAATAGTTCTGGCAAAGAAAAATTACTTATCATTTTCTTCAACTGTAAGCATTCACCAGAAAACATGTTCTTAAGCACAAAAAAAGATTTAGCATGCTCCATCAGAATGTGTCTTTTTTTTCTTCACCTCATGATTGCAAAAACAAAAGCCTATCTTGTGAATTTACAAAACATATGTTTTTACACCTAACCTATATCTTACAATTACAAAGAGATATAAATATAACAATCTTTCGTTATAGTATTCACTCCCTAACAACCTCATTCTATATTTTTAACTCATGGAATATTTAGGACAGTAGAATACATAAACCCCCATCATATGATGACCATTGTAAGTTTATTTTGACAATAGAGCTCTGTTTATACTGTACATCTTTTGTAAGTGGAACTTATCTTGTTATTATTATTAGCTTGTGTAATTAGAAATAGTCATTATAAATAGTATTTTTAAATAGTGGTTATCTTCTAAAGTTCTATGCTAAGTAAAAATAATTAGATTCTATTAAAAATACCGATTAGATTAGAGATGCTTAGAATAGATTAAAAGTCCGTCACGCAGGGGCTGCGTTATAAACTAAGCAGATTTCCCACGAGAGTCTAAACCAATTTCACGAGTGCCGAACAGTTACGAAAACGGCCGAACCAATTTTCGGCGGAATGTCAAGAACACAAACGACGATCTCATCTCGTCCGCTATTCCATACAATTAATAACAATGCAAATATCTCGGTTAATATTCAATATACAGAACACATGTATATGACAATAGGTATAGTAAATTTAATTTGAAATAAGATTGGTTCTATACAATTTTTCGATTCAACGTGTAGTAACGGAAATATTTAGAATTTTCGAAAATCATCCCTCTAAATCCCCCTCCCACTGGTCCGATTTCAGTCATTAACGAACTTGACGTTTCTTTTTACATAAAACGATTTAATATCGAGTTCGGTAACGATCAAACAAAAATTGCGACAGCTAGAGCGTTAACAGAAATTTATACACACACACACACACACACACACACACACACACACGCACACACGCACACGCACGCACTCATAATTTTGTACAGACCTCATTTTCGTCATTTCCTAGCGACATCCCATGTCAACGGACATTTGAAGACATTTTACGAAAATCGCGTCATGAGTACGTCCTCAACAGCTGAAAATACAGATAGAAAGATTATATTAAAATATGTATCGACAAATTGGAATGATGATAGACAATGACGTCAAATGCTTTTACTAATATAGTGTAATGCAAGAGACTGGCGCGTACTCAATATTTCAGTAGACATTGATTAATGTAAGAAGTGACATTTTCCACTTTACGTGCTCAACGGAGGCTATTTTTGTCAATGGCATTACAAAATGAGTGGGTAACTATGGTATACTTGCCAGTGAATCAGTTATTTTTGAACTAATGCAATTAAAACTCCTCGTTGGTATGAACAGAATTACTGAGAAGTCCTATTTTAACAGCAGTGACCCGTTGCCCATGATTTTAATGACCAGATTCTGGTAGTTAATGATTTCGATTATTAATTTTACGCGATACAGTTGAATATTGAGTTTCGGCAGGCATCGAATAAAAATTGAGGCCTCTGGATCTTATCTCATGTCAGAACATTCCATGAAGACGTCACGTAACACATTTATCCGTGCAACTTATATTATTTATTCATTCATTTAATTAGGTGTGTCGCAATTTAAGGGATTCACACATTTTCTTATTATAAATTTAAAATAGTTTAGGTAAAGCCACCTTATAAAAACAAAAAAAGTCCGTCACGCAGGGGTTGCGTAAACTAAGCAGATTTCCCACGTGAAGTTTTACAATAGAGAAATCTGCTTAATAACAACTGTACTAGTAAAGGATCTCTAAATCTATTCAGGAGGGACGAAAAGTTACAGAAACGGCCACCAGAGCTATCGGCGGAAGGTCCCGAACATAGCCGACTCCTGCCGACCACACACGGAATACAAATGCAAATATCTCGGTTAATATTCAAGATACAGAATAAATGTATAGAACAATATTTATAGTAACTTTAATTTGCAATAAGATTGATTCTATACATTTTTCTATCCGACGCACAATAACGGAAATATTTTGAATTTTATAAAATCCCTCCTCTAAACCCTCCCCCACCCCTCCCACTGGTCCGATTTCAGCCATTAACGAACTTGATCTTCCTTTTTACATAAAACGATTAAATTCCGAGTTTGGTAACGATCAAACAAAAATTGCGACCGCTAGAGCGTTAACAGACAAATATATATATATATATATATATATATATATATATATATATATATATATTAAAAAGTCCATCGATCCTACCCCGGAGATGACGTAAATGAGGTCCGTTCAAAATTATATGTATATTTATATATATATATATATATATATATATATATATATATATATATATATATATGTATGTATATAATTTTGAACGGACCTCATTTTCGTCATCTCCTGGGTAGGATCGATAGACATTTGAAGACATTTTTCGAAACTCACGTCATGAGTACGACCTCAATAGCAGATTTCCCTATAGGGAAATCTGCTAATAAGGTTAAAAAATCTACAGTGGTAGGTAAAAGTACGGTTATTTTTTTTCTGGATATTATTCTAGTCTAGTGTTTAATTATTCAATGTTAAATCTGGTTGTAAATGTGTCATTGAGGTGTTTCATGATTTTTGTAAGGTATGGGCTGTTGTCGTGTAGTAGTTCTGATAGGTTGATGGGTAAGTTCTTGTCGGTTATTAGTCTGCAGTCTGTAAGTAAGTGTTTGATAGTTTGTTGTGCATGGCTCAGTGTAGGTAATGGTGGTTCAGTCCTAGTGCAACTTATATTAAAAACTATCATATTCTATAAAATGTCCAATGACAATAATACGTGGTAATTATGATTGAAATCAAACTTTTAATAATATATTGGCTTATAGTCGTTGAGCATCATTAGGGCATACATAGGGTTGAAAACTTCAAATACAATAAACTCCAACCGTTTCAACAGATTTCCTTTAAGCTAAAAGGCTGTTCTTATGGTTCCCTAAAACAAAAATGTCTCCATCAGTCATAAAATGTATCATATTATACATTCAATGATTTAATGTTCGTAGAAATTTGGCTAAAGCTAAATCCAAATTTGTGGGATTTCAATAACGTTCGATTCTTCTCAAAAATGAGGCGTTTTGCCTTATTTAAGTAAAAAAAAAAAATACAGATTTTGCTAAATCTAATATTATTAGATGAACATGGATACTACAAAGGGGGTTGGGGGACCTACTCGGAACTTGTACTTGTCAATGTTATCATTCTCATTATCATTGTCAGTTCTTATTCTGCACATTTCATTCAGGCATTGTCTCATCAACAAACAATAATATACAGAATAAAGCATTCCCCTACACAATTAATATTTTGAGGTGCACACAACTCCATACATGAACTGGGGCTCCCTAACCCCAAAGAGACATCATTAATAAATGTGCAAGCACCCTGAGAAGCCCACTAGATGCCAAAAAAAAATCAAAACCATAATACATAATTAAAATAATACACTTCACTAAAATATAAAGGATCACGAATGCCACCTCGCTTCCTGGCCGTGGAAAACGCTCGCCAAATGGATTGCCTCCTCTGCCTCAGCCAATGCTTTGCCTGCACCCAGTCGTTCCTCGTTGCAAATACGCCCCAATCTGTCCTCGAAGCACGAGGATGCTGATCCACTTCATTGCCGTACTGCTCATGCCTAAATCCCGCAATCCATCATCACTCTTTTTACACCAGACACCTTTGTGAGGCAGGATCACTGGAAGTACCCGGACTATGGCTGGCTCAACCTCGGCGACCTGGGCAACCGCCCACTTCAGCTAGAACTTGTCGTATTTCCCTTGTTTTCTTCTCTGAAATTTATACTGCAATGGCCACATGGTCGACATGAACATCAATAATGGCCATACTTGTCCTCCACTTCACAACCAAGTCTGACCGAAAGGATCCAATAGAGGTTACTAATAAATTCTCGTACTAAGTACTCCATCCTCGCATTATAAAGCCCTGCCTTACAAAGCGAAGCACTTCATTATGCCGACGGATTCGCCACAAGTCGCTTGGTAGCAATACAATTGCCTAAAACACGAGCAGCCGTCTCCAATACAACTACAGCCAGATCGGCACATGGCTATCCTAATCCTATCCGCCTTACCCCGAGATATCCTCACCCAGGTAGGAATAGCCCCTCCTACAATCTTAATGAAGGCCACAAGATGCCTTCTACTTAAATCCTCTCTTCTTGAACGTGGCCATGCTGTACAAACTGGAACGTTACCACATTCAATCATGTCCTTGCTGTAAAGAGGGGGGGGATTGCAAAAATTCAAAATGTCTCCATTATTATGAGTCGGATTGGAAAATGTTATAAAACCAATCTAGTTAAACTAGTGATGTTCTAATGTATTTTTCTCGTAATTCAAGTATTACAAGACATATTCATGTTTCCTATTTTAAGTTAACCCCCTCTCTACTCATCTCTTAGCAGATTTCCCATAAGCGAAATCAACTATTGAGGTCGTACTCATGATGCGATTTTCGAAATTTTTCATGAAATGTCCATCCATCCTACCTAGGGGACCAGAAATGTGTTCGTTGAAGATTTTTTCTAATTTGGGTGTAATGTCCTTATTAATTTTGGCGTAGGTGGTACTGTCATTAAAAAGGTCTGTCGTTTTAGTTTGTATTCTGTTTTGTCCATGATCACTGTGGTGTTACCTTTATTATTTATATAGAAAAATTATCAAAAATCCTCTCAAATAACCAATATCCCCGAGCCTTGATAAACGACATCATTAAAAATTACCATAAAAAACCCACAAACACATACACCGAGAATCACACGTCGACTCCCATTTTTCGCTCCATAACTTACCAAAAACATGTCACTGAACAAATAAATAAAGTCTTAAAAAACACATTTCCCTCAATTAACTTAAGACTCACGACTAAATACAAACTCAAATTACTATACACTAAACTCAAAAGCCCTCTGCCCCTTGAACAAAGCACCAACGTCATATACAAAGTCCCCTGCTCGACACCAAACTGTAATGCAGTGTTCATAGGAGAGACCAAACAACACCTCAAAAACAGATTATACCAACACAAACGCACTATTAATAAAGAAGAAATAGACAGTTCCGCCCTCGCAAAACACGCTATAGCAAACAACCACACTTTTGACTTTAACAACACATCCATACTTGATACACAAAAAAATCACCACAAACGCCTAATCTCTGAAACTATGCATATCAACATAGACCCCAACAGCATAAACTACAAAACGGACAAACAAAAAATATCCCCTACATATGCACATATTTTCAAAATACTACAGGCTCATTGACCTTCCCTTGGTTTTCCCCAACCCCTTCCCATATACCTCCGTTTTTTCATTTTTTCCCTCAGTTATAATGTAGTCTCCACTGTATGCAGTTCGTGCTCTCTGCTCTTCCCCCATATTAAATAGCTGGTATGTACATTATCATTTTTTAGATTTAGTACACTTCATTTCTTGTTATGGTGTTTACACCCACCCCCACCCTACTTTGCATTATATTCATTATAAATTACAACTCACGGCCATTGTACACGATGATAATAATATGCTCCGTTATTATTGTATATTTATATTGTTCGTTTTCATTGTTCAGCTCTGAAGAAGGGAACCAACGGTTGCCCGAAACTGTCAGCAAATAAAAAATCCTCTAAAAGAAGAATCTAGAAAACTTTATTAGCCGAAACCCAACTATTACCTACTACTCTGAATTATTATAATAACGGCTAACAATACTATTGATTGATATATATATATATATATATATATATATATATATATATATATTTGTCTGTTACCGCTCTAGCGGACGCAATTATTGACTAATCGTAATGAAACTCGATATTTAGTAGTTTCATGTAAAAAGAAAGATCAAGTTCAATAGCTGAAATTGGACCAGGAGGAGGGGGGGGGGTTAAAGGGGAGGAATTTCGAAAATTCCAAATTTCTCCGTTACTATAAGTCGGATCGAAATATTATATAAAACCAATCTTATTGAAAATTAAATGTACTATAATTATTGTTAGATACACTCATTGTCTATCTTGAATATTAACCGAGATATTTGCATTTTTCAGTTTTAAGCCTTCAGCAAACCCCCCAACTTCTACTTATGTTACATAAAGAATACTCATTTATATAATACACTACATTATTCGAAGCTTAAATATCAAATATTGTCTTCATGAGACCTTTATTATACGAGGTACATGTAAACATGTCCTACTGACCCCCTCCCCCTCCGTCTTAAGGTCTTAGATTACTAAAATTTGATTGATTGAGATAACAATTATTCTGACTCATTATTAATTACAGTACAAGTTATAGAAAATAGTTCTTAATAAAATTAATATGTTATATTCTGATTTATTTCAGTAATTGTTTTTCTTTCCGGTGTGAGGCTGGCAGGTGTGTTTGTTTACATTTCAACGCTTCCTGTCGGGAGGTTACTGAAATTCACTGAACATTTCTCTTCGTTTATACTTATCCACTTGATATTCACGGTGGTGTTATGTTAGCAGTATGTAGATTTATTTATTACTAAACTTAACGAAGGAAATATGCTTAGTTTATACAGCCCCTGGGTGACGGACTTTTTACATATATGTAAATAGAGACTATGTTCTGAGATTAGATCAGGAGTGTGTTATACCTAGGGACGTTGCGATACTACCGATATGGGTAGGTATCGATACTTTTGTTTCGATACTAGGAGTATTGGTATCGATACTTTGCTTCCGATATTTCAACGGTATCGCAACAAAAAGATGAGTATCGGTATCGAACGTTTGATAATTTAATATCAACTAATTACATTAATTTTTTTTTTATTTATTAACGTCCACATTACATTTTAATTACATTAAAAGTAAATTAATAAAAATTTCGAATTTAAAGTAAATAAAATACATGATAATGAGTAATAAATCAAATTATGTCGTAGTACGATATTTCAAAGGCAGGGGATAAAGGATAACCGCCAATTGAGGATTACCTACATTCTTCATCAATTTCCATAATAAAACAAAAAAAAATATTTTTTTTTTTATTTTAAGAAACAAGAAAACGTTTTTAAAGAAATAAAACTGACGTTTTATAACACTAATAAATCACTTTTTTTCTTCTAAAAAACCTGATTTAATAATCAGAGGTGTTTCGATACCGATACCTTTGGTATCGATACTTTTAATGCGATATTATCGGAGTATCGATACTTTTATACCAGTATGGTATCGATACCAGATATCGGATCGAATACAGTATCGCAAGGTCCCTAGTTATACCAGGAAGTGGGACATTAAGCCCCTGATTGACGGACGTTTTGTCACACTTGTTAAAACGAACGCCACACAATAAATTTATATAGCTAAGAAATATTTACCTCCGCCGAGCAGCATATTCTATTCCTCTCGCATTCCCTTTATTACACACAGAATAAATAAAGAGGGGCAGAAAACTTAATGAAAGCTGTATACATAGACTGTTATTAATGAGGCAGTGGTATCGAGAAGGCAGCGGCTGGGGAAGATGAGGTGGCTGTGTACACTAGGCAGTATAAACATGGCTGACTCAGGCTAGCACTAATACCTCCTGCGGTTCTTACTACAAACACCATCATCTTGAATAATTACCAGCCACCTGAATCTTATGCTATAATCGGGTAAATATCCCTCAATGAACTATATTTCTCATAATCTCTCACAGTGCCTTTAACAATAGGCATATGTGGATTAATCTTTTATTTCACGACAGTGGTTCCTGATGTACCCCGATATTTTCAACTTTTTTTTTGTGATTTATTCAATTGAATTGTATTGATAAAAATTTTTCTGTTACCAGATCAAATAAATAAGGAACTGAAAGGTTCCTGGGCAGTGGTCTCGAACGTCAATGAGCGAAATCGGTATAGCTGCCAACTAAAATCGGTACATCTCTACCTAAAATTGGTATATGACAAAAAAAAAAAAATAAATACAATTTTCAATCAAAGTCGTTTATTTAACAAAAAATCCACTTATTATTATATTATAATAACAGAAAAATGTATTAACATATAAATCAACTTACAACATAAAAATATGAGTTTTAACATAAAAAAAAAATCTACTTACAACATAAAAATATTATAACGTAAAAACAAGTGTACCTACTAACTTACATTTAATACACTTATTATATTAATATATCATATCATACAATTATTAATTTGCCAGCGTAAAGTTAAAGAAAGACATATTGGCCACACCAGCGCCTAATGAAAAGAGAGAACCTCGAACCTGCACAGCTTGTGGAGTAGAGCTGACAGTTGCACACATACTTACAGAGTGTCGAAGGTACGAGGACATCAGAAAGTCCCTTGGTATGTCTGAAATACTAGGGGACGATAGCCACTCAATTAAAAAACTGATTGAATTCTTAACAATTACGGGCCTAAATAAAGAAATATAAATATAAGTTCAACATAGGGGCACACAAGCGAGTAAGATAAGTATTTATACATAAAATAGATTTTAAAAAGATACTGTTGTGTTTTTGGTATTTGTGACAGGACGGCTATAGAAAAAAAAATAGGAGAGACCCATCATAGGCGAGGCTGAAGGAGGAACCACGAGTGGACCGGATCTCCTTGAAAAGAAGGAAAACCGTAGGAAAGGAAACGAATTTGGACCTTTGATCACCTAGGCACAAATAACCCTCGCCAGTTCAGTGCCTAATGACAATAAAAAAATAAATAAAGAAAGGCAAAAACTGGAAATTTAGAGATTTTGAAAGTTAAACAAGTTGCACACCAAAAACGTAATTTTTTGTGATTTATTCAATTGAATTGTACTGATAAAAGTTTTTCTGTTACTAGATGAAATAAATAAAAATAATATGTGATCAAAAATTACCTTCTTCAAATTTGATGGCAAGGGTCTTCAATAATAAACATTTTTTTTCCGTGTAAACATTATTTCATCTGCTTTACATGTTTCGTGGCTTATTCGCCACCTCTTCAGGGGCTATCCCTTTTAAAAAATATAAAAATTATTAATAACATTAATTTAACACACCCCTTAATAATTCCTTTTCTATATATTGTATTAGTAGGTGCCTACATCTATGATATATTTATTAAATCTAATTATAAATTGCTACTTATATTTCTGAAGTGCTCGTTTACTCTTTACCTTAGGTTGCAACTGTCCTCATAGAGAAGACATATGATACTGAGAGGTTCCCGAGGTAGGTTAAGTCAGCTGACTAAAAATCGATTATTTATAAGACAATCTTGAACTCGATTATTTCGCCCTGAAGTGGTGGCAAACATGCAGGGCAGGTTCAATAAAGTTTGCACCGAAAAAGATTTTTTATTGGAGACCCTTGCCATTAAATTTGAAGAATATACAAATAATTTGGCCCAAGAATTAGAAGAAAAATTACCTTCTATTGTGCTAAATTCCATTCACATACCATTGTATCAAGGCAAACAACTAGCAGAAAAGTTACAGTAGAGCATATATTAATGAATAGAGTACTAATTAATATAAACTATATAGCATCATCTAGTTTAAGGTATAATTCACATTTAAAATACATAGGTATAACATAAAGTTCCTTAATTTAAAGTTAGTTTGGTTGGAATTTCTTGGCTGTAGACTTGCGCTTGTGCTGAGCATTTGGGATGTGGGGCTGAAGCATCCAGCAGTAGTCAGCCAACATTGCTCCACTCCATCGACCCTGATAGCGTGTAAGGCATCACCGAGATGTCCTGATGAAAACGTTCGCTGTGTTCATCACTTACAGAGCCTAGGTTCTCGGGAAATAAGTTGAGATGTGTAGACGAGGAAATGAATCTTGAGGGACCCATCAAGCTGTATGCATTTATGCACAATATTTACAGTCAGGAAATTTATAATTTCCAAGGAAATTAGCTACAACAGACTTGAACGCCAACTATGCATCTTTTTCAGTATTGCTGAGTAAGTCTTCGTAGTGACTGTCCATGATCTTCCTTATTTGGGGACCTACGAACACACCTTCTTTCATTTTCGAATTAGTCAACTCTGGATACTTGTTGTGTAGGTACCGAAAAGAACCTGAGTTGTTGTCTAGTGCCTTCGCGAAGTTATTCATGAGTCCCAGCTTTATATGAAGTGGAGGCATAATACTTTTTTCATGCTCAACCAACGACACACGACGGACGTTTTTGCTACCCGGCTGCAGTGTGTCTCTGATGTTTGTTATATGTCATATGAAAAGCCACGCTTGACAGAGTAATGTGGCACCGCTATCACCTCCCTAGCGCAGTTAGAACAGGGTCTAGAGCGAATTACAGAAAGACCGTACGGTGTTATTGAGAAAATTCGGCATTGTATTAAAAAAGAAATGTGGCGTGATAGAGCAAAACCGTTTTCAGATGTGTAATCAGCATGAAAAACTGCATTAGAAAAAGTAAACATCTCTTTCTCATGTTTAAATAAGACAAAAATGTCTTATTGTTAATATTTCTCAATGGAAACTATATTTTAAATTACTTTTCTAAAAACAAAATGGCTTTCAAAAATAAATGGATGCTAAATTAAAGACAACCATGTTAAGCCAATTTTTAAGCTTTTAAGAAAACTGGGATATCATTAAACGGGGCTATTAGAGTTAACAGTATTAGGAATATCGTCAGAAATGTTTCAGATTAAACATTTAATTATCATTTAAAAGTATTAGCATGATATAATCATAACATCATTTCCATTTCCTCTTTGAAATTAAAAGCATTGAAATTCCTTCCGTCGAAAGGATGGCTCCCAAAGTATTTACTTATTAAAATTTCTACCCTGGAATTTCAAGTCGCTCTTCGATGGAGATAGGGAGTATTATTTTCATCCAAGAAATATAATTCTCTTCTTCTTCTAAGAGATCGTTTTTCTTAACGCATAAATTTCACAATTACAAATTACACGAAATCGGTTTTTTATTTCGCAATAATACTAAAAACTCGCAAAAGAAGTCCTGTAAGAATGCAATGAAAATATTAATAAGGTGGAAAAAGTACTCGTTTACAGTTAATTCTCCGTGGTTCTTTCGTTTGGTGGTTTAGAGGCATTAAAATTAATAAGTGTTTCTTTTAAATTCCAGAATAATTATCACTTGGAACGTTTAATTAAGAAAACTGTCTAATATAAATAAAAAATATATTTGAATTGGCGGCGTAATTAATTTCTTTTTGGTTGAATTGAATAGAATTCTACGTCTAGAATTAAAAAAAATTCCCTTTTCAAGAAATAAGTAAAGTAGTTTTTTCTTAGCAATAAGTAAAAAAACCTTCATAAGAGCTTGGTCTCAGTTCTCCTAAATCTTAGATTGTTCCTTGATAGTTTGTGGATTTAATTTATTTTTAGGCCTGTTCGAACATTTGGAAAATTTAAATGATTTTTTAACTTCAAATCTTGCACAATAACATGATTTTGAACGGAATTTCGAAAATTCGAAATATCTCCGTTACTATACGTCGGATCGAAAACATGTACAGAACCGATCTTATTGCAAATTAAATTTACTATAAATATTGTTATGTACATTTATTCTCTATCTTGAATATTAACGGTAATATTTCCATTTTATTAAATGTGTACTGTTAACGGACTAGATGAGATCGGCTGATGTCGGTTCTATATTTGACTCCGCCGAAAGCTAGTTCGGCCGTTTCCGTAACTGTTCGCATGCAGATTTCTCTATTGTAAAACTTCACGTGGGAAATCTGCTTAGTTTACGCAGCCCCGGCGTGACGGACTTTTTTATTTACAAGCAAAACTGTGATTGTAAAAGAAAAAAAATAATTTACGAATATTGCTGTTTTTTGGTTTACAAGAGCAGTTTTTTCACTAGCTGTACCCTGCGCGCGTCGCAACGCCAGCAACTAAAATACTAAATTAAAATAAAGATGTATGTAACAAGAGTTACTCTAAATGTCTAAACATATTTTGTTACGTGCCCGTTCGCTAAAAAACAATAGGAAACGAAATATGACGATTTCACGCCTCTCTAACAACCCCCACTCCTGTTCGTTCCTAAAAATGTTAATATAGCTTATAGTCAACAATACGGAGTTTCGTTGATTTCGATTTAGTCTTTCCTGTCCTATGACACTGTTGACCCCTTCGATAGTTTTTCGTGCATACCTCAATTATAATTCGTTATATGGAAAAAGTGCATTTACCAAAAGTTACTTTAAATAACAAAATAAACAACTTTTATTATGTGCATAATTGCCGAAAAACCAATAGGAAACGAAATATCGTTATTATTAATTTCAGACCTCCCTTATAACCCCCACTCCTGTTCGTACCTCGAAATTTTAATATAGCTTATAATCAGGGAGGTGTTAATACCAATTCACATACGGAGTTTCGTTTAGTTCTGAGGGGTCATTTGTGCCATATAAGTGTTGACTCCCGCTATAGTTTTTAGCGTATAACTCTTTTATACTTCGGTATACGACAATAGTGTATGTTACAAAAGTTACGCTAAATAACAAAATAAACAACTTTTGTTATGTGCATATTTGCCGAAAAACCAATAAGAGACGAAATATCGCTATTTTTAATTTCAGGCCTCCCTTATAACCCCCACTCCTCTTCGTCTCAGAGAATACTAATAAAGCCAGAAACCTAGCCTGAGTCAGTAGTCATATATGTACATAGCAAGTTTCATAAAATTCGGTTCAGCCGTTTACGATTCTATAAAGGACATACACACAAACATTCATTTTAGCAGATTTTCCTTAAGGGAAATTAGCTATTGAGATCGTACTCATGACGCGATTTTCGACAAATTTCTTCAAATGCCCATCGACCCTACCCAGGAGATAAATGATAGGTTATCCAGGGAAATTGATTATATATATATATATATAGATATATATATATATATATATATATGCCCGGGATATATATATATATATTATAAATATATATATGTCTGAACGCTCTGGAAGCGGACTTCAATTTTTGTTTTGTCGGAAGAAATAACAAAACTCTAATTACTTTCCTTATGTAGAACAGAATCGAGAGTGAGAATCGTTAATGGCTTCGCGAATCGGAGCCAGAGTGAGTGAATGGTTGGGGGGTTTACAGAACGTGCTATATTTTCCGTGAAAATTGAAAAGTTATCAGTTCATAAGTTTGGTCTGTGTATCTTTGAGATTAGTTTGTTGTTGATAAGCAGCATAACTTTACTGCAAATTCGAGGAAGTATTTATTAAATATTTGGTCATATTATGCTTATTCCTCAATATTGAATATACCGAGATTATTTGGAGCATTTTTTCAAGTTTTTCGAACAATGCCACTTTGGATATATGTTTTGTAAAACGTATGCAACACTCTGCTAGACTAATAAATCAACATAATTCTTTAAATAGCAAATTTCCCTCCCTTCCAAGAAGACAGCATTGGAGGTAATTTTTTATACGAACTCGATTTTCAAAAAATTCCTTCAAATGGTCCCAATCATCCCCCCCCCCCCCCCCCCATGAGATGTCCGAGAAAATGACTACAAATTATTTTATTGATAGATAACAATATTCTGGTAAATTCATTATAAATTTACTGTACTAGATAAGTAAATAGTTCTCATATCAGTTAAAATTAATGACGGTCGTCGATTCTGATATTTTTCGAGTACATTTGTTTTTTCTTTTCCGGTGTGAAAAGCGTGTGCCGACCCTTCAAGCCTGTTTACATTTCTAAACCTGAGTCCTGTCGGCAGGTTATTGAAATTGGATGAACGTTCTTATTTCCTATTTGATTGTATTTCCCTTTTACGGTGGTTGTTGTTTTTTGTTAGCAGTTATCAAACGTATATTTACTCTTGTGTCCCACGAGGGAAACCTGCTTAGTTTACGCAGCACCTGCGTGACGGACTTTCTATATATAAGAGTTTTCCGTCCCTTGTCACGGTCTGGTATAGTTACTGAATGGAACCTTATGCATATCTGATAGTAAAATGAACATGGAAATATATCAATGGTAAATCATCCAAGAAGTGGAGATACGTAATTGTAATAGAATCTAATCTGTGTTCGTCAAACAAGCTTTATCCAAGGACAATTGATTTATGTCAAGACTGTCCAAGGGTGAAGAGTCCTTTCGGATAGCCCGGGAAATCCATAGATAGAGGATGTCCGTAGGTTTTAATATATCTCCGGGATTACAAATCCATAGTCTAAATCTGGACTTTTGTCTTCGGACAAAATAACAAAAACTAATTACTGTCGGCTATATTTATAGGGTCGTGGCAATGACCGTGAGAATCAAATAATTCGCGAATCAGAGTTTCCGTACGGGTCTGAATGAGCGCGTGGGGGGGGGGGGGGGGGGGGTCCCAGTGATGGCGTTTTCAGTTCCCCCAGTCTGCTATAGTTACGTGTTCGCGAAATTGCACAGCAATGCCATTTATCAGTAATAATGTCTTAGTGTTTTTGTTGGTATCTGTTTTGAGCATGGAGGTCCTTGTATGTTGTACGAAAGCAGCATAGAACCTTTACTGCTAAATGTAATGCTCGAGTATTTAAAAACATGTTTGGTCAAACTATGATTATTAACATAGGTTGTTTTTGGAGTTATTCGGTCCTTTAGGTGTCTAGAAGGGGGGTCCCCCCCCCCTCCCTCCGACTTTGGGATATATTTAATTGTAGCATATTGTTGAAGCCTAAATATGCGTGCAAAATATTGCTTATCTCATTGAACTTTTCTTTTGAAAGTGCTACTATACATGGCCCACGTGGTGTTTAACTAAATCTAGCCCTTAAAAGTTTAAAATCACTCTAATCCGTAGGTCCGTACTGTTGACGGGAATATTCTTTTCAGTAACAGAAATGTCTTCAAATGACTTATCGATCCTACCAGGAGTAAAAAATGATGAAAAAGGCCGAGGCTTTCTCAATAAGTCCTAAGTATATATATTATATATATATAGTATATATATATATATATATTCTACAATATATAATCTATATGTAGTGTTAAAGCAAACCCCGGAGTGTGGGTAAAAGCATCTAAGGCTGGTAACTTGACTAATCTTAATAAAATATGGACCATAATCGTTCTGAAGAAAACTATCCGAAAAAAATTTTACTAATCCTTTCCATACGTCGGTCTTTAGGCCTGTAAAATCTTAGGATTTCTTCCTGTTAAGAGGTTTAATGCGTTGACCCGTAAAACGTAGATTGATCTCAATCAGGATCCCATCACTCAGGGGACTTTTTAAACCCCTACAGATTTCCATCTGAGAAGATCCTAATAATAGATATTCCCAGCTAACACAACCATCACCGTTGGGAATATTAAGTTGAATTTAAATAGAAACGATTTAGAATGACTTTTAATATTTTTGTTATTTGGGAAGCTTCTCAATGTAAAGAAACAGTGTTCTACCAGCGGCCTCAATCTTGCATAAACCATTTTACTGAAATATATCAAATACAACACTTTTTTAAGTTGCGACTTTTTTGAAAACCCTGGCCACCAAACAATGTTAACTGTGTGATAACGGCGGTGAATCAGAATAAATTTTTATCTCAATCAAATCGGGCATAATTAGAAGTCCAAGGAATTTAAGATGAGGTAGGGGGAGATCCTTCCCCACAAAGAACATAATTGTGTCACTGGATCATTTTACCAATGAGCTCTAGGGAAATCCCCGCACATTTACCAAACACATTTGGTATTTAAGTGCGAACTCATCAATGTCATATTATTAATTTTTCGGGCAATTTTTTACCAAGCCAGAACGAGTAATTGAGGGCATTGACCAACTGCTGAAGAACTGGTAAAAGCTCGAATTTCATCGGTAAATTTCGGACTTTAACCAAATGTAATCTTAGTAAAACCTAGGATTATACCGGTAATCCTGGCATTTACCACATACGATTTATTACTTATCACACACACACACACACACGGACAACACACACATATATATATATAAATTATCTATATAAATCAATCTATCTATCATAACGAACTTGATACTTTCTGTTACCGCTCTAGCGGTCGCAATTTTATCGAGTTTAGAATCGTTATAAAACTCGATATTATATTCCATTTTTTTTTTAGGCTAAAAAGAAGATATCTACAGTTTGTTACCACCCTGAAATCTAGACCAGGGAGGGATTTTAGGGGGATTTTCGAAAATTTTCGTCACTAAATAATCTCCGTGTCTTTCCAGGCAAGAATCGAACTCGCCACTCGCCAATCTAGGTTTAACCATGTGTAAAACCAATCGAGTTTGTTTAACGATCAAACCAAAATCTACTATAAGTATATCATATAATATTCTCTATCTTGAATATTAACCGACTATTTGCTAGTGGTAACAGACGAGGATCTTTGGTCGCTTCGAGTTTCGTTTCCGCCGAAAGCTAGTTCGGCCGTTTCCACTAGACTGTGGTAACAGAAAAATATATTCGTATATAATGTATATATATAAAAATATATATATATAGAATATACCTTATATAGTGGTGGGAAATGTGTTTTATACGCACTGCGTGACCCGGCTTTCGCCAGTTATTCCTAGGTGAGGATCGATATGGCCATTTGAAGTATTTTATTAGTCAAATCGCGTGTCACAGATGTACGACCTCATTTTAAGGGTTGATTTTATCCCTCAAGGGAAAACTGCTAAAATGGCTATACCCTTCGGCAGTAATGAGTTGATCAAACAGATATTGTCTGGGGTAGATGGTGAAGGAAGTATTAATGAGTTGGGGAGCTGAGGCAGTGGTTATGCCGGGCCTAAGAATTTAATATTAAGAACAAAATTATGTGGTACTTAGTCAGAGGGGACGAATAGCTGAATTCTTCCAGTGAGGTACCTCGCGATATATACCTCGAAAGAAATGCCGATGAGTATATCCAAATACGCCCTACGCTAATTACTTGATCTTCATACATTCAGGGCTATCCCCCCCGAACTCATACTACATGTATACAACAGTTAATCCTCTAAATCAATCATGTTGGAGGTAAAACCACTTTGCTTACAATATCGCTTTATGTGCACGTTTTCGAAAAATCAAATAGACAATGAAATTTTTCCGACGGAAAATAAAATTATTATTCTAAGGCCTCCCATATTCACTGGGCTCCACTGTCAATATCGAAACGTAAAAAAATGGTCCTATAGCTCCAAATCAGGGCAAATTAATGCTGAGTTTTTGAAAACTGTCCCTGGCATTCTCAAAAGTTCGGTTCAATAGTGCCCCAATATAAAAATTTTTGGCTAATAATGATTAAGAGTTTTAGCGTATAACTCTATTTGTATACTTTAGGTTATAATAACAAAATTAATTGGCAAAAAGTTTACTCAAATAAAAAAATAAACTTTTGGTTTGACATAGCGATATATGACATGAAAAACTTTTTAGCTAACCGCACTTCCTATAAATTCAGGCCTCCGCTTACTACCCCCAGGGGCTGCTCGTAAAACTAAGCAGATTTCCTCATGAAGTTTTACAAAATCAAATGAAGGCGTTTAGTGACTTAAAATACACATACTGCCGATTTTTATATTAGTTCGGTTGGCCGAACTAGACCTTTTTTGGCGGGACCATACTTCGTCACTTACACTTTATAAAGGTTTTAAGCGTATATATCTCGTTAATAAGATTCAAGCTAGAGAAAAAAAATGTATATAACAAACGTTTACTCTAAATAACAAATTTTGCAATAGAGACTTTGTTCTGTTCATATTATGCCGATCCGACAGTATAGGAAACGCAGATATTTCGCTATTTTTAAATTCAGGCTCCCCTTTAACCCCCCTCCTCCCACGTTCGTCCGATTTCAACCGAACTTGATCATTAATATAGCATAAAAACGTCCTAAATAATCGAGTGTTGGTAGTAATATACATACCAAATTTGCGATCGCTAGGAGCGGTATAGACAAATATATATATATATATATATATATATATATATAAATATACAGTTTTGCGGACCCATTTTTCGGTCATCTACTAGGTTAGGATCGATGAAATTTTGAAGAAAATATTTTCGAAAATTCCGTCATGAGTAACAACCTCAATAGCTAATTCCCTTAATAAAATCGTCTAAAATTTATCACGCAAGGGGCTTCGTAAACAAACAGGTTTCGTTCACTCGTGACGTTAGTAACACAAAAAGGAACTTTTTTTATGTGCACGTTTTGCCTAAAAACAATATCAAGTGAATAAATAATAACGATAATAAGAAACCTCCAGAAACCACCAAAAGTCCCTGAAACAAACAGGTCTGCCAATTTTCTCCAGAGAAAGAAAAAGTTATATTAGCGGAAATAAATATAACATATTTAATTACTAATTCACATCCCGAGTGTTAGCTATATCAAGTAGTCCCTGTAAAGGAAATAATGATTCATATTGAATTGTTATCTCAATCAATCAAATTTTCTGAATCTAAGACTTCAAGACGGGGGGGGGGGGGTCCATCTAGGCATATTTGCATGTATCTCGTAATAAAGTGGGTCCGTTCATGAATTCAATATATAGACCTATATTCCTAAGCTGCGAATAAGGATGAGTGATTTTATATAATGAGTATTTTTTTATGTCACGAGTGCGACCTCAAGTATAGTTTTGTTCCCCCGAGGCTTGAAAATCTGCTAAATGGAAGCCAAATACCTTCGTCGGTTTAATAGTTCAAGATAGCAATACAATATTGTCTGGGTATAACAAAAATTATAGTGGGCATTTAATGGAGTTGTGCAATAATATTGGTTCTATCCGGGCACGTAAGATCGATTCCCCGAAAACTTATAGTAACGGAGAAGTCCAGACAATTTTAGCTGAGAACTCTGTGCTTCCCCTTAATATACCTCGAGGCCAGTAATCCACTTTGAATTTCAGCCTTTAATTACTCGATCTTTCTATCAGATATGTACCCCCAACTCAGTACTACATTTTTATTGAAAACTATCTTACAATATCATGTACTGTTATGCTCTGGCTCAGAATATTTTTTATCTCAATTTCACAGATTTTAGTTCCAAGAACGGAGGGGGGTCACAATAACATTATTAGTATCTGGCATCTATTCAGTGGGCTCGTTATCAATAATGGACTCTTGAAAACAGTTTTATGGTCCATGAAAGCTTCTCAATACATGTGGTTATAAAATAACTGAGTATTGTTTACAGTAGCATTCAGTAGAAGTAGGGGAGTTTCCTGAACATAAAAACTGCAAAATAAAAATCACTATTGTGAATAATGAATCAGGAAAGAGGTGAACATGTACTATGTGGAACAATATTTATAGTAATTTATTTGCCAATATGATTGTTCTATACATTTTTTGATCCAAAGTTATTGGTTTAGGGATATTTTCCAGCCTTTTAACGAACCCTATCTTTTTACTAATAAAAGTCCGTCACGCAGGGGCTGCGTAACGATCAAACAAAGATTGCACCCCCGTAGAACGTTTAACAGATAGATAATATATATATACTTCGTAACATATCAGCACCGTCCAATATTATATATAAATAGTATACCAAACGATAATATATCCCAATAAGAAAATTTTGAACGGACCTCATTTCCGTAATCTCCTAGGTAAGGATCGATGGTCATATTAGAAGAAATTTTTTCGAAAATCGCGTCATGAGTCCGACCTCAATATCTTATTTCCCTTGAAGGGAAATCAGCTATTCAGGAATTCTCATGACTGAAATATCACTCGATTTTATATTCTTCATAATGTCAACAACGGAATCCTATCTAGTAGATGACAAAATGAGGTCCGTTTCAAAACTGTATATATATAAAGTCCCGATATATATATGGGCTGCGTATATACACTATAGCATATTTTCCCCACGTGAAGGTATATATATATAGAAATATATATATATATATATAAATATATTTCGAAGTAATCAACTAACTCATTTGACGGTTTTACACGACAAGACCCGAATTTTTGTTAGTCTCGATCTAACATCTCGATATATAGTACGTTCTATGTAAAACAGAAAAATGCAAAAGTATCGTTAACGGTTAAAAATCAGGACAGAAAAAATGGAGTTATAACATGATTTATATATAAAATATCGGATATATATATATATAACGTACGATATAAAATTGTATAGAATCGGACTTCATTTTCGTCAAATTAAATTTACTACAAGATATAAATATTGGATTTATCCATTTGAAGAAATTCTCTATCTTCGAAACTCCCGTCATGAGTACGACCTCTATAGCTGCATTTCCCTATAAGGGAAATCTGGAGCGGATAAAAAATTGATAGTGAAACTTTATAGAATAAGCTAGGTCCGCCGTTAAGTCAATATCCGTATAAAAATTCGGCTCATACATGAAATATCTCGATTATTAAAGACCTTCCCGGTGTTATATTCTGCTTAGTTTTACGCAGCCACTGCGTGACGGACTTTTTTCTCATTAAATGCACCTTAAAGTATATAAGAGAAAATATCAGGTGCCAATATTGTGAGGTAAAATGTATTTGCTAGTTTTAGACCTCTGAATATGACTGAAATATCATTCGGCATAATGATGTTTATGGAATTAGTAATTGCTAGTCGATAACTTTTTTTGTGGAATTCTTAATGAGATATTGTTATTGGAGTTTAAAATTCATGAGTTATGCTAAATTTAACCTTTGGCCAAAATTGTGAATGCTGAATTCATGAAGGCAATCGTGCTCAGCGCTAGGAACAAGAGCGGATATGCCAATGATGAGATATATTGGAAAACCCTATTGTAGGGGTTGGTGTATCACCTAGTGACGTCCGGTCTATTTAGGGGTGGATTTACAATTCATAGCCTATCAGAATCTTAATATCATCCCCATGTCCACCCTTGTCGCCTCTACTCAGCTTTATTAAAGGACAACTCAATAACCTTATACATTCAACGTGTGACCTCAATCCAAAGGGGAGGGAGGGCGAATTATATGGAGGAACGAAAATGAATAATTTTAAATGAATTACATATTCAGTTAAAATTAAAAGAAATAAAACGGGTTAGAAATGAATGTAAGAACGAAAGAAATTAGCCCTCACAGTTGATCGATCCCAGTGCTGCGTGAAGATTAGACTCCACTGTGGCTTGCAGGCAGAAGTAATAAAGTGTTGAGAGGTAATAGAGGGATAGAGGAAAGCAGTGAACTGAATCAGGATTGGAGATGATGCAAGGAAATGATGATTCACGATCGGCAAGATGATGAGACAACAAAACTACTGAATAATTATTATTTATTAACGTCCACTTTTTGCAACTTAGGCTAATCGGGACGGGTTATCTACAGGTTACCACCCTTTTCTAGCCAGGGTGGGATTTTAGAACGTTATTTAATGAATTTCGTCACTAAATAATTTCCTTTGCCCAGGCAAGAATCGAACTCGCCACTCTAGGTTTACCATGTGAGATAAAGGTCAACGCTTTAACTCGCATGGCTAACCTGAGCCCCTAAACTACTGAATAAGAAAGTTATTATTATTATTTATTCTTACAACAATCGCAATTCGTGGCTGGGGCGATTTAGCGACGAATCAGTTAAATTCCTATAATCACTTTATTATATTTACTTAAGCATGCTCATTTCTGCAAATATTTTCATTATTGTCCTACATTATAAGTTTTTGGAAATATCTAAGAAGATCATCTAAGGGTCTATATACTGACTACGGTCATCCAGTAATTCAGTCTAAGTGTATGGTTGGTCTATGTGAGTCCTTAGATAGCAGTCAGTTAGTATATGTTTTATAGTAAGTCTACAGTTACAGTGCTGGCAGTAGGGTTCGTCTTCTCCAGTAAGTAAGTGTGATTCAGCCGTGAATGGCCAATTCTCAACCTCGTTAAAACTACTTCTCTTCTAATTAGCCTATTTGAGGAAGGCCATTCACCCGGTATATGTTTCAGTTCTCGAAGTTTGTTATCTGTTGTGGTAGACAAAGATTTGTGCCATGAATTAAGTATCATATGTTTTGCTTGGGCTTGAATATTTATTATTAATGTTCAATTAAAACAATAAGAAGGAAATGAGTGAATGGGTAAGGTCTGCTGTCTGAGTGAGATCAAGAAACGCGCCATGTAGTTACAGAGAAATCTAGCTACGAGAAGGAGGACGCACGCGAGCAAAGACGTGGATTGCTAATCGATATTAACTCGACATAATATTATATATCGATAAATACCTAACGCTTCATTTCGTTAAATATCAATTCATTGTAAACGTTTTCTTTTCTGATGGCTCGAAAATGTCTTCCTCCTGCGCCTAATACGAAGAAAATGCCTGCCAAAAATTCAAACTCAACAAATTAACCAGCATATATTCAGTCGAACTGTGAGTTATTCCGTTCGCATTATATCACTGCATTTGCAAACACTCGACTCAAGAAAAATTCCTAATATGCACCGACTCGTTGAGTGCCATATATGGTATTAAAGATGTATTTAGGAACAATCCAATAATACGTAATTACAAACAAATGCTACGAGAGTTAAAAAGGGTCGTCTACTTCATGTGGATTCCAAGCCACGTGGGAACAGATGGAAATGAAAAAGCAGATTTAGCAGCCGGAGTAGCACACCAACTCGACTCCATCACCCTAACAACAATTACATCTACAGATTTCTATCAACCACTGAAGATATTGATAAAAACTGGCAACAGATGTGGAACGAAGCCCAGAACAATAAACTATTAAAACCTCCATCCGTCCATGGAAATATTCGACAAGAGACAAAGGAAGAGATGAAGTCGTATTAGGGAGACTCCGAATAGGGCACGCAAGATTGACTCATGGTTAGCTTATGACAAAAGATCAACCCCCGATATGTGGGAAATTTAACACATATTTGACTACCTACCACATATTAATGGAATGCCATATGTATATAAAATTCGAAACGAATACAATATAGCCAATAATATAGCAGTGGCCCTTGGCGATGACCCCAAAGAGCTGGATGAATTGTTTAATTTTGTGAAAATTACAAATTTGAATAAAGAGATTTAAATTAAAGTTTTTTTGTATCCTAGTTTATATCGTTTAGGGGCACAGGTTAGCCATATGAGTTAAAGCGTTGACCTTTATCGCACATGGTAAACCTATAGTGGCGAGTTCGATTCTCACCTGGGCAAAGAAAATTATTTAGTGATGAAATTCATTAAATAACTTCCTAAAATCCCACCCTGGCTAGAAAAGGGTGGTAACCTGTAGATGACCCGTCCCAATTAGCCTGAGTTGCAAAAAGTGGACGTTATTAAATAATAATAATAAGGTGGCGATATGGATGAGGATATGATTACAATACAGATTTTGCTAGTAGTACCTTAAACCTAGTAGTTTTTCGCCCTAAATCCTTATGAAGCAAATAAACATAATCATGAGTAGATTGTTCGTTTAGGATCATATGATAGAATAGGATTGATTGGAAGTCTTTCTTATGTGATATATGTAAACAAAATCTTTATGTTTTAGTGGACAGATTTTTATCATTTTTGGGTAGGAGGGCTAATTGAGTACACGATCATAAGAAAGATTAACATTTCGGTGCTGTCGGGATTATCCTTCTTTGGTATCCAACTTCACATCTATGGCATAATGGACAATTTATGTTTTAGTCTATGTCTAGAGTTATTATCTAAATGATAGCGAAGGAAATGGAGAGAAAGCATTCTGAGTTAAGTTGTTGATCTGTCCCGCTGATGTGATCAGCATAGTGAGGTTATTGTGTAGCTAAACAATGCAGACTTAGTACTCCTTGGTCAGTTATGCCTCCAGAATGCACAATTTTGTCAGATTTAGTACCTTTTGTCTTTATTGCGCTGTGTTAATGAGAATTACTCATCTCATCATGTTTAAAAGTCCGTCACGCAGGGGTTGCGTAAACTAACCAGATTTCCCACGAGAAGTTTTACAATAGAGAAATCTGCCTAATAACAACTGTAGTAGTAAGAAACCTCTAAACCTAAAACATTATTTAGGGCGTAATAACCCAGTAGTTTCTAGCCCCAAAAAACAGTTAACCTAACCTCTAAACCTATTCACGAGGGACGAATAGTTATAGAAACGGCCGCCAGAGCTCTCGGCGGAAAGTCCGAACATAGACCACACGCAGAATACAAATGCAAATATCTCGGTTAATATTCAAGATACAGAATAAATGTATTGAACAATATTTATAGTAAATTTAATTTGCAATAAGATTTATTCTATACTATACTATATTATATTTTTCGATCCAACGCATAATAACGGAGATATTTTGAATTTTCAAAAATCCCTCTCTAATCCCCCTCTCCCACTGGTCCGATTTCAGCCATTAACGATTGATCTTCCTTTTTACATAAAACGATTAAATTCCGAGTTTGGTAAATATCAAACAAAAATTGCAACCACTAGAGCGTTAACAGACAAATATATATATATATATATATATATATATATATATATATATATATATATAATTTTGAACGGACCTCATTTTCGTCATCTCCTGGGTAGGATCGATGGACATTTGAAGACATTTTTCGAAACTCGCATCATGAGTACGACCTCAAGAGCTGATTTCCCTTGAGGGAAATCTGCTAAAATAATGATTACTGAAAGAACTATTTATTATTTGATTTAGTGTACAATGGCTTTTAATCCTCTCTACTCGTGATGTATCTTTGATGGTTCGTACGAACATCTCTAAAACATTCACTAACCTGATTTCCCCCGTGGCAGACCGCAAGTGAAGTGAATTTTCAACTTTTGCCTACAACTCCTTGAAATATCCCGCTAAAGTTTATATCCTGCTCATATGTGTGCCCGTTATAAACTTGATGAAGAAGTTATAGAAACTAGAATTGTACAAGTTACAAAGTTCTTGGTCCTTCTTTTTACCTTCATGTTCTGTAGATCGTTTTTCTCTCAGTTTATTGGACCAAATTTAAGTTGGGAAAACTCTTAAAGTTTCAGCATATTGCCTCTAACATATGCATCAGCTGGGTCCGTTGATATTTTATAGCTTTAGGCCTGCATTCATGATCTGACCAGACCATTTAACTGATGAAGAAATTCATGAATGAACTGTCGGTGTCTTCACTTTAATTTATTTTTGCATTAATATTTATGTAGACTATCGTCAAGTACTCAGCATTATATAAGAGCGAGGCATTATGTCTTGCTTCACTCATTTGTCCTGGTAGGCGTTTTATTGGATTTTTTTTTAATTTACTTTATGTGTATGGATAATTATTAATTAAGTCATCAAAAGATTTAAATATGAAAAATTATGGAAATAGGTAAGACAATTCTAACACCTTGGCCTCACCGCCTCAAATCATTTCCATATTATAAACTAATATAATTCTTCTGTCAAATATTAATTTTTTATTTGTTTATTTATTTTGGCATAAATACATGGGTGTTTACAAGGGTCTGACCATTTTAGCAGATTTCCCTTAAGGGAAATCAGCTATTGAGGTCGTACTCATGACGCGAGTTTCGAAAAATTTCTTCAACTGTCCATCGATACTACCCAGGAGACGACGAAAATGAGGTCCGTTCAAAATTATATATATATATATATATATATATATATATATATATATATATATATATATATACAGATATATATATTTGTCTGTTAACGCTATAGCGGTCGCAATTTTCGTTTGATCGTTACCAAACTCGATATTAAAACGTTTTATGCAAAAATAAAGATCGAGTTCGTTAATGGCTGAAATCGGACCAGTGGGAGGGGGGGTTTAGAGGAGAGGATTTTCGAAAATTCGAAATATCTTCGTTACTATACGTCAGATCGAAAAATTATTGGAATCAATCTTATTGCCAATTAATTTTACTATAAATAATGTTATATACATTTATTCTCTATCTTGAATATTAACCGAGATATTTGCATTTTTCTGTTTTCAGCTTCTGAGATGTGGTCGGCTAACTTCGGGTCTAGTCGTGTGTTTCCGTCAAGAGCTAGTTCGGGCCGTTCCCGTAACTCTTTGACTCTCTATTCTGAAATTTCTCTATTGTAAAACTTCACGTGGGAAATCTGCTTAGTTTACGCAGCCCCTGCGTGACGGACTTTTATGTTAGAATTGTTTGGTATTCTACTTAAATTAGATTAACAATTAAATGTTAATAGGCTTACAATAATATACTCTTAATAAAGCAATATATGTTATTAGCTTTTCAATATTGTTAATATTTAGCCTAAATTTCAATGAAAGTTCGTCCCTGTTTTTACCTAATATGATTGTAAATATTGTTGTCTGTGATTTAATGCAATGTAACATTACATGCTTCAGACTATTATAAATGTATTTTTTACACCACTTACATATTTCGTCTGATTTTATGATATGGGCTTTACCTGTATGGGCTATTTTAATGTATTCGCAATTGCAGACTCTCAGATGGCTTATGGCCCTTAAATGTTCTATGCTGACGGTAAATTGAAGGTAATTCACCGGTTCCGGATTTGAAAAGTTGCAGAATAGTCTATAAAAGAGATTGTATTTTGAGCTAAGTGCCCGGTCAATATCTCTCTACAAACTAAATTATTTCTGGCTTTTACTATTATATTATTCTTATTAGCAAGTAGTGTTTGGGAGTTAGATAGATTGGTAAAATATTACTGTACAAAATTTGAAGTTGCAAACTTTTTTATTCTGTCAAATATTAACAAATACTTTAAATGAAACTAGATGTTCTTCCAAATAATGAAAAGGACATTCTAATTATGTCCAAGGTAACAAGAAAAAAATGCCGAAATCAAGACAATTTTATCTGAAAGCAAGAAAATCGAAATCCGACCATCGATTCTGGAAATGGCTTCTATAATTATAATTATCCTTGAACAAGGAGAAATTAGACAAACATTAAATGAATTATTCTTAATGCGGAGGACAACATCTGCTGAAGGACAGGATTATTTGGAAAATAATCACTTACTGATACCCAACTTCAAAGTGAGCCAGAAGACAATAACTATTCTGATGACGTACAAGTTGACATAATAAAACTAATAACATGCTTTCTGTAGAGAAAAGTAAGAAGCCTATGAAGAAAAAAAATTCAATTTAATCTGGGCACGAGATGCTTATTATTTCAGTTGCTTTGAGTAAAAATCGTACAACTAGAATGGGGGATCAAATCAAAACTAGCATTAATGAAAAATGCAAATGATTTGGTTAATATTTGGGTCCAGGCTATGTATAAGACTACAATAATTGTAGAATATTATTACGTTTCCAATAAATTCATTATATTCCGTTGCGCCGCCAGAGTCAAGATAAAGGAGATATATGGAATTCTTTATGGCAGATTTCTCTTAACCCTCGGTCGGGCTCATCAAAAATATTCCGCCTTCGGGCGCGTGTATCTCAGAGATACAACCTCAACCGTTTTTACGGAAATACAGTTTTTTAACTTATATTTTGCACTAAAATGTTCAGTGTATAATTAGAAATCATATCTGAGGAAGTATTTGTTTGAAAGAAGTAAATAATTTTCAAAATTGACACGTACTATAATAAAACAAATCATGGTAGATAATATAACCAAGTTGGTTATAGATTCATTGTTATTAAAACCGTGGACGATAATTTTTAAAATATAATTAAAACATACAAATACCAAAAGAAATAGTTTAAATGCACATATCTTAATTATTCATAATTCATTTCAGTTTGTGAACAATATAAACAAAATATCTAAATATAACTTCATTCAAAAATAAGTAGCACGAAATCACTTTTAGATAAGACTTATTAAAAATCATCATAATGTACCAATCCTTTTAAAAATACCAGTTTAATTATTATCTCTTTTGCAGAGCTGCATTACAATTTGGACAAGGCGTGGAACTATGTTGTAAACAAATTTTGCTTTTGCAAAGCCCACAAGAATAATGATTAAACCTACATTTCTTTTCAATTTTGCTTGGTTCACATCATTTGCTTTAGTTCGTTGTAGTGGAGGGACTTTTTTTATGTTGTTCTGTACTTGAGTTCAATGTATGGTCCAATGAGTCTCTGTACTCGTCAAGTTTCGTCCCTAGCTCGGTTGGTAAACGTCTACTGTTGCCACTGCGTCATATAATATTTTCTTGAATAAGTTCTTCTGAAAGCTCATTTATGAGTAAAATAATAGAAAAATTCTCTGGAATATGCTGGATGGTAGAGGAACCAATTGATCAGGATCAATAGAAAAATTGGTTTATATGGTTCCATTTAAAAAAGAGAAAGTTAATTGATGTATATATTTATGAAATATAGATTTCAAAAAAACTTACGAGATCGGGCGCGTGGTATCTAGGAGATTAACCTGATTGACAGGTGAAGCACACGACTCCATCAAACGCAGTGACACTACTGACGTTGAGGGGGGGACCTATAAAGCACATAACTCGAAGCACTACACCACCACTCTCTGCTAGGAGGTGTGGCAAATATTTTTCTAGAAACCTTGTATCTGAGAGATCACCCGCCCGACGGAGGATTAAGGGAAATCAGCTATTGAAGTCGTACTCATGACGCAATTTTCGACGTTTTCCTTCAATTGTCCATCGATCCTACCGAGGAGATGACGAAAATGAGGTCCGTTCAAAAGCTAATATATTTATATATATATATATATATATATATATATATATATATATATATATATATATATATACAGGGTGTCCCCAAACCAAACGGCCAAACTTCAGGGAGCGAGAGAGGCTCGAAAAACTAAAACAAAAAGTCCCATATGCCTCATTTTCGCTTCGTTTTCGAGAAAATCACAAAAAACTAAAAATAGTTGTGCAAAAACTAGTTAAGGCCAATCGAAGAGCGGATTTTATTCCTTGGATGAATTTTAGCAATAAATGTTATTCCAATACAATTATTGTATTCTAATCTTATACTAACAGAAAGGTAAAAATTTTTTATTAAGAAAAAATAATAAATACTTTTTTATTCAAATATTCATAGTATAAAAAAAATTACCTATTTAAAGTAGAGTTTCAGTTTTTATATGGGTCTACCATAGTGAGAAAAAAACCCCTGAAAATTTTGAAGGTTTTACCTTCTCTAAAATTACATCGTTTATTTCTAAAGCGTCAACATAAATGTTGTTCGAAGTGCTGGCCTCTCGCTGCAATACACGCATCACATCGCGTACTCACAGATCGCACTGCATCTAAACATTGTTCTGCGGTGAGCTGGTTGCAAACCATTCTGATGCGCTCGATGAGGTCATCCCTTGTGCGGACGGGCTCTCTGTAGACATTTTCTTTAACGTATCCCCACAAGAAGAAATCTAGTGGCTTGAGGTCCGGAGACCGGGGAGGCCAAGGCACCGGCCCATCTCGTCCTATCCAGCGACCTGGGTAGTTGATGTCCAACCAGTCTCGTACGGCCCTTCCGTAATGTGCAGGACAACCATCGAGTTGAAACCAGCTCTCAAGCCTTGTTTCCAAAGGGATATCTTCCAAAAGTGCCCGTAAGTCATTCTCCAGGAATAGATGATAACTTTCAGCGTGAAGTCGAGCAGGTAAAAATACGGGACCTATTATGCGATTATAATCAGCGGGTATTAAATTTTGTACCTTTTGTACATGGTACGCATGCCTGCGGTCAGCCCTTAATGTGCGCCAAATGGTTGTCTTTGGTATGCTTAGAACTGAAGCAGCTGGACGCTTGTGCCAGGGTTGGTA
Source organism: Riptortus pedestris (assembly GCA_019009955.1). Classification (NCBI taxonomy): domain Eukaryota; kingdom Metazoa; phylum Arthropoda; class Insecta; order Hemiptera; family Alydidae; genus Riptortus; species Riptortus pedestris. The sequence goes on from CM032228.1 coordinate 25,408,542, forward strand.
TTGAAGTGCCTCAGTATCCTCTCCCTCCGCCGCAGGTCGGCTTCCATCGGAGCCTGCATACGGTTTCCACGACGATTACATGAAAAGGACCCAGTCTCTCGAAGCGTTCTGAAAGTGCTGGTAAAAACACCTGTGTATGGGGTTTCTCGGTCAGGAAACCGTCTGCGTTATTCCCGAACTGCCTGACGTGCATTGCCATCGCAGAATCCGTAGACGTAGACTATGTCCGCGTATTCAGCGTTGGTAAATCTAGCCATATTTGTTGACTTCACTGAACAGTACTAGCAACACCACTAATGTGAGAATGCGAGGCTGGATTCCCCCCAAAAAGTATTAAAATGATAGTAAACATTTTAATCCTTTCTTTTTAAGTTTAAACACTCAACCTAGACGTTTTATTGATAAGGAAAGCGTGAGAATATTCATGTTTTCTAAATTTACTCCTCGTAAATTAAAAAATTAAGCTTACTCAAAAAGCCAATAGTTTTTTTGTAATTTAAATACATTATTAAAAAAAAAATACACTTTTTGCACAACTATTTTCAGTTTTTTGTGATTTTCTCAAAAACGAAGCGAAAACGAGGCATATGCCAGAGGACTTTTTTTCTTAGTTTTTCGATCCTCTATCGATCCCTGAAGTTTGGCCGTTTGGTTTGGGGACACCCTGTATGTATATATATATATATATATATATATATATATATATATATGTGAGTGTGTGTGTACGTGTGTGTGTGTGTGTGTGTGTCTGTTAACGCTCTAGCAGTCGCAATTTTTTTTAATCCTTGTCAAATCCTTATCACAAACTGGATATTTAAACGTTTTATGCAAAAAGACAGATCAAGTTCGTTAATGGCTGAAATCGGGCCAGTGCACCAGTTACCATACGTCGGGTCAAAACATTGTATAGCACCAATCTTATTGAAAATTAAATTTACTATACATATTGTTCTATACATTTATTCTCTATCTTGAATATTAACCAAGATATTTGTATTTTTATTAAATATAGGCGGATAACGGACGAGTGAGTTTCCCACCAAAAGCTAGTTCGGTCGTTTCCGTAACTGTTCTGCTCTCGTATGGAGATTTCTCTATTGTATAACTTCACATGGGAAATCTGCTTAGCTTACCCAGCACCTGCGTGACGGACTTTTTTTTCTCTTATCTTTCTCTCATTTCACCTTTCCCAATGAAAAACACGTCGTAAATTTACTTCAAATTAAACAATCTGGGATGTATTGGCGTTGATGTGACAAGAGGAGTGAATGCTACTGAAGGCTGATAAGTAAAAAATGCAAATATCTCGTAGTATTAGTTAGAGGAAAGCGCCTGAACCAACAATTTTAGGAAACTAAATTCCAAATCGATTATATAACATTTTTTGACTCCAAGCATTAACTAATATTATATTTAGTTTCACATTACCGTATATAAACATGTCTTGTAATGCAAGTTGGATATGATTATTTCTATAATAAACAGCCTAATACAGAAGTTAAAAAATAGCCTTAAGATGGTCTTATGCAAAAAAATCAAAAATGCAAATTACCTCGTTAATATGCCAGTTAGCAAATATAAATGTATACAAATCTATATAAGAACAATTGTTGCACTTTAATTTAACAACAAGATATCTGTCGATCCGACTAAAATAATTATACTGTTACGTTTATTAAACAAAATAATAAACGTTGTTTATTAGAGTTCTTTTGGATTGCAAAATTAAACACACAGTTTTTATCACTGCACATTTTAGTTAACAACGCAACACACACTTGGTAAATTATTCTTAACTACTACTCACAGTATGCACTGATAGCTTCACTGTTCTTCTTATTGCACAGTCCAATAACTCACGATCACTGAAGTTCACAAAGAACACGGCACTGCACTGTCCTTTACTTAAACACGGCACTACACTGTTCTTCACATAAAACACTTTACCGCACTGCAACTAAAAGGCACTGAACACGCTGTTATTCACTTGAAGAGAACTGAGAACAAACTAAAACTTTTGGGGGACGAGCTGGGCCGCATTTATAGCCAGGCGGTTAACGTCAAAGGGGAATGCCGAGAATGGGCTAGACGCATAGTCTAGAACAGTCCCGGCCCCAGTAGACACTTCGGTCGCCAATAGTTCTTCCATCGGTCGGCTCCTTTCATCTCCTTCGTACTTCTTAATAAGTGATTAACTCTGTTTACTTTTGAACGTACTTAATTTTCCCTACAATATATGAATGTCCGTCACACAGGGCTGCGTAAACTAAGCAGACTTCCCACGTGAAGTTATACAATATAGAAATCTCCATACGATAGCCGAACAGTTACAGAAACGGCAGAACACATTCAATAAAAATGCAAACAACTCGGTTTATATTCAAGATAGAGAATACATCTATATAACAATATTTACAGTAAATTTAATTTGCAATAAGATTGGTTCTATACAATTTTTTGATCCGACGTATGGTAACGGAGATATTTGGAATTTTCGATAATCCCACCCCCCTACAACCCCCCCCCCCCTCCCACTGGTCCGATTTCAGCCATTAACGAACTTGATCTGCATTTGCATAAAACGTTTAAATATCGAGTTATGTAACGATCAAACAAAAATTGCAACCGTTAGAGCGTTAACAGACACATTTATATATATATATATATATATATATATATATATATATATATATATATATATATATATAAAATTGTATCCTCTGTCTGTACATTGATTTTTTTCTCGAAATTTCACGATAACTTTTCGTTTCACATGTCATAGACACCATAACTGCATTTTGTTTCTTACGTTCTTACTGTTTGTTTATTTGTTTGTTTGTTACCTTTTCACGCATAAACGGCTGGACCGAATTTTATGAAACTTCGTATGTATATAACTACTAGCCCAACTTAGACTTTAGGTTATATTAATATTCTCTGAAACGAACAGGAGTGGGGGTTATAAGGGAGACCTGAAATTAAAAATAGCGATATTTTGTTTCCTATTGGTTTTTCGGCAAATATGAGCATAACAAAAGTTGTTTATTTTGTTAATTAGAGTAACTTTTGATATATACACTTTCGTCTTATGTCGAAGTATAAATGCGTTAGATGCTAAAAATTATAGCGGAAGTCAACAATTTTATTGGGCACTAACAACTGAACCGAACTTAACATAACTCGGTATGTCGATTAACATTAATTCTTCCATGATTATAAGCTATATTAAAATTTTTAGGTTCGAACGGGAGTGGGGGTTATAAGGGAGGCCTGAAATAAAAATTCGCGATATTTCATTGTCTATTTGTTTTGCGACAAAAGTGCACATAACAAAAGTTGTTTACTTTGTTATTTACAATAACTTTTGTTTTATACATTTTTTCGGGAACAAAGCATGAAGCAAGTAATTTGCGTAGAAATATTGATGTGCTCAAAAACTCTTTCCAATATACACTACAGGGTACCTCACATGGAAAAATTTATTCAAATCTATGTTAGTATTTTCTTCTTAATAATTCAAATCTATGCATGATGCACAGGAGACGGGAAACATAACAGTATTGGGGACAGTGAAGTCTTAGATAAAAAATTAATTTTATTATTAAAAAATCCACAGCAACGATTGGTATAAACCCTAAACACTGGGACGGGTAAATGTCAAAATATTGTGGAATGTAAAGCCTTGCCAAAAAAATACCATCATCCTTAAGCCTCAAATGAATTCCCGGGCGAAGCCGGCTATCTGAGCTAGTATATATATAATTTTGAACGGACCTCATTTTCGTCATGTCCTGGGTTAGATCGTTGGACATTTGAAGAAATTTTTCGAATTCGCGTCATGAGTACGACTTTAATAGCTGATTTCCCTTGAGGGAAATCTGCTAAAATGGGAGATATTTTATTTGCCCATTTTATCCACCCTCTACCCTCCACTCTTCCTAGTTCGATTTCTCACATAAACGAACTTTCATATCGACCAAATAAAATAAGTATGTGTGTGTGTGTGTGTGTGTGTGTGTGTGTGTGTTTGTGTGTGTGAGAGAGAGAGAGAGAGAGAGAGAGAGAGAGAGAGAGAGAGAGAGAGAGAGAGAGAGAGAGAGAGAGAGAGAGAGAGAGAGGGAGAGAGAGAGAGAGGGGGAGAGAGAGAGTGAGAGAGAGAATGAGAGAGACTGATAAAGGGGGAGGGGGGTGGAGGGCTGAAGTTTGCCTGTTTAAACAGTCCTACCTGAAGTTGGACTCCCAACTCCCGTAGCGAGGTCTTTCACGGAGAGTTATTCGAGAGAGAGCTGACCGCCAGCTCTTATTCAACTTAGATTAAGTGCTTTAAATTTAGCTCCTTCACTTCTAACTAGTTTAGCTCTAACCACCTTCAAATTAAACTCAACTCACACAGGAAATGGTTAAATACACCGCGAATAAGGGAAACATTACAACTTCCCAATATACCCACTGCCTACTGGCTTCTATACAAAACTAGTTCTCCATCCTTTCAGCTATTATTTACATTGATGACAGCCTTATTTTCAAACTGATTTGAAAAAAATAAAAAAGTCCGTCACGCAGGGGCTTCATAAACCAAGCAGATTTCCCATGTGAAGTTTTACAATAGAGAAATTTGCATACTGGTAACACAACACCACCGTCATTAAATACAAACGGTAATGAGAAATCTTTCAGTTAATTAAAATTCCCAACAGAAACGGCTTCTCAATTGTAAGAATAATTTATATTTTAAGAACTCAAATTTTAGTAGTCCAAGAACTAAAGAAGAGGGGGGCGGATGAACAGAACGTATTGCATAAATCTCTCAAAATAACAAAAATCCCCCCTCTAAACCCCCCCCCCTCCCTCTAGTCCGATTTCAGCCATTAACGAACTTGATCTGTCTCTTTACATAAAACGGTTAAATATCGAGTTTCGTAACGATCAAACAAAAATTGCGACCGCTAGAGCGTTAACAGGCATATATATATATATATATATATATATATATATATATATATATATATATATATATATAGTTTTGAACGGACCTCATTTTCGTCATCTCCTGGGTAGGATCGATGGACATTTGAGGACATTTTTCAAAACTCGCGTCATGAGTACGACCTCAATACCTGATTTCCCTTAAGGGAAATCTGCTAAAACAGTATTTTAAAATTAAATGGTTCATTTTTAAAAGTGAAAATAATCATACAATTTGGATGGTCATCTAGCGAGACTAAGTTAGATACAAAAACGTATGATATCAATTGATCTTCAGTAAGAATTGTACTTCTTAGTACTTGGCATTCCATTCTTAATGCTTAACTGAATAAGGAAGTACACTAACTTTTGATATTTGTCTTTCTTACTTCATTCTTTAGCACCTGGATCTGTTCATGTCGTGACATTTATTTCTCAAGGGAAACGGACTTCCTGGTATTTCGGCTAATGGATGTTCCTCCGCAGGGAGTCGCTAAGGGAATATGCTCCAGTTCAAAATGATGGCAACTAAATGTCAAGAAATCTCGCGAGGGATTTCATTTTGTTATGTTTCTAGTAATAGATAATAATTTTTTAACACTTGTCGTGCTGGATGAAAATATACCTTTGATTGGAAACTTATGTTAAATGTCTAAACTCTTAACTGGAAATCATTCATTATCACTGTAGAGTTATCTAGGGCCTAGGCATTGATCAATCTTGGCCCTCTCCTCCCCACTTGTTCTGTTTCAACGAACATGATTATTAGTTTTACATGAAATATTTAAATGCCGAGTTTGGTTGTGATCAAACATAAATTCCGTCACGCAGAGACTGCGTACACTAAGCAGATTTCCCACGTGAAGTTTTACAATAGAGAAATTAAAGATACGGAAACGGGCGAACTAGCTTTTGGCGGAAACTCACGACTAGAACCGAAGTCAGCGGATCTCATCTCGTCCGTTATTAGCAAAAACCTAATTCAAATGCAAATATCTCGGTTAATATCTCAGGATAGAGAATAAACGTATATAAAAATATTTATAGTAAATTTAATTTGCAATAGGATTGCTTATATACAATGTTTAGGTCCGACGTATAGTAACAGAAATATTTCGAATTTTAGAAATTCCTTCCCTCAAAACCCTCCCTTTCTCTAGTCCGATTTCAGCTGTTAAAGAACTTGATCTTTCTTTTTACATAAAGCGACTAAATATCAAGTTTGGTAACGATCAAACAATAATTGCGAGACAAATATATATATACATACATTTTTGAGCGGACCTAATTTTCGTCATCTCTTAGGTAGGGTTGATGGAGATTTGAAGAAAAATTTCGAAAATCACTTAATGAGTAATTTCCTTAGGGGAAATTTAGTAAAAATTGCGACCTCTAGAGCAATACTATATATAAAATTAAGAAGGACCTGATTATCGTCATCCCCAAGGTAGAATCGCGGACATCTTTCGAAAATTGTGCCAAAAAGTGCCCCCCTCAATAGTTGATTTTCATTAAGGAAAATATGCTAAAAGGTACCAGTTCCCAGCCGTGTTCTTATTTCAGGTTCCATTTCGTTATTATATTTATCGGCTGCGGCTCGGCTGGTTTTGTGAGCTTTGGTTTCCATGAAAACAACCAACGGAAGGAAGTGGCCCACGAAGTAATTCCGTGCCTTTCCACAGCTATCAGCATCTGACTAACCTTCCGTCGAAAACACTCGGAAGAGTGGGGTAACTTCCACTGGAGAATATTGTTGAAGAACCATCCCTCCGTAGACTGCAGACTAATGATGAGCTATGACCAACCAGGAGTGTTATAAGTAACTAGACTACTACTTTACGAGGACTGTTCCATCTTCAATGAAACAGACGAAAGAAACCATTCGTTCTCTACCTTTCAAGAGGCCCCCGCATAGTGCTGCCATCTATGTATCCTGTCCTGGGAACTACCAAGAGCAAACACCCAGCTGGTAGAATTGAACAAAAGGAGTAGAAGAGAAAAAAATACATTAGCAGTCAGTCTACTTTTTCAGAGAGCACACTCGTTTATAAAAGAAGTATTTTTTTTATTGTTAATATGCCTCAAAGACATGGCTAAGTAACTAGCATTCAAGCCAAAGTGGGCGGTAAGGGAGAGGATATGGATGGAGAAATGGAAAAAATAAGGAGAAAAAGGGGAATGAATAACCATCAGAGGGAAAACCACACACAAGTAAGCCAGACACAATAACCCAACAATACAATTATATGTATTATGTAGTAACACTTTCAATAAATTTATTTGTTATATCACCATCTAACCACATTTATACAGTCCACTTTCATGAAAACCACCATTAGCATAACCTCCCAGTGAGAAAGTTATATTTATTTCCAAATGAATTACCCCAACACAATACAAGGACAATCCAATCTTTCCATAGTAAAAGTCCGTCACGCAGGGGCTGCGTAAACTAAGCAGATTTCCCACGTGAAGTTTTACAATAAAGAAATTTCAGAATAGAGAGTCAAACAGTTACGGGAACGGCCCGAACGAGCTCTTGACGGAAACTCACGACTAGACCCGAAGTTAGCCGATCTCATCTCAGAAGCTGAAAACAGAAAAATGCAAATATCTCGGTTAATATTCAAGATAGAGAATAAATGTATATAACAATATTTATAGTAAATTTAATTTGCAATAATATTGGTTCTAAATAATATTTCGATCCGATGCATAATAATGGAGATATTTCGAATTTTTTAAAATCCCCCTCTAAACCCCCCCTCCCAATGTTCCGATTTTAGCCGTTAACGAACTTAATCTTCCTTTTTACATAAAACGATTAAATACAGAGTTTGGTGACGATTAAACAAAAATTGCGACCGCTAGAGTGTTAACAGACACATATACATATATATATATATATATATATATATATATATATATATATATATATATATATATATATATATATTTGAACGGACTTCCTTTTCGTCATCTTCTGGGTAGGATCGATGGACATTTGAGGATATTTTTCGAAAATCGCGTCATCAGTACGGCCTCAATAGCTGATTTCCCTTAGGGGAAATCTGCTAAAATATTGATGAATGTTAGGCGAGGAGGTAGCTTATTTACGGAATTCTAATCAGAGATATTCTTAAAGAATTGGTTTGTATCGTAATTCGATTTTAACACGAAGAGTTCTAAGAACAACTTCATTATTTCCTGAATTATACGAATAGTCTACTATGACATTAATAATATTGGCATTATGAATTCTGTACACATTTATATTCTATCGGAAAGGACCGGAATATTTCAACTAGACAGAGATTCAAAGGACCTTCGGAAATAAAGTTTGTGTTACAAAGAAAGCAGGATTTTCTTCAAAGAAAAGGATAACAGAAAGGGGCTTTTGAATGGAAAAACTTTGAAGAATCTAATTCAACTTATGCAGTTTCTCTGCTATATTCCATTGAAATTCTTTCCGAAAGAGGAGTGGGGTGAACGTAAAATGAGATTTACTTCCTTGAAATGGTAAAAAATCGACTTAGCTCCTTTAGTTTGTTGATGTAAAGAAATACTAGAGTTGAAGCTGGTATTGGATATTTCTAAATATTTTCCCAATGCATAACATGAAATAAACATGTTTTGGTTCTTTTTTGTAGGAGTTGGTATTGTTTATTAAAAAGTAGAAACAACAAGTACTAAGTAGAAAATTAGAATGAATCCAGACCGCAGGAAAAACAAGTATATATATATAATTGTGCTGATGTTTTCGACCAGGTTGTATTTATATGTGGTGTGTTGTTCTTTTCGGAGCTTTGGTCAATGTTGGTGAAATGAATCTTAGTTTATGCCAATATTTCGAGAATTTTTAATTTCTCTTCCTCAGGGCTGTAAAAATTACATGTACTACATTATAATATTGCACATTGGTGTAAAAGGGTGTGTTTTCCTTATTATTACTTACCAAGACTAAATATATTTATAGACTAGTATACATTCTTATTGCACTATGACTAGGGTTATAGTAACCTTCCTTGTTTTGTTTACATAGCAGGGTCACAGCCTTTTGTATGTTTTATATATTTATAGTATGGTGTATTTGTTTGTTAAACTATATTATAATTGTTGTACTGTGGTTCTTATATTATTTTACAATGGTCATTGCTATGCACTATTTTAATTATTGCTATGTTTTGTTAAATCTATGTTATTGCCACTTACCACTATATTATTGCAACTTATATTATTTTACAGTAATTATTGCTATGCACTATTACAATCATTGTCATGTTATTTTAAATTATAATTATTGTTGTGTTATGTTTAAGTTATTCCTATGTTGTATTTATGTTGCTATTTTTATTCTTATATTATTTCACCAAAATTGACCAAAGCTCCGAAAAGAACAACACACCACACATATATATATATATATATATATATATATATATATATATATATATATATATATAATAAAGTATGTTTATTCAGAAAAATAACTACAAATAAATTTACAATTACTTCATTGCCATAATTAAAATAATGATATTTATTTCTAAAGAAAAAAAACAAACATAAAATTTAAATTTTCTATTACATTTGATATAATAATTAAACCTAACATACATAACATGGACTGATAAGTCCGTCTGTTGAGCTTTGCCTTTTATATAATAAAATACATTAGTATTGCAAAAGCAAGCAAAATACATTACATAAACATACATATTTAAATAGAGGAAAAGGAGCATAAATAATATACCTGATTATTATACTCCTCTATGAGCAATTTCCTATACCGTAGGACAACACTCAAATATGTATACAGCGGAAGCCAATTCTTGCCATTTAAAAATAAAATAAATTCATTGTGGCTAAGTATGGGTGTGCCAAAATACTGTTTTCTAAACTCATTAAGCACAGGGCAAGCAGCAATAAAATGGTATGTATTTTCTATTTCATTTTTGTTACAGAGGGAACAAACCCATTGATTCTCTGATCTACCTACTGTATAATTCAAATTTAGCAATTCCCCTCTAGCCTTCATTATGAGGCTTGTAGTATTAATGCTGGACTTATTTCATATATAGTTACTGATTTCTAGATTTAAATTAAGGTTTTTATAATTGCTATGAAAATTTGAGTGGTGTACCTTAAAAAACATTTCTTCAGTGAATTCTAATTTTAATTGTTTAAGTATGACATCTATTTTCTTGTATAAATGGCCTTGTTCTTTAATCCATCCAATGTTTTCTCCTAGGTATTTTTGGCTAATATTTTCCAGAGTTATAAACTAATTAGCCTGTTTCTCAACCATATGTCCAGCTATTGTTTTAGGCCATCTATAATTAAAGAGGTTAAAAACTTTATTTAAATAAATTAAAAACATTTTGAAAAAGTAAAGCGGACAATGTTTGGTTTCCAAATACAAAATATAGTCAGGTATATATATATATATATATATATATATACATATATATATATAAAATGAATAATATTTCAAGTAGACAGCGTCGTACTACTATTTATTTAAATATACAAAATTTGATGCTGCACTTAATTTAAAATTATCCTATTTGAACGTGACAAACGCTATTTTCGAATGCCCTATCCGAATCTTTTGTTTCTCTAATAGATATTTTATGCTATAACATTTATAATAGAAATTTACTTTTTTTTTTTTTTCACTCACACCTTAGGGTTACAACAGTCCTAAATATCGGATATTAACTTTCTGAGGCTAATCGTTTTTCATTTATGTGGCATAAGTCAGACAAAGTCATATATATTTACTTACATACGTACAGACATTATACTGAATGTATTCTAGATCAAAAGTCCATCACGCAGGGGCTGCGTAAACTAAGCAGACATACCGGTAACACGACACGACCGTGAATATTAATTGAGTAAATACAAACGATAATAAGAAACCACCCGACGGAAAGCATCTGAAATGTAAACAAACAGTTCTCCCAACTTCTTACCGGAAAGAAAAAGTGAAATTACTGAAATATATCTGAATATAACGTATTAATTTGATTGAAAACAATTTACTATATCTAGTACTGTAATTTATAATAAATCACAATATATATATATATATATATATATATATATATATATATATATATATATATATTATACAAAGGAAAATCTGCTACAGAATAGTTTGTTTTGAGTGATAGTCGAAGGACTAGAAGGCTCTTTGGCATGATTTGTGAAAAGATAATATATTGTCGTGCATTGTTGGAAAACTCTGGTAGAGTTCACACTGTGGACGACACCCATGGTGGGCACGGTAAGACTTATTATCTAGTAGTCTCTTAGAACAACACTTGTTCGATGTTCATTTGTGTTACAACCGAAAAACTTGTACGTACCGAACATGTTAAAACCCGCCTAAAGGGAATACATAGTTAAGAGATCAAGTGTTTGTGTATTTTTGAAAGAAAAAAAATGAATGGAACTCATTTCTGAGGAGCACAATAACCTAACGTTTTGAAACTTAAAAAATTCCTCCAGTAGAAATGGTGAGAAACTTGCCAAAAAAATTAGTACTTCAACAAAATTATTAAACAGTTAAATGGTTATTATTATCGGTTAAAATTTGTTTGCTAAAATGTTCCATCCAACATTTGATTCGTGCTGAACAGAATCCAACTCTGTCTAAATGTTGTGTCACCGATGCGGTTCATGTTGCTGTTTTGCCCGAGGTGTCAACTGATGCCTCTGTTATTGTCCTGTCTACCAGCTTATCCCTTGTCAAATAAACACAGCTTTGTCAGCTGGGGTAATTAATTAGTCCATTATCCTAATATCTCTAATTATAATACAACATTTATGATGCAACGCAAGACGGCTCGAGTTAATTCCAACTCAAATTAGTTTTGATTTAAAACACTATATGTTATTTGTATTAATTAAAGCAACATCGCAAACAGTGGTGTAAATCATAAATTATATAGGAAAAGGTCTATTTTAAAATGTATAGTATGTTTGTACTAGTCAAGTAGGTACAATGGAATGAAATATGGCCACCTACGAGTTTTCGCCAAACCACAAGAGTTAGGTATATAGTTTCCTTTGTGTGTGTGTGTGTGTGTGTATATATGTGTATACATAAAGTAACTACATACGAGTTTATATATGTATATACATTTTTAATCCAACTAAAATAATAATTTTTAAACTATAAATGTAATTTGAAAGTGACCTATCCATTATCTAAAATCGAATTTAAATTTTTCATTATGTCCTGATCATTATTGACTAAAAGTTTATTTTAAATTGCACTTAAGGGAAATCTCCTATTGAAGTTGTACACTTTACGTGATTTACGAATCATTCCCTCAAATCTATCCTACCTAGTAGATGACGAAAATGAGGTCCGTTGAAAAAAAGGAAATATGCGCGCGCGCGTGTGTGTGTGTGTGTGTGTGTGTGTGTGTGTATGCTTATAATTGTCTGCCTCAATTTTTGTTTGATCGTTACCAAACTGGATATATAACCATTTCACGCTAAACTAAAGGTCAAATTCTTTAATGGCAGATATAACACTAGTGGAAGAGGGGGGGGGGAGTTAGAGGGTGGATTGTCGTACATTCCATATATCTCCATTATTATACGTCTAATCGAAAAAATTGTATAAAAACATCATACCGCAAATTAAATTTACTATAAATACTGTTATATTTATTTATTTCGATCTTGAATATTAACCGAGATATTTGCATTATTTAGTTTTCATACTTTAGCGAACCCTCGCTCCAACTCATGCCACATAAACAATACTCTGTTATATAATAAACCACTTTATTCGAAGCTTAAATACGAAATGTAGTTTTCAAGAGACCTTTATTATACGAAATACACGCACGAACGATTGTCACATACGAATTTATTTGATGACGCGACAATTAATATTTTATTCCTCCTTACGAAAATGCTCATTTAATCTATACCAAAATTGATATTTAACCGTTTCAGCTACAGTAGAGATCATATTTGTTAGTGGCTGAAATGGGAGCCAGAATAGTGGGGGTTTAGAGAGGGGGGGATTAGCAAATTCAAAATATATCCGTTACAATGAGTTGGATCGTAAAATGTTATTCAACCAATCTTGTTAAACTATTGATGTTCTACAATTGTGGTCCTATACATTTTTTTCGTAACTCAAGTATTAAATGAGTAATTCGTACTTTCAGTTTTGAGCCTTCAGTAACGCCTCCCCACCCATCTCGAGGGTAATAGGGGGAGCTAGTACTCATCGGTGTTTCACTTATAAGTAGAACATATGTGTTGAGATGATTTCACAAGTGCGTTATTCCAGCAAGTTGGAAATCCGCTTAGTTTACGCAGTCCATGCGTGCCGGAATTTTATGTATGTGAGTGACAACAATGACGTTTTGTGTTTGCCTATTATTTATTATACGGGATTAGATTTATTTGTTGTTCTAAATCACCAGCCCTCAGTTACCATGCGTAACTTATCAATTTTTTCTTTATGGAAAAAGTAACAAAACTCCAAAAAGTGAATGCAAGCCATTTGAGACCTTCCATAGAGTTAAGCATCATACCAATGAGACTTTTCCAGAAGAGACAGGACAGAGAAAGAAGTTTAGCAAAGTTTAATTTGATGGTGTTTTTTTTTTTTTTTTTTTTTTTTTTAAGAAAATTCCGACTTATGATAAAATTAAAAAAAAAAAACTTCAGAGCAGCCACAGTACCCATTCGCCTACTGGAGTAAAATAAATAGCACTGGAAAGGCTGGAAAAGATTACTTGATGTCTCGTGCAAAATCTTTTCAATTCCACTTGAAGAGGACATACTTTTACTAATGCCACTTTCCCTTTGTTTCTAACTTCTCCTTCACAAGCTGAAAGAGTTAAACGAAAACTTCTTAAATGAGTGTTTCTTCTTGTTTCTTGTGTTATAATAAGACAAAATAATTTTACAGATGGCGTATGGAGATAATTAGTCCCTTAATGTGTAATATAATTCTCGTTCCTCAGACAATATAGAAGAAAATAGGCCAGTAAAAAAGCAAACGCTAATAAGCAAGATATTAAAATTAGGAACAAATAAAAATAATAAGAGAAAGAGGGAAGATGTAGTCGCCCAGATAATAAATCCCAAAAATAAGAAGCTTCAACAAACCTTTATAACAGATTTTTTTAGCTTTAAATCACAATCGGGGAAGTAACAATAATAAACTTAATACTCACATCTTATTACAAAATAGTAAAAATCAATTAAAAAAAAAACTTAGATAAAATAAAATTATATACGTCTTATTCTTTCAACTATCACTCACAAATATATGGAAAACTGAAACTAATTTGTAATGGAGTATGTAATATAGCCTGGAAATATAACAATAAATTACAAAAAAAATTTAGTAGAATCAAAATCTAAATATAATATATACGACCTGCAATGGAACTTATATTGATGCACCCTTGCAGCTGCTGAATAAAAGGTTAAAGCAACACGTAAAATTATAGACAATAATGAAAATAAAACTGCTTTGACGGATCTAGCTATCTCCAGGAAACACACCTTCAATTTTTAAAAAGTTCAAATAAATGATAAAGAAATAAATAATTCTAAACGGAAAATAAAAGAGAACGTTCACATAATAAAACATAGGAAGAAGGCAGTAAAAAAAAAAAAATAAAAAAAAAAAAATAAAAAAAAAAAAAAAAAAAAAAGAAATCAAATACCTCAATCATATATTCTATAACATTATATCTTACATTAATGTTAATTATAATTAACATTTTATCTTAAATTATTTAATGACGGAAATCATTAAATAACATCCTAAAATCCCACCCCTGCTAGAAAAGGGTGGTAACCTGTAGATAACCCGTCCCAATTAGCCTGAGTTGCAAAAAGTGGACTTTAATAAATAATAATAATAAAATGAATCGAATTTAAATTATGACACGAAATAATCGAGTTCAAGATTGACTTGTAAATAATCTTAGCCTTATTTAGCCTACCTTGGGAACCTCTCAGTATCATATGTCTCCTCTGTGAGGACAGTCGAAACGTAATGTAAAAGGAAAACGAGCACTTCAGATATGTAAGTGGCAATTTATAATTTATTTAATAAAGATATCATAGATGTAGGCATCTACCTAATACAATATACAGCAAAAGAATTATTAAGGGATTTGTTAAATTAATGTTATTAATAATTTTTTTAATATTTTTTTCTTTTAAAAGGGATAGCCTCTCAAGAGGTGGCAAATATGCCACGAAACATGTAGGGCAGTTTCAATAAAGTTTGCACCGAAAAAAAAATGTTTTTTATTGGAGACCCTAGCCATAAAATTTGAAGAATATATAAATTTTCGTTCCTTTCATTTCCGTTATTGGTGTGTGGGTGAGCCAGAGTAGGCACATAAAAGAAAATAATAGGTATGCTCTTCGCCTAAAATACTTTCTATGCCCTTTTTACATTGACATATATCTAAAGCAATTATTAAGGGTATATTTTTTAATATTCAGAGTTGTATATTTAAATTTTGTGGACGTTAACGCTCATATTTTAAGGCAGGACTTCTCGTAAATTTAATGTAATTTTCTTTTTATTTAAAGAGCCTCCCGAATTGGCGATATTGCACAGTTAATTTTAAATAAGTAATATAAAAGAATAAAGAACGAGTCCTTTGCAACATAGCTTGAGCTTCTCGCTTTTCGGCTTGAAGCTGGAAAATATAACGGGGTGGAGCTGCTTTCTAAACGGATTGTTGGATGGAGATTGTGAAACGATTTACAGCGGAGTCTAAATTTGAGGACGTTTTCAATGAAACTGTGAGGTCTATGGTTTCTTCTAAAAGTGAAGAAAAGCGATCGAGTTGACGGGAATATTTGATAAGGAAAGTGGCAGTCAGGGATTTTGGAAGAGCATGGAGGGATAGTACAGGGACAATGGGAGTGTGATCGGTGTTAAGGCCATTTAGAGAGGACATTTTATAATCGATGTTATGGAGACCAAGGCTGATGAAAAAGTCAATTAGGTCTGAGATGCGATTAGGGTCTATAGACCAGTAGGTTGGGGTGTTAGGGGAAATTGTGGTACAGCGCCTTTGAGGACAGTACAGCATTGAGTGAACGACCTCGAGAGTTGGTAGTTCTGGATTCCCATTGTAGGTGTTTAGTTTTAGCCACCAACGACAAGGAGAGGAGGACTGATTGAATCAAATAAATTATTCAGTATGGAATCATGGAGAGGTTTCTTAGAAGGGCAGTAAACAGCTGATATGGTAAACGAAAAAGAAGGAGTTGAAAACTCAACAGATGTTGCTTGGAGAGATGACAGTTCCGCCACGAGATATCCAGTGAAACCGAGTTTTTGTTTACTTGATAATCCTGTTTCAGTAATAAGTGCTGCTTCGATTTTCTTGTCTCGTCCCAGAGGAGGACAGAGAAGGATTGGGGTGGGTGGTCGTTCATTTGGATAGGATATGAAGTTTGGAAATAATTGTGTTTAGGAGTGTGAACAATGGATTCATAATCGAGCGGAATTCTGCAATGAAGTTTTTTAGGAGTATAGTGAAATCATTGGAAGAGGGAGAGGGAGGTATGCAGGAAGTAGTGCTCTGAGGGAAATTTGGTGTCTCAACTTCTGCTATTCCGTTTTTCTCCTTGTTGCTGTTAGTGCGGAGGTCACTCATCTTTCCAAAGTGCTCCAGGGTTTTTCTGCTCGTGCTTGGCGTCGCGGTTGGGGAGTTGAGTCTTCTGTCAGGCTTGAGTGGATGATTTGTAGTCCGTTGTTGTTTTCGAAGCTCCTTGTAGGTTTCACAACCTTTGTAGTTTGCCGGGTGGTCGTTGGAGCAGAGGGCACAAACAGCTGGGGAAGACCTACTTTTGTTGCACGACTCACTGCTGTGTCCTTCTCCACACTCAACACATCTTGGCTCATAACGACAAAAGGTTTTTGTATGTCCGTAAGAATGACAGGATTTGCGCTGAACAAGGTCTCTCCGAGCATAAGGTTTTTTTCTACATGTACCCTATTATGGTACAGGTGCTTTGATTCATAAATCTTCTCTACTCCAGCTTCTCGATCTAGATCTACGAAAAAGAGTGAAAGCGGCACTTTTTCAATTCCATCCGGTCTTTTCTTAGTAGCTAAAACCTTCACCACCTGTTTCGGCTTGTAACATAGAGCTAAGAACTCTTCTGTAATTACATCTTCAGGCGTAGAATGGCGAAGGCCACGAAGTATGACACTGAGTGCTCTCTCATTCATGGGTGATATTGAGCTTTAGATTCGTGTTTGCTATGATTTTTGTATCAATTTTTTGTTCAAGGTGTATTTTTCAGCACCTAATTTACCACTTAATTGAGTGCATATTGTTTTAAAGTTTTTTGTATTTTTAACAAATATCGGTGTAGGTCTGATAACGTTTGGCTTGTCGGTATCCATGCTTTCTTCATTATTCTATTGTATTGGAGTATATTTGTTCTATCGAAATAAATGGAGATTCTCCTATTATCACCTGTTGTGTCTCAGTTCCGATCAGTGCCTCCATAATTTCGTTCTGGGAGAGCGATGTGCTGGGTTGAGTTCCTGAAACAACAACACAAGCAGATCCAACGTGCTGGAACGACACACAGGTCGTCTTGAAAGCAGAGATTTTCATTGACTCAGTAACGTAAATTAAAATCAGATAATTAAAAGAGAGACTTTACTGAAGAATGAAAACAATTCTTTAATCCCTTGCATAATAACGTACATGTTTTTATTTTTCGAAATATATACCCTCTAAACCACCCTGGTTTGATATTAACCTTGACCATGAATTCAAGTGTTGAATGAAACTGTTCAATATCGGCATAGACTAAATAGATATTAGCAGATTAAAAATTTCTTCAAATGTCCTTCGATCCTATCCAGGAGATGACGAAAATGAGGTCCGTTCAAAACTATATAATATAAATATATATATATATATATATATTGTTGCGAAAAATTAATACGTGGAAGATTGCCTGAAGGAGAGGGAGCCGTGCGTTTGATATAATTAGGGCCGATCTAAATAGGGCCTCCAGCAGAACCTAATTAGGGCCTTCCAGGAAGTTCTGGAACTTCTAGTCTAGACCTTTCCATGACTAGCCCCTTCTACAGGCATTTATAAGAGACGCTGCCAGTACCTCAGTTCAGTTGACGCTCGACGGTCTTCGAGGAATGTTCAGCGCTACAGTGCGACTTATGCAGTGCGGTAAAGTGTGGAGCCGTGAAGAACAGTGTTGTGCCGTGACTGTAAGTAACAGTTTAGTACCGTGTTTAAGACAGTGCAGTGCCGCGAAGTAAAGGACAGTGCAGTGCCGTCTTTATGTGAATTTCAGTGATCGTGAGTGAATTATTGGAATGTGTTATCTGAAGGACATTGACACTATCAGTGTAATATTGTGAGTAGTAATAATTAACCAAGAGTATTGTACATTGTGAAATAAATTGTGCAGTGAAACTGTGAAACTTGTGTGTGTTTAATTTTGCAATCCAAAAGAACTCTTATTAACAACGTTTTATTACCGGTTTTGTAATAAAAACGTAACAATATATATATATATATATATTTGTCTGTTAACACTCACTTAGAGGTCGCAATTTTTGTTTAATCGTTACCAAGCTCGGTATTTAATCGGTTAATGAAAAATTAAGTTCATGTTCGTTAATGGCTGGAATCGGACATGTGAGGAGGGGGGGGGGTTAGAGAGGAGAATTCCGAATTGTTGAAATCTCTCTGTTATTATGCGTCAGATCTAAAAATTGTATAGAATCAATCGTATTGCAAATTACGATCTCAGTGGTACATTTCTGTCGAGAATAATATTTCCTATTAAAGTTTGACATATGAGGCGCTCAGTATTATAGTGGCTCAACCCTCAAATTTTGCTTATTTGAGTTACCATAGCATCTGATGCTGAATAATGTGTTCTATGTAATATTAGTGGCCTAAGCCACCTTCTAAATGTTTTCACTAGATAGCAGCAGCAGTTTGTTTTTTAACCAACAGTTTTGGCGGTCTTTGAAAAATATATAGTGGCCTAACCAACATAACTGGCTTAACCCACAAAACAGCTGTTCCGAGTTGTGGCTTGGGCCAAATGTTTACTGGAGTTGTTTGTTAAGCAAGTGTTTGTTGTTCAGTTATAGATTTGAGATTAACTTCTGAAACATGAATTACAGTGAAGGTAAGTGTACAAAACACTTATTTTTAGTTATTTTCATAGTACAAACATGCGAATAAAATAATCTTTTTCAAAAATATCTTGGCTGTGAGTGATGGTAGATTAACACTTGCCCTATTGAACAAAAACGTCGCAAAATCACACCTCCGAAGGATAAACGGGGGTTTCATTCATCAGAACATAGAAAAACACCTGACCATAAGATTGAAAAAGTAATCGAGTTTATAAAAAAGTTTCCTTCTTACACTTCACATTATTCAAGGAATAAAAATCTTAACCGAAGATATTTAGCTCCTAGTTTGAATAAAAATATTATGTACAACTTGTACTTACAAGAAAACCCAGATGATCCTGTTTCAAAATACATCTTTAACCATGTATTTGACACCAAGTTCAACCTACATTTCCATGCACCAGTAAGAGATAGTAAGGATGACCAAAGAAATGAAAACATTGGACCTTCTATATCCCAAAGGGAAGAAAATTGTGGAAAATAAGAAAAGAGATTTACTAAGTCTCCTGGAATTAATCCCACTTTATAAACGCTAATTTTTCAAGAAAATTCTAAGCTGCCAGTCCATTCCAGATACGATTCCTATAGATGAGAGTGACAATGAATTAGAAGAAGACAATGATTAAAATTAAAAACTTGTATGTAGTTTAAACTATTAAAGGTTTTTATACTTGAAAAATAAATATTTTATGCGTTATTGTCGAGTTTATTAATTTTAAACCTTGCTGCCTAAGCTACGATTTTAATATTTATTAATAAAATGGTTAATATTATAGTGGCCCAACCCACATTTTATTAATAAATTAATAAATGTTTATGGAATTGGGCGTTACATTTAAAAAGCACTAGCAAAACTGTTAATAAGGACAAATTTTGAGTACTAAATTATTCTAAATAAAAAATATAAAAACAAAGATTGACTTGGTTTTACACAAATCTTACTTTTTGGGGTTAGGCCATTATTATTCTAAGCGCCTCATATAATGGCTAAGTGTTAACGTGCATTGGATAAAAGTCTCAATGACTGCAATTTCTGTTTGGTTAAATAGAAAAAAAATACATGTCTATCCATGTTATGTGTATTAATGGGGCTAAAAAAAGGATCTTTTATTTACAAAGAGATAGCTAAAGAGTTACTTAACGTGGTATATATGGTATGAAAGACTATGGTAAACTTAATAACTTTTTTTTACTACAAAAAATAAATGCTTCTTATTAGAAACTCTTCTGGAATACACAAACATTATGTATTTAAGCTCAGTATTTACTATTTGCCTTCAAACCAGTGAAAATATATTAAAATGAAGACAATGTTTAAGAAAGAATAATAAAAAAAAAATTAGCCTTTGTTTGCAGATAATAAGGATATGTTATGAAGAGAGTATAGTCGAGGTGCTTAGAGAGAAAGAGATGGAAATTACCCCGAGAGGGTTCTAAAGCTTTGTGTACTTTGCAAGTACCAACAGAGAGCCTCTTACTTCGAGGCTTTGCACAAGGTAATATATTGTACTTTCATCTCTTTCATATCATTTTATTTTTATTATAATAAGAGAGGAAGAGAAAAACTGTAAAAAGAAGATTTTGGTAGCCCTCATAAAGGAGATTGAAAACCAACCACCCCAACCTAATGCAGTAATGCGAACAGTAAACACCAGATGTTCTACCAGGTTGGTAAATGTCGTGCAATCCTAATTTCCTTGGGAACGAGCAAGTGAATTAAGAGATATGCAGTGTTTTACAGTTGCCTTCTGCATTAGACCATCCCTAACCATCGTACAGGCGTTTTGAGTAAAATTTCATTCATACTAATAATATATTTTCTTCATAGTTTTTTGGCAAGGGACACCAATAAAACCCTTTTATCCGCTCAAACTTGTAAAGAATCTGACATTGCATTACATAAACCCATCACAACAGAACATATGTTTTATATTTTGAATAATGCCAGCACAGAGCACATTATTATTACTATTTATTAACGTCCACTTTTTGCAACTTAGGCTAATCGGGACGGGTTATCTACAGGTTACCACCCTTTTCTAGCCAGGGTGGGATTTTAGGACGTTATTTAATGAATTTCGTCATTAAATAATTTCCTTTGCCCAGGCAAGAATCGAACTCGCCACTCTAGGTTTACCATGTGAGATAAAGGTCAACGCTTTAACTCACATGGCTAACCTGAGCCCCTGAGCACATTAAGATCATTATTTATGAATATTTAAATGTCTAATTTTTACCTTTAAACAGGAGAGGATAAGAGTTTTATCCAATTTGGTGTTGTCACCATGTGCTCTCGTATTTTAGTAGATACCGCCAATGTATTATTATAATAACATTCACAGCTCTTAACGTCGATACACTAAGTAATATTAATGATAAATTTAGATAACAATATCCCGTTAACACGTTTTGATCGGGGGGGGGCAAATTGCGACATCGGCTCAGCCTATAAAAGGGCGAAGTCGCGAAGGATTAATAACAGTCATATCTCAGATACTCTCGACAGGACATCTTGTTAATCCTTCAGCCCTTAGCCAGACTACCTCTCGCCTGCACTATCTTTCATGACAGAGACTGATAGAGAACTTCTATTAAAACAGCTAAGTCCTTTAATTGTAATCTAGTTTAAGTAAAGAGTCCTTCCTTATATTATTAAAGAAATGCTCCTTCATTTTGATTAACACTTATTATTGGTGAATATTTAATTATAAATAAATGTATATATATATTTAAATTTTGACTAGAGTCGATTGTTGGTGTAGCCTTCCGAAATTCTAGTGATTTGGTTGAGGGAATGATCAAGCCGTACAGCTTCCACTGCCTATTGATACTGCCCAATATGTTTGGTGGCTTACGTACCACCTATTCAGGGACTATTTAATCATTTCTGGTGCTCTGGTGTTCTTTGCGACTGTCCCTTCCTCACTGGGGAGTTCGTTGGTCGTTCAGAAATGTAAGTAGCAATCTATAATTAGATTTAACCCTAGAATGGTAGTGAACGTAAAAATTACGTATGATCTGGTTTGAACTGTTATCAAAGGGCCGTTAACGACCCCACCACCCCCACCCCTCAGCTATGAGCCCTCCAGACAGTTCGGACTTGACCTCTGCCAAATGCAGCTAAGTGAACCTTCCCACTCATCTAATACTATTTTTTGAAATAAAAACGACACGTAATATTTACGTATCGCTACTAATTAACTGGGTTTTATGCTATAACTAAGTTAATATTATTCTCAATTTATTTTCTTCCAATTTATTTTTATATTCTAATTTAATTTCTGTTAATGTTTTTAACTTTTATTTTTTAATATAAAAAAGACTAAGATGTATAGAAAGAATATAAATAATAATCTGTTTATAGTTTCTGAAAAATGGAGAAAAAATATTCAACGGACGAAGAAATCAGAAATTATTTGAAAGAACTCTCCGATGAGTCAGATGGGGAAAATGACAATTATGAAATAGATGGATATGGATAGGACAGCGATGATGATCTGGAGTATTCTCCAAGTGATGAGGAGGTTGAGCCTTCGGAAATGATTGCAACACAGAGTGGGCTGGATAGCGATGAGAGTGAGAACATTTTAGAAAACATCAAGGCAATCGAAGAAAGAGAACAAACAAAGAGGCAAAAAAACCCTAAAATCTCTCAACCGCACAATATTGACAGATAAGTCAGAATAAATGTAGAAGGTGGGGTTGTGCTTACTAAGAATGGATATGAATGGAGCACACAACCTCCGGAACGTGTTTCGAACCAAGCGCCTGAAAAGATTGCCGTGCACATTGTTAGATATTAACGTAGATATAAGTTAAAGGAATGTGTATCTTTTAATAAAATAAAAAAATAGTCCCAAACATTAACAAAATTTGAATAATTTCACCAATTACCAGTTGCACACGTAAAATTTACGTATCAATATCATTAAGTGGGAAATAATATCACTACCGTTCAAGGGTTAAGTTAATGTTATTCTTTGTTTGACAAGGAATAGCTCTGAAAAAAAAGAGAGTACCAAGGACCTCCCCAATGTGAAAGGACAGCCACAAGGAATGAGCACTTCAGAAATGCATAGCCCTTGAGGAGGTGGTATGCAAGCCACGAACCATTTACAACAGTATCAATAACGTTTGAGCGGAAGAAAATGTATTTTATTGGTGATCCATGCAAGGAACTATGAAGAAAATATAAAATACGGGGTCCAAAATAAGAAGAAAACCTATAATAGCATGAGTGGAGAAAATTCACTCGAGACCAGAGTTGTTAGAAAGCCATCCCTCAGTAACCCGTAGCCTGCAAATGCAGACTGATGATAGGCATTAGCCAGTAAGAGTATACAGACTACAACTTTAATGTGCCTCCTGTCTTGGCCCACTTAAATGTTGCGATCAGAATTTAGGCAGGAATGCAACTGTACAATAAATTACCACTATAACTAGATAGGTGAGTGGTGAATGAATCAATCAAAACTGAGCAGTACACTGCATTTTAGACGAAAGAAAGACATTTCAATGAATGTTTAATGTAGTGACATAAATAAAAAGACGTGACGCAAGGGCTGCGTAAACTAAGCAGATTTCCCACGATAAGTGATACAGTAGATAAATCAGCCCAATAACAACTGTTGTAGTAAGGTATCTCTAAACCTATTAAGAGGGACGAGTAGTTATGGAAACGGCCGTCAGAGCTCTCTGCGTAACGTCCCGAACATAGCCGACCCCTGCCGAACACACACAGAATACAAATGCAAATATCTCGGTTAATATTAAAGATAGAGAATAAATGTATAGAACAATATTTATAATAAATTTAATTTGCAATAAGATTGGCTTAATACGATTTTTCGATCCGACGTATAGTAAAAGAGATATTACGAATTTTCGAAAACCCACTGGTCCAATTTCAGCCGTTAACGAACTTGATCTTTCTTTTTACATAAAAAGACTAAATAACGAGTTTGGTAACGATCAAACAAAAATTGGACCGTTAGAGCGGTAACAGGCAAATATATATATCTATATATATATATATATATATATATATATATATATATATATCTATATATATATAAAATTGTAACCTCTGTCTGTACATTGATTTTTTTCGCGAAATTTCACGATAACTTTTCGTTTCACATGTCATAGACACCATAACTGCATTTTGTTTCTTTCGTGTATGTTTGTTTGTTTGTTTGTTTGTTTGTTTGTTTGTTTGTTACCTTTTCACGCATAATCGGCTAAACCGAATTTCATGAAACTTGGTATGTATATTACTACTAACCCAACTTAGACTTTAGGCTATATTAATTTTCTCTGAGACGAACAGGAGTGGGGGTTATAAGGGAAGCCTGAAATTAATAATAGCGATATTTCGTTTTATATTGGTTTTTCGGCAAATATGCACATAACAAAAGTTGTTTATTTTGTTATTTAGAGTAACTTTTGTCATATACACTTTTGTCGTATACCAAAGTTTAAATGCGTTATACGCTAAAAATTATAGCTGGAGTCAACAATATTATTTGCCAAAAAAGACTCAACCGAACTAAATAAAACTCGGTATGTGTATTAGCAGTGAGACCTTCATTATAATTAGCCATACCAACATTTCTATGGACGGGCAGGAGTGGGGGTTATAAGGGAAGCCTGAAATTAAAAATAGCGATATTTCGTTTCCTATTGGTTTTTCCGCAAATATAAACATAACAAAAGTTGTTTATTTTGTTATTTGGAGTAACTTTTGTTATATACACTTTTGTCGTATACCTAAGTATAAATGAGTTATACGTTAAAACTTTAGCGGGCACTAACGGCTGAACCGAACTTAACAAAACTCGGTATGTCAAATAGCATTAATTCTTCCATGATTATAAGTTATATTAAAATTTTTAGGTTCGAACGGGAGGGGAGATATAAGGGAGGCCTGAAATAAAAATTCACCATATTTACATGTATAAGAAACGGGAAATATAAAAATATCGAAGACTGTGAAGAATTATCGAACAAATAATTCTATTATTAGCAAATCACCGGCAACGACGGGTATCAATCCTAAACACTGGGACGGGTAAATGTCAAAATATTGTGCAATGTAAAGCCTGCTAAAAAATACCATCACCATTCAGCCTCAAATGAATTCCCGGGCGAAGCCGGGTATCTGAGCTAGTATATATATATATATATATATATTTCGTCCTGACGAGGAGGAGAGAATGTATATAGACGGGTAAATAAAAAAAAAATTGTATCGCCAATCTTATTGATTGTTGTTTTAAAAATTTCTGCTCTAAGTCATATATTAATCGAGGTATTTGCATTTTTGTTCTCAGTATTTGTTAACCCCCCCAAACATACTGATGCGATTTTTAGTAGATTTCTCTTAAGGGAAATCAGCTATTGAGGTCGTACTCATGACGCGAGTTTCGAAATTTGTTTTCAAATGTCCATCGATTCTACCCAGGAGATGACGAAAATGAGGTCCGTTCAAAATTTTATATACATATATATTTGTCTGTTATCGCTCTAGCGGTTGCAATTTTTGTATGATCGTTACCAAACTCGGAATATAATCGTTTTATGTAAAAAGATCAAGTTAGTTATTAGCTGAAATCGGACCAGTGGGAGGGGGGGTTTAGAGGGGGGAATTTTGAACATTCAAAATATCTCCGTTATTATGCGTCGGATCGAAAAATTGTATAGGATCAATCTTACTTCAAATTAAATTTACTATAAATATTCTTCTATACATTTATTCTGTATCTTGAATATTAACCGAGATATTTGCAATTGTATTCGGTGTGTGGTCGGCAGCAGTCGGCTACGTTCAGGACTTTCCGCCGAGAGCTCTGGCGGCCGTTTCCGTAACTATTCGTCCCTCTTGAATAGGTTTAGAGATACCTTACTAAAACAGTTGTTATTGGGCAGATTTATCTACTGTATAACTTCACGTGGGAAATCTACTTAGTTTACGAATCCCCTGCGTGACGGACTTTTACTTATAAGACTCGAGCCCCTAAACGTCTCATATCAAGTTGGTATTTCGATTCCTTTAGACTTCTTATTACAGAAAAAATGGACGATAGATTTTTTTCATATCTGCAGCTAGTTCAGCACGTGGGAAATCTACTTTGTTTAAGTTGCTCCCGGGTAG
The DNA here is from genome assembly GCA_019009955.1 of Riptortus pedestris. NCBI lineage: Eukaryota > Metazoa > Arthropoda > Insecta > Hemiptera > Alydidae > Riptortus > Riptortus pedestris. The sequence continues at coordinate 25,434,875 of CM032228.1, forward strand.
GGACGTTTTACCTGTAACCTGATTTATGAGCGATGAAGTTGTTCTTAAATGATTTGGTACACTACGTTTATCACTGCTTTCCTATGCGAAAATGAAAATTGCAAATGTGTCCCTGTTCAATATGGCTTGTAAATTCTCTACTAAGGTCCGATGATATTTGCAGTAATGTTGTAGACCAGGCATGGGCAACCTTTGACATGTTGCGGGCAAAACTATAGCGTGCAAATTCGCTCGCGGGCCGTAGTGGATCCCGTAAAAGCTGTGCATTTTAAAGAATTGTTCATAATGTTTAACGATAGATAGCAGACATAAAATTATACGACAATGTAATTATAATACAATTTATTAAAATAACAAAATGAAATGAAAAAAAAAAGTAGGTACAACATTATAATTAAATCGTAAAATTTGGAATTATTACAAACAACGAAAGTTAAATAGCGAAACCGAAATGAATGAGGCACTTGAGCTTGAATTTGGGAATCTAATTTATCCATGTTTGGATTAATTCCACTGATACAAAGATGAAAAGAATTTTCCAAATTACGGTCAGTCAGCCTTGTACCATGTTTTGATTTATTAACTTTTTTCAATGAAAAGATCTGTCCGCATTTATAAGTACTGCCAGACGCACAAATCTCTCCTCATCTTCCTCATTTGGAGTAAGTAGTGCACAATCTTTGTTTGATTGGGTTTTTCGCTGGCCGGTGGTTGCCCACATATGTTGTAGACCATACCAAGTTTAGTGATTGACTTAATAATTATAATTCTCAGGGGGAAAAAAAATAACCTGGAAATGAAGTCTCTCTCTCTCTCTCTCTCTCTCTCTCTCTCTCTCTCTCTCTCCTTGTCCGTGTGTCTACTGGAGAGATCTCCTTACTGATTTCCAGCAGTTTCATTTGAATTCAGTTTCATTTGAATTTTTCTGGAGGTTGATCGAACAAATATGTTCCGAAGACTTAGTTCCTTCGAGAATTATTGTTTTCTGACTCCCGTTTCCAGTCTGGTCCGATGAAATGTCGCCGAAAGAGAAGGTCGATAGTGGAGAGCGTGCAGAGGGCTAGATAATATAATTATAGACGATCCAGCGATCCATCACCTTCGTACGATGACAGTATTGGACACGGCAGATCCCTATATTTCAGGGAACACTAACACAAGCCATACTAATGATGGGTGTGGTTCTAGCATCAGTCATCTCGGCCCTTGGCAGTAATATCAGTCATCTCCCAGTAATTCTCTTTCCTAAATATAGCCTCTAGTTTCTCTCCGAATATATTGACTCACTTTGTCACTCCAAATATTTTTCCGTTTCAGTTCCGTTGCATAAGGCATTTGCATAGAAATGAATATACATGGCTACTTATAGAAGGAATTCACGTTTTTAAAAATAAACTTTAAACTAATAGCTATTACTTAGGTTTATTTTAGCATTCCAAACTAAACTGTATAGTTCATGGACTGCTCTCCCTAAGCAGGGTTGTGATATTGCTAACCCAAGTGATAATCAGCGATAACATACTCCCTTCTAGTCCCAATCCTGTGTAAAAGAGACGGTTATGCCTGGGCAATATGCGTGCTCATCTATATGAAAATCAATCACGAAGGGGCTGCGTAAACTAAGCAGATTTCTCAAGCGAATGTTTACAATAGATAAATATACATACACGTAACACCTCCGCAAATATTAAGTGAATATATACAAACGATAATGAGAAATCTATTAAGTTACAAGTTAATAACTCTACCACGGAGAGCGTTTGAATTGTAAACAAACAGTCCAGCCAACCTGAATTCTAGACTGGAGAGAAAAACCAGTGATGAAATATATCTGAATATAACACATTAATTTTATCGGAAACTACTATAGCTAGTGCTGTAATTTGTAATAAATCAGATTTTAATCTAAATTAGTTAAATTTTAGTAATCCAAGAACAAAAGAAGGGGAGGGGGGATCAACGTATATGCATATACCTCACAAAGTAAAAGTTCAATGAAAAAAATATTCCGTATTTAAACTTGTAATAACGTGCTTCATAATATAACAGGTTATTATTAATATAACATGACTAGGAGTGGAGATTAACTGAAAGCGGAAAACTATAAAATCCAAATATCTGGGTTAATATTCATGATACGGAAAATATGCACAGAATAATATTTAAAGTAAATTTAATTTATAAGATTTCCATACAATTTTTCGACCGACGAATGGTAACAGAAATATTTCGAATTTTCGAAATTCCTCCTCTTTAAACGCCCCCTCCTTGATCTTTCTTTTTACAGAAAACGACTAAATATAGAGTTTGGTAACGATTAAAGAATAAGTGAATAACGATCATTTAAATTCCAATAAGATTGGTTCTATACAATTTTTCGATTCGACGTATAGTAACGGAGATACTACGATTTATCAAAATTCCTCCTCTAAACCCCCCCCCATTCCACTGGTCCGATTTCAGCCATTAGCGAACTTGATCTTTATTATAGCACAAAACGATTAAATATCGGGTTTGGCAACGATCAAACAAAAAATGCGACCGATTATATATATATAATTTTGAATGGACCTTATATTCGTCATCTCCTGGATAGGATCGACGGATATTTGTGGAAATCTTTCAAAAATCGCGTCATGAGTACAACGTCGATAGCTGATTTCCCTTATGGGAAATCTGCTTAAACCAAGCAGCCTTTATTTTGCTGGAGTGTCAGAGTATTAAAGACCCATAAAAGAATTTTTAGTTTAAAAAAAAAGACCCATTATGACAAGGTGGGTTCATTCCCTCAAACAACAAGTCGTACTTCACAGGCAATAGAGACTGGTCACGTTATATCGAAAGTTCGAAGGCTGGTTTGAGATTTTACTTCTAGGTCTCTATTAAAGATTGTCATGTTGGCTAACCGGGAATGGCACACATACGGCTGGTTGATACAAAACATATATTGATAAAATTAATACATATAGGCTAAATTATCTACTATCCTATATCTACTTTATATATGTATACTACGATTTACAACATATACTAAAACTTAACGCTAATTACATTACAACACTCATACCGCTGGGGCCAAGGCAACAGGCAGAGTAGCACTAGCATATCACAAAACTGTTAACACTCTGAAAGCCAGCTATACAATGCGCCATCATTTACATTGTCATCAATCTGTTTGCCTTTCCTCCCGCTCGCTCACTCTCATTATATCAATCTGTTCTATATCTAAGCACAAATCACTACACCACAACAATCATTTGTCTGACACAGACGTAGGAAACATAAACGTTAGACTTAGTGTCTGACACAAAAATGACTTGGCTTTTATATTAGTAATCTGGGATTTGTAGGGATATTGCGTTGTATTTTTGGAAACGAAGAGTAATAGTGAACGCAATGAAGTTCTCCTAAGCAGCAGTTGTAGGTCCTATTGACCTTAGCTCCGAGTGCTCACTCAAATCATGTCGGACAAATGTCTTAGGCGTTCAGGGGTTTTAAGGAGGTTTTTTTCCCTAATTTCCGCCCTTTCTTCTGCCTATTGGGGACAATTCTACAGCTTCTAAAAAGTAACCGATGTCGTGCAAGTGACGGAAAACTGTACATTGGGCTACTCTCAGTTCTGAAAAAGCTTTTCGCTTGCTTGTGCGTGTTTATTTCTTAATGCGTTCCTTCAAAGTCTCCGAATCAAGCCAGTTCACTGCGATATTTACTTTCAAGAGCGAAATCTCCTTCTTTGAAATTTAAAGCCAGATCTACTGCGCGGATACATACCGCATCTTCCCCTTTACTTCACAAAGTTTGTTGTAACCGTTTTAAAAGTAGTGGCTCAGAAAACCAATCAAGTTAAATACGGAGAAAAATAAACAAAATCTATTTTCTCGTCTAAGTATAATTTAACACCGACTTACACTTTAATATTTTAGGACTTAATATGACACAGACAAATCGAACAGGTATGGAAGTCATTGTTTATCCAATAGCGAAGAAACAAACTGATTTTGAACCACAGTAGTACTTCTCAAAGGCCTCAGAAATAACAATAGTCCAAAACAAATCTATAACATCATAGAATCCTTTTTATACTCCGGACTATAACTGTTAGGGTAGGAAAATACACTCTCTGTGGCATGTCACAAGGGTCAGTAATAACACCAACAAAATTCAACATTGAAAGCAAATATTGCCTCCTAAGACGATGATATATCGCTCAACCATTTCAAACCAGTACGAATTAAAAGAATCAGAGATAGTCTATGACGACCATATAAAAATAAGGAATGTCTTTAAACTTCACGAAATTCCATTCGCTTTCCTCAAAAGTAAGACTGTGCAAACCTTCCCGGTAGTTCCCGGATACCGAACAGAACAATTAAATTATCGAGGTAAATAAAACACCTGGGAATATGTCTTGGAATGCATCTCGTATTCGCTTTTCACTCCTCAAGGGAGTTAAAGTATGCCAGGAGTGAGACTTGCTCTCTTGGGTACATGCTCAGATCACAGACGCTGTTTAGGAGATTTTCCTTAAGGGAAATCAGCTATTGAGATCGTACTCATGACGTGATTTTCAAAACTTTTCTGTCTGTCAAAGAATCTGGATCTATGTTCATCCTCGCTTCTTCTGATGATACTAGTGCGTGTGTCCGTCAGTTGGCGTCTTCCTTTTGAGTAGTTGCAATGGTCTGGTGTTGAGCTGATCACTGATAATGTCTCCGTTGAATGTCAGTTGTTTGTAAATCTCCATGTTGTCTAGTATGTCCAATCTTCGTCCATTGTTTGTCTGTGTAGGAGTTTCATACTGTCGGATATATTTGTAGGGTCGTGGCAGTGATCTTTCAAGTGGTTGCCCAAGTAAGAGTCTCGTTTGTTTAGTCTGAATGAGCGTATGCGTTCTGTGTATCGCGTTTTCAGTCTCCTCCCAGTTTGTCCAATGTAGGTGTTGTTGCAACTGCGTGTTATTTTATATAATCTGTTCCCGACCACGTTGTCGGGCTTGAAGATGGTGCCTTTGCATCGACAGCACAATGCCAGCTGTACTCGACCATCAGCCTTTAACGACAGTCTCCACCGTCAGGTATGACAACAATATCATTTATACTGGCGGTTCTAACCCTTTATTTGGGCTGGTTATACTTGAGGGTCACGATTGGTGTGTTTTTTTTCTTGTTGTCTAACCAACTCGATGTCGGATATCGATAGTGACAATTATCCGTAAATATTGAGAAAAAATAGTAAGATGAATCATTGCAATAAGAATAATAAGTTGAAATATGGAATCAGGGTCTGAAGAAAATATCCTGTTCTTTACGTCATAAATCTGACATGTTGTTGAGTGGGCTATGAGATAACCCTAGCATTTAGATCAGCGGAACTCATGTTTATGTGAAGATGTAACTTGCGTACCTAAACGGCTTTTTCATCAGTGTGGAACCATTAACAACACAGTCTTCTTTGCTGACGTCGATGACCGGGAAAGCCTGAAATAGTGTTTGGGAGGGAGAAAGAAGAGGATTAGGAAATAAAAGCAAGAATAAGATATAGACTGTGGAGTGGGTAGGGGGTGGGGGAAGACCACAGCTGGGCCCCGTCGTGGGGATTAAATAGGAGGCCGTGACAAATGAGGGGCCCTGGGAGACAGGGGGAGGCCAGCCAAGGGGGCGTAGCCTCACTCTGGGGGATTGTTTTTCAATTATTGCACCAGCCCGCGGGGCTCCACATCCTTCTAGGAAAAACCGAATAAAACCCCCCATCGGAGTGTGGGGGTGCGATAGACAATGGGGCCCAACACCATTTCCTCCAGTCCATATGCCCTCTCCCTTACTAGAGTCATATATATCCTCGCATTTAGACGGTGATTTACTATATTTTTCTAACATTCGAGGGACCCCTTTACTTCATCAATTCTCTCTCAAGTCCTTTTAAAGATATATTTTATACATATTTGGGGGTCATGAAATATGTCTCAAAATAGAAATGAATAGAACAAAAATACGTGAAATGGTAGATGTCAACAGACGGTCACATTAATGTCAAAAAAGTCCGTTACATAGAGGCTGCGTAAACGAAGCAGTTGTCCCACGTGAAGTTTTACAAGAGAGAAATCTGCGTACAGCAACCTATTAACACCAACGTGAGTAAATACAAACAGTATTGAGAAATCATTCAGATCATTTTAATGAGCTCCCAACGGAAACAGCTTCTGAATTGTAAACAAATAGGTTTTCAGATACTCATAGATGAACAGATAGATAGACATATTCTTCACCGGAAAAAAAAGTAGTAGTCCATGAACTATAGAAGGGGGGTGCGGATGAACAGAACGTATCCGGATATATCTCACAAAGTAAAAACTTACACTACAAGAACAGTTAGAAAAAGCTCAAAAAAGAGCCGAACAGTTACGAAAACGTCCGAATTAAACGAAAATAGCCGTTATCAACACACACTTAATAAAAATGCAAATATCTCGTATAGTATTCAAGATAGACAATAAATGCATATATAACAATATTTATAGCAAATTTAATTTATAATAAGATTGGTTTCATATACTTCTCCGATTCGAGACATAGCAATGGAGATATTTCGAATTTTCGAAAATTTCCCTTAAGAGAAATCTGCTAAAACAGTATCCCTAATTCTTCCTTCTGGGAAATGTATTCATTTTAGTATGAACTGCACTATGGCATACTTTTATCTTTTAGCAGATTTCCCCCAAGGGACATTAGCTAGTCAGGTAGGACTCATGATGAGATTTTCGGGAAATATATATATATATATATATATATATATATATATATATATATATATATATATATATTGTTACGTTTATTTAAAAAATAATGAACGGTCATTATTAGAGTTATTTTGGATTGCGAAATTAAACACACAAGTTTTAAAGTTTTTATCACTGCACAATTTATTTGACAATGCACTACACACTTGGTAAATAATTCTTAACTACTAGTCACAGTATGCACTGATAACTTCACTACTTATTAAACAGAACAATAACTCATGATCAAGAGAAGTACTGAAGACCACAAAACGCGGCACTGAACTGCCTTCACAAAGAACACGGCACTGCACATAATACACTGTACCGCATTGAAACTAAAATGGACTGTTCACTAAAGCTGCACTGAAAGCAATGTTATTCACTAGAAGAGTACTATCAACAGACTAACTGTCGGGGGAGCTCTACTGCTCTTATAGACAGGTGGGATTAAAGGAAAAAGGCCCAGACTAGCCTTGATCCCAGACGGGTGTCGCTGAGATCATTCCAAAGGTCCCTTTCATCCTGTCGGCTCCTTTTATCGTACTTCTTAAATTTTTGTCCCGAATAGGCTCTAAATCGCCTTTGCCATATTTGGCTAGTCACTCTAGGTGAACCACTTTCATTTTAGACCTCGGATTGTGGTATCTCTGTATCCTAAAGACCACGTCGTCCAATCTCTAGATCACCTTGTAAGGTCCCTCCCAGTGAGTTTACAATTTAGGGGATAGTCCTTTCTTGCATTGTGGTTTAAATAGTAGAACCATTTGTACTTCAGTAAATCCCTTCGTATTTGCTGCTCGATCATACCTGGCTTTCACTGGCCACACTCAGTCATTATTCATGTGCCCAGTTTTCGCAAGACTAAATATAGATTTTATATAGCAGTCGCAGTTTTTGTTTGACCGTTACCAAACTCGATATTTAAACGTTATATGGAAAACTAAAGATTCGTTCAAGGCTGAAGTCGGACCAGTGGGAGAGGAGAGAGGATTAGAATTTTGAGAATTCTAAATATCTCTCTATTATTTTAAATTTAATTTACTATAAATGTTGTTATGAACAGTGAACACTTTCGTCATTCGTGGATATTAACCGAGATATGTGCATTGTTTTAGTTCTCAGCCTTCATATTAAACCGATATTTTTCATGCCACTGCTCTGTTATTGTATTTAGGCATTATTTGAAACGAAAACAATAACTTCTCGGGACATCTCAACACTGTATCTGGAGAGAATGTTCTGTCAATTAGAAAGCAAGACATTCTTGCGACAAAATACCGCATCCGTTTTTTACGATAATTTACGACGTTTTCCTATATTTTTCATTATTTTTGAAACGGCACTGTCTCCTCGGGGTTTTGATGAATGAATCTGAAAGGTTATTTGCTGGAAGTTGGAGGGCCTACCTTGTGAAAAGCTAGAAGGCAAGGCCAGCTGGCGGGGGTTATTTTATGCAAACTGGGTTCGGGAATACTCGGCTATATCCGTCGCCTCTATTCCCAAATCCCTCCCCAGCCCTATTCATATACTTCAGTTTAAGTACTGTTTACCGAGCAGATATTGCTTCCTCACTCTACATATTCCCTTTCGCCGTCTTTCCTCAGCCCTTATCTCCTCCATTTTCCCCAAGGTTATTTCTCCTACTTTATCCCTAAATCGCTACCTTGACAAGTAAAAGCCTCCATTGGTTTTCTTTTACTCTTATAACACCAAGAACCCAATAATATTAATAATAAGTTTTAATGATTCAGGTTCTAGTTACACAAGTGGTAATGTGTATCGTGAATGGTTGTTACTTATATTAAATAACAAATATGAAACAAATTTACAATTCTTAATCCCTTTTGTTCCTCCGAGGACCATATTTTAATTTATAATATGGAGAAAAAAGAAAAAGAAGATGATCTTCGGATCTCACCAAAAGTTAATTTTGTTTTTGAACCAGTACCACCCCCCCCCCCCCTCTGGACGTTTTCAATTCTAAAGTTTAATGGTCATATTATAACAGGAAAATAATGCGGTTACTATGAAATCTACTACATTTATTTTATTCATTATGGTCAGGAACCTTTAACGAATTGACAGACTCGCTACCAGAGCCTGCTAGTGTCGCAATGCTGATGGATCAACGGAAGTCTGAAGACAGTATACGTTTGAGGGCTCGTCGGGATGACTAACGATTATGACACATTTAGATCTTTAAGATCCGTCCACAGGCACGCAATCTGTGTGAACTGCCAACAGATCCTCCGGGCACAATGGACCTTCCCTTCAGTCTACTAGACAAATCTCATTTTAGGTTTTAGCAGATTTCCCTTAAGGGAAATCAGCTATTGAGGTTGTACTCATGACGGAATTTTCGAAATTTTTCTTCAAATGTCCATCATCGATCCTACCTAGTAGATGACAAAAATGAGGTCTGTTCAAAACTGTATATACATATATATATATATATATATATATATATATATATATATATATATATATATATTTGTCTGGTATCGCTCTAGCGGTCGCAGTTTTTGGTTGATCGTTACCAAACTCGATATTTAGTCGTTTTATGTAAAAAAAAAGATCAAGTTCGTTAATGGCTGAAATCGGACCAGTGGGAGGGGGAGTTTAGAGTTGAGGATTTTCTAAAATTCGAAATATTTCCGTTACTATGCGTCGGATCGAAAAAGTGTATAGATCCAATCTTATTGCAAATAAAATTTACTATAAATATTGTCATATACATTTATTCTCTATCTTGAATATTAACCTAGATATTTGCATTTTTATGAAATCGGGGCGGATAACGGATGAGAGTAAAACTTCACCTGGGAAATCTGCTTAGTTTACGCAGCCCCTGCGTGACGGACTTTTTTGGTTAGGGTTGGTTAATGGGGGTTGTACGTTGAGTTGATTACTCTCTACGTAAATCTTCTGATCTCAAATTGCTCGAGTCTCGCTCGTAGTAGCTAAATATCAAACGATATATATATATATATATATATATATATATATATATATATATATATATATATATATATATATATACTAGCGGACCAGACAGACGTTTTCCTGCATGATATTTCAAGCAATTATTATTATTTAAGTATGAAATGAAAAACAAATAATATAACAATTTTATTATTCTTTATTTTGTAATGACATCCATTTTTCTAAAAACAATTCGTTATAATCAATAATGTTCACATTGGAAAGAATTTTTGAGGATATCAATATTTCTATGCAAATTACTTGCTTCACAAAAAAATGTTTAGTACAAAAGCTACTTCTAATAACACAAAAACAACTTTTGTTATGTGCACGTTTGCCTAAAAACAAATAGAAAATAAAATATCACGAATTTTTTCTTCAGGCCACCCTTATAACCCCCCACTCCCGTTCCAAACTAAAATAATAATCATGGGAGAATAAATGCTAATTCGAATACCGAGTTTTGTTAAGTTCGGTTCAATCGTTAGTTCCCAATAAAATTGTTGGCTCCCACTTTAATTTTTTAGTGTATATCTCGCTTATAATTCGTTATACGACAAAAGTAAATATAACAAAAGTTACTCTAAATAACAGAGAAGTTGTAGCAAGAGCCTAACTAACTAGCCTATATACCTAAAGCCTAAATACTAACCTAAAATCACATAAACAATACATACATAGTACATATAATTTACAAATAAATACATTTTTACTTGGTTTTCAACACCTCTTGGGCAAAGGTCCTGAAGGCTGAAAATCTATCAGCGTCGTTTACAAACATATGGTAGCTCTCAGGAGGCCAGTTCACATATGAGAAAGCACTCATTAGCCGAATACGCTTGGCGTTGAAACGCGGACATTGGAGGATCACATGGTCAGCTGTATCCAACTCGCCACAGGAGCACCCTCGGAGGGATTCCTTTCGTTTGAAGAAGTGGAGCTTGTTATTGAACTCCCCGTGACCACTAATAAGTTGGCTGGTGAAGTAAACTGGGACGTACCAGGTCATCTTAAATCTAGTCCTGACATCGGGGGAAAATTTGTAGGTCAACCTACCTTTGCTGGAGTTGGTCCAGCGACTCTGTCAACTGTCCCAGATGGTTTCTTCAATATGGTGGATTGTTTCTCTAAGGTTCTGCTGTCCTATTGTGAAGATATACTCTCATATCTTGTAAGGCAATCCCCTGACTGCTTGGTATACAGCAACCCGCGTCTCTAAATAACCAGCTAGCTACTCTAAATAACAACATAAACAACTTTTATCTTGTGCATATTTGCCGAAAAGCCAATAGGAAACGAAATATCGCTATTTTAATTTTAGGCCTCCCTTACGTCCCCCACTCCTACTCCTAGGCAGATGGATGGCTAATTTGTGACGCTAAACCATCCAGGACGTCACCCAAACGCGTACAAAAAATAATACATACAAATCGGTTCAGCCGCTTAGGAGTTCAGTGACATACACACGTACAGTAGAATTATATACATATATATATATATACACACACACACACACACACACACACACACACACACTTACTGGGCAGGCTCCATGGACATTAAAACCCCCGGTCTGTTTCCATACCATGTCGTCAATACCTACAATCCTCCAGTTGTAGGTCCCTGCCTTCTCAATGTCATACTCCAGTTGTACAGACACCATAACCTAAATCTGCCTCCTCGTCTACACGGCGCGTGAACAAAAAATCATTTTTTATAGCCATTTGGTAGTTAGTCCCTCAAAATACTATTTTTTTAACAGTGAATATGAATTCTTAATCACACTGAAACTCCATTAGTTAGAGCTCCTTCTGATCCTCTCAACGTGATGCTTTGAAGTGGGAAATATCTTTTCTAAGACTTTCCCCTCCTGAAACTATTTCACTTTGTGAGAGTGCACAATTCACTGCCAGCATAAGCAACATTAAAATCGAATAGCTTCCTCCCGGTGTTGAAGTGCCTCGTTTCTGTGACCTTTTTGCTAAATAGAAATGTTTATGGCGTATTCCGTCCATTGAATTTTTAAAAATAAAATGAAACTGGGACCCGGATTCGAGCCAGAATTTTATAAAGAATTGTAGAAGAAAGTTCCTTCTCCCTAATGGACCATCTTTTCATTTACTTTAAGATGACAGCCAATGGTGATTATGTCTGAAATTTTTGATAGTATATAACTTCTTTATATTTTCTTAAAACTAATAAAATACAATTTTTTACCCTACTAATGATGATTAATAAATTGTATCCAACTAATTCTTTTAGTAGCAACATTATTTGAAGCGTTAATGCACATATATATATATATATATATATATATATATATATATATATATATATATATATATATATACCTGATCTAATTTAAATATTAAAATAGTCCGTCACGTTGGGGCTGAAGTAAACTAAGCAAATTTCCCACGTGATGTTTAAGAATAGATAAATGATGATGATATTGGTAGCAGAACAACACCGCGAATATTAAGTAAATAAATACAAACGAAAATAAGAAACCTCCAAACGGGCACCTGAAACGTAAACAGGTGTGACAACTTTCCACAGGAAAGAAAAACAATTAGTGAAATATACCAGAATATAATATATTATCTTTATTGAAAACTATTTACTATATATAGTACTGCACTTTGTAATGGATCAGAATAATTGTTATCTCAATCAATCAAATTATAGTAGTCCAAAACCTTAAGAAGGTGGGGGGGGGGTGGTCATCATAACATATCTGCATTTATCTCGTATAATAAAGGTCTCTTGAACACAATTTATGGTATTTAAGCTTCGAATGATGCGATTTATTACATAACAGAGTATTATTTATGTAACATGAGTAGAAGTGGCGGTTTGCTGATGGCTGAAAACTGAAAAATGCAAATATCTCGCTTAATATTCAAGATACAGAATTAATGTATATAACAATATTTATAGCAAATTTAATTTGTAATAGGATTAATTCTGTACAATTTTTCGATTCGACGAATAGTAACGGAGATATTTTGAATTTTCGAAAAACCCCCCTCTCCGTGGTTCAATTTCAGCCGTTAACGAACTTCATCTTTCTTTTTACATGAAACGACTATAAATCGAGTTTGGTCACGATCAAACAAAAATTGCGACCACTAGAGCGGTAACAGACAAATATATATATATATATATAATTTTGAACGGACCTTATATTCGTTATCCCCTGGGTAGGATCGATGGACATTTGAATTTTTTTTTTTGAAAATCTCGTCATGAGTACGACCTCAATAGCTGATTTCCCTCTAGGGAAATCTGGGAATATTATACAGTTCATAGGCAAAAACTTATTAAAAACGTTTTAATTTTTGGAAGTAATAAGGAAAATATTTCTTCTTATTAACTTTTACTTTAGTTATACTTATTTATTTGTATAAAGGTGTTTTTATTTATAATAGGACATAATATTTTCCCTGAGATAATTTTTAATGAAATTAAAATGTTTGGTTTAATTCTGTATTTTAAACTTTTAGTGTTCATTCTTTAGAACTGAATATAAGGAAATGAATCCTATTACTATGTTTCTGACACATTCTAATTATTAGCTATTCCTAATTATTGGGTTTCAACCGAAATCTATAAAGTTTTAATTACGTTTTCATTGGTCATATAATTGCATCCGAAATTGTAATAACAACTGTTACTAATAGAATATGTTTGTAATCAATAAAATCGGTGCGGCGGGGCCAGTTTTAAAACTTTACCTCACTTTATACTGTAGTCTTGGCACTATAAATTTAAAAAAAAAAGTATAGGAAAACAAACAATCGATATGCCACAACGTTCGATATTCTTTATATTGTCCTATGACTATAATCAAATAATTAAAACATGGAAAATTAATGAACGTTTGATCGGAGGAGTAATTAGAAGAGTATCCCGAATCATTAGTACGGAACGTATATTTCCTTGTACATGAATTAATAAAATAAGATATTAATCATATTCTGAATGTGCTTTCCATTATTATATGATTTATTGACAAATAAGACAAAATTAAAAACTGTTTTCATATAAGTTGTGACGGCTTTTAAGCATGTGTGTGTTGTGAAGTATAATAGCATGTAATATACATGTTTAGATTAATGAATCAGTATAATTAGCCGAATTTTAAAGTAAACTTAATATTATACCCCGAATATATTTGTCACTTAACATTACATATCACAGTTGTTCATCGAAGGGGATAGAGGGACCTCCTACCACAAAGTATCTTCTGGTCCATCCATTATTTTGGGATATTGAAATGTAAACGGTTATTGAGTGAAAGTTATTGTTCAGAAAGACCAAAATGAAAAAGAACAGTCATTCCTAAGTAAAATTAAAATAAATTCAGTTATATTCTGTAGTATATATATATATATATATATATATATATATATATATATATATATTTCCTACCGTCCCTTTTCATAATCATTCGTATATTTCTAAAAATTTATAATGATACAACAAGCAAATATAGATATATGTAACCAGCACTTTTTTATTTTATATATATATATAAAAATTGTAACCTCTGTCTGTACATTGATTTTTTTCTAGAAATTTCACGATAACATTTCGTATCACATGTCATAGAAACCATATCTGCATTTTGTTTCTTTCGTGTCTGTTTGTTTGTTACTTTTTCATGCATAAACGGCTGAACCGAATTTTATGAAATTTGGTTTGTATATTACTACTAACCTAACTTAGACTTGAGGCTATATTAATGTTCTCTGAGACGAACAGGTGTGGGGGTTATAAGGGAAGTCAGAAAGTAAAAATAGCGATATTTCGTTTCCTATTGGTTTTTCGGCAAGTATAAACATAACAAAAGTTGTGTATTTTGTTATTTAGAGTAACTTTTGTTATATACACGTTTTTCGTATACCGAATTATAAACGAGATATACGCTAAAACCTATAGCGGAAGTGAACAATTTTATTTGGGACAAAAGATCCAACCGAAATAAATAAAACTCGGTATATGTATTATCACTAACACTTTAATTATAACAAGCCATACCAACGTTTCTAGGGGTGGGCAGGAGTGGGGGTTATAAGGGATGCTAGAAATTAAAAATAGCGATATTTCGTTTCCTATTGTTTTTTTGGCAAATATAAACATACATAACAAACGTTGTTTGTTTAGTTATTTAGCGTAACTTTTGTTATATAAACTTTTCTTTTATAACAAAGTATAAACGAGATATACGCTAAAAACTAAAGTGGGAGCAACTATTTTATTGGGCACTAACGGTAGAACCGAACTTAACTACACTCGGTATGTAAATTAGCATTAATTCTTCCAAGATTATAAGCTATACTTAAAATCTTAGGTTCAAAGGGGAATGGGGGTTATAAGGGAGGCCTGAAATAAAAATTCGCGATATTTCATCGTCTATTTGTTTTTCGACAATCGTCCACATAACATAAGTTGTTTAATTTTTTAATTTGTGTAAATTTTGTTTTATACATTTCTCCAAGAACAATGTGTGGAGCAAGTAATTTGCGTAGAAATATTGATATGCTCAACAATTCATTCCAATTTGAACTATGAGATACCTCACCTGGAAAAATTAATTCAAATCTATGTTAATACTTTGTCCTTAATAACTGAAATCTATGCATAGTGCACAGGAGACGGGGAATATGTCAATTTGGAGGACAGTGAAGACTTACATAAAAAATTAATTTTATTATTAACAAATGCCAACAACGGGTACTAACCCCAAACACTGGGACGGGTAAATGTCAAAATATTGCTCCAAAGTTTGAGGGCTTCCTCCGATATGGTTCCAATTGGAAATACCGCCTATTCGACTATATTCTGGCCATGTAATAAAGTTCTGTGTGACGAAGCACGCACATTGTCAACTGTGTTGGTTCTCTAGCGTGTTCAGTAAATTATTTAATAAATCTATTATTACTCTTTATGTCTTCTGATATAACAGCAAATCTTTTTTGTTTTATTTTTTAAAGAATTTAACAGTTTTTTTATTTCAAAAATAATGAAAGTTTTCAAAACAAGCTCCTAGTTTTCCGTTGTCAGTCGTTCCAGTCCCTAGCTTATTGAATCTACATGGAAACGTAGCTTTCTATTCCTTTTTCATTTTTTTTATCTTATCCTTCTACATTTTTTAAACATTTAGTGGGAATAAATACATTTCATTTCATCTAATCCCTCATCACTTTATCTATTATCAAATCAAAATTCCCATAACACAACCTAAAATGACAGTTGCTGAGGGTTATGGATGGAAAAATTCTTAATGGATACTGTGACGCATAATGTATACTTTCAATCATATAAGAGTTACTGCAAAGGTAAACGCAGGTAATTAAACAAATAGTGATAAATTCCTTACTTCCTATTTATTTTTAATGACGCTGTTATAACCCATAACCGTTTCAAATATGATCTTTATTTTTTCAACACTAAATGAAAATACGCAAATGAACCTAATCTGGATATGAAATTCCAACGTGATTGATAGGACTAAGGTTTTCCTCACGTCGAGTAGAAGTCAAGCGAGGGGGAATAAAACAGTGCATATCAAATGAAAAACACAAAAAAATGTTGACATCACATTTTAAAGTTTTTGATCTATTTGATCCACAATGCGCCCCAGAAAACCTTTGTTTTATTATTGAATAAAAATAATCTAATTATTTCATTTCATTACGAGAACAACCAATAATAACGACAATTTGTTAATTTACATTTTAACGAATAGAAGAGTTTTAACTTTGTAAAGCAATGAAAGTTTATGAAGGTGGGTTTGTAAGGAAGGTAAAAGTCCGCCACGCAGGGGCTGCGTAAACTAAGCAGATTTCCCAAGTGAAGATTTACAATAGAGAAATTTCACGAGAGCCGAACAGTTACGGAAACGGCCGAACTAGCTTTGGCTGTAACTCAAGACTATAACCGAAATTAGCCGATCTCATCTCGTCCGTTATCCGGATACACTTAATAAAAATGCAAATATCCCGGTTAATATTCAAGTAGAGAATAAATGTATATAACAATAATTATAGTACATTTAACTCGAAATATGATTGATTCCATACAATTTATCAATCCGACGTATAGTAACGGAGATAATTCAAATTTTCGAAAATTCTCCCCTCTAACCCCACCACCCACCTTCCATTGGTCCCAGCTATTAACGACTTGATCTTTATTTTTACATAAAACGTTTAATATTGAGTTTGGTATCAATCAAGTAAAAATTGCACCGCTAGAGTGTTAACAGAAATATATATATATATATATAGCTATATATATATATAAAATTGTAACCTCTGTCTGTACATTGATTTTTTTCGCGAAATTTCACGATAACTTTTCGTTTCACATGCCATAGACACCATAACTGCATTTTGTTTCTTTCGTGTCTGTTTGTTTGCTTGTTTGTTTATTTGTTTGTTTGTTTGTTACCTTTTCACGCATAAACGGCTGAACCGAATTTTATGAAACTTGGTATGTATATTACTACTAGCCCAACTTAGACTTTAGGCTATATTAAAATTCTCTGAGATGAACAGGAGTGGGGGTTGTAAGGGAGGCCTGAAATTAAAAATAGCGATATTTCGTTTCCTATTGGTTTTTCGGCAAGTATCAACATAACAAACGTTGTTTATTTTGTTATTTAGAGTAACTGTTGTTATATACACTTTTTTCGTATAACGTATTATAAACGAGATATACGCTAAAACCTATAGCGGAAGTGAGCAATTTTATTTGGCACAAACGACTCAACCGAACTAAATAAAACTCGGTATGTATATTAGCACTAACACCTTCATTATAATAAGCCATACCAACATTTCTAGAAACGGGCAGGAGTGGGGGTTGTAAGGGAGGCCTGAATTTAAAAATAGCGGTATTTCGTTTTCTATTCGTTTTTCGGCAAATATGAACATAACAAAAGTTGTTAATTTTGTTATTTAGAGTAACTTTGGTCATATTCATTTTTGTCGTATAACAAAGTATATAAACGAGATATACACTAAATAATAAAGCGGGAGCCAACAATTTTGTTGGGCACTACCAATTGAACCGAAATTAGCAAAACTCGGTACGTGAATTAGCATTAATTCTTCCATGATTATAAGTTATATTTAAATTTTTACGCCCCAACGGGAGTGGGGGTTATGAGGGAGGCCTGAAATGAAAATTCGCGATATTTCATTGTCTATTTGTCTACGGGAAATATGAAAATTTGGAGGACAGTGAAGAATTACATAAAAAATTAAATTTATTATTAACAAATGCCTACAACGGGAATTAACCCTAAACACTGGGAGGGGTAAATGTCAAAACATTGTGCAAATTAAAGCCTTGCCAAAAAAATACCATCATCACCATTCAGCCTCAAATCAATTCCCGGGCGAAGCCGGGTATCTGAGCTAGTATATATATATATATATATATATATATATATATATATATATATATATAATTTTGAACGGACCTCATTTTCGTCATCTCCGTGGTAGGATTGATGGACATTTGAAGAAAATTTTGAAAATCGTCTCATGAGTACGACCTCAATAGCTGATTTCCCTCAAGGGAAATCTGCTAAAAATAAAAATTGGATACATCTCCTTTCCGGTTCATCGTATCAAAATCTTATTAAACTTCATTTTTATGTCTATTATACTCTACAAAATAGGATTAATACGAAGTTTTTCTGTTTGTTATTTTCGCCCTTCGTTGAATTCCATCGCCGCTTTCAAAAGGGATTTATGAGCTCAGTTCTAAAAATTTCAAAAAACGTTTTATTCTAAATTTTAAGTATAATGAACATTCCGTTCACAAGTTATCGCCTTAACGGATAAAGACAATTAAATAATTGTGTTGTTAGTTGTATGTAAATAATTAACGTAGGTTCCTGGAAGTGGTGATGATGTAGACAAAATAGTCTATGGTAAAATGTTGAATTAGGGAGAGGGTTGTGGCTGGGGCAGAAAGGATGGAACCGAGAGGGGTATTTAGCTGTGGTTTAACTCAAGGGATCCCATGAACCCAATTTAACATCTGATTTACCCTAGGGCTGGTAAAAAGGGTTAATTTTCCCCAAGGCATTGCCTGATTTACCCTCAAAGCCTTCTCTTTTACTTCTAGTCCATTGTCTAGACGCCATTAAAATAAAATAAAAAATCCTCCTTATTTATAATTCTTACGGTGGCTGGTTCATTTTGGCTCCTGTCTCCTACTTTTAAGGAGCATCTGAACATTAGAGAAAACTGGAGTTTATAAGGACATGTGAAGGACATACTAGGGAAACTGTAAAATAAGGAACACCATGTGCTGTCTCAACGAGCAGCATTTATAAACTGGACTAATAATGCCCACACCAAGAAGGAGGGTCATGAGAAATCTACTATAAAGTATGAGCTCCTGTACGAAGCAAAAAAAGGCAAGACCCTGAGCATAGCCGAAAACCTATTCATAAAGCTAGATAGGATGGAAAAAGGAGGCCTGAATATTAATAAGACGGGAGAAGAAACCAGGTTGAGGCATGTCTCGGAAGCCTCTCTCATGGCTCTCCGGTCCCGAGGCCTCAGTCACAGGGAATCCTTGGTTCCTGTCACATCATTGCGAAGAGATAAGTCATTGTCTCGCTTCCTATTTTTCTTCTTTTACGTTTTTTGTATGTATTGCTTTCTGTAGCTCCTCCGGTGGTTGTTCCTTCATTTTTGTTTTTTTAATTTTAATTGGACAATTCTTTTTTTACTATTTATTCTATTTTAGACTTTTTAACTGTAAATATTCATTTATTTATTTTAACTATTTATCGAAATTGTTTATATATTCTACTGACAAGTTTTTAATTTTAATCTGTGAAAATAGTTTTTCTTATTTCTATAAATATTCACTGGGACACTAATTTTTTGGTGGTAATTTAAAGTTGTATGTTTTAACTCTTGACCATCGATATATACATATATTTTCTAAATTTCTCAATTAAATGACATATTTTACAACGTTTTTATGGTATTTGTTTGCCAGCAGGGCACTGATGATGGAGCGTATGCTCTGAAAGCGCTCTGTCACAACGAATAAAGAATAGTGAAGGAACGAGGCGTTTTTTCTTACCTGAGATAATAAAATATAAACGTACATATGTTTAACATAACCTTTACCAAACGAACATATGTTTAACATAACCATTACCACATCCTCCTTTCTTACTCCAAGTAGAAGATTACTTGAATCTCTTCCGAGGTTTTACTTTTCTCCCGTATCTTGTTCTGTAGCCTTTAGCACTATGACCTGCTCCATCTTCAACATTCCCTCGTGTCGTCTATCAAAATAAAATTTTGCTTTCTGTTTTCCTCTGTTATATGAATCTTTATACTTGTCAAGGTTAGGCCAACCTGGATTCATCTGCTCAGGCAAGACAGGCGGAGTAGTCAGAAGTTTCCTTCCAAACAACAGTTCGGCTGGTGAATTGCCACATTCCAATGGAGTGGCTTGGTGAGCCAAAAGTCCTAAATAAGGGTCAATATTTTTATTAAGAATATTTTTGCATGTCTCAGCCGTCCTCTCTGCTTGACCATTAGACTGCGGAAAATGTGGACTTGATGTGATAACCTTTATCAGTTTACACCTGACACCATGTAAAATAAGGACCACCACGTGCTGTCTCAACGAGCAACATTTATTAACTGAACTAATAAAAGATAAACGAACATATGTTTAACATAACCTTTACCAAACGAACATATGTTTAACATAACCATTACCACAGAAACCATCTACCACATACTAAACAATGTACAGAATTTGACCGTGATAGACGTAAATTGATAAAACAAATTATACTTAACGGATGAGCATGGTGTAAAAAAAAATCGTATTAAAGTTATTATTATAAATATTTTAACCAATTTCTATAAACCTTTAATTTCGATAACATAAAATGACATTTGTTTTATTATTGTCTCTATCTATCTCTCTCTAACTCCCATTCATCCGTCCATCCATCCATCTACCGATCCATCCAAACACTGCAAAAATTTTCTTTCTTGTATGTTTGTTTGTTTGATTTTGGGCAAAAAACTTCATGGTTATCAATGCCCAACACTCTTCATACCGTATTTGAGTTCCCCAGTCATGGGAAGTCCCACCGTCTTTTGATATATATTAATATACATATATACATTTTTTTTTTCTTTTTCTATCTTCATAGTATATCCAAAAAAGTAAAAAAGGAAATAAGGTATGTATTGAAATATATACCCACTCTCCTTATGAGGAACATACAACCCACTTTCGCACATATTAGTACCTATTTATTTATACATAGTTTAAATTTGGGTGTTCACAGTAGACCAGTTTTTCTCGACATTGCTTTACAATTAGACAAAGCGAACATCTCCATCTTCGGCGCCTTTTGACATGCCCAATACCAAATGAAAATCATACAATCAACATTATTTAAATTATTGAACAAATGCAAGAAATAAACTTAGCCTAACCAAGAAATTAAACCGAATTAAAATACAAGTCAAAGATAGAATGAATACAACTAAAAATATAAATAGATATGATAGAAAAGCAGCCATCTCTTAAAAGCATACACTTACCAGTCAACAGATAAAAACAGATACAATTTAATACTGAACGACTAAAATTAACTACTAAAGGTGCTAAAAATATATAACATCTTACAAACTGAATAATAGAGATTTAAAAAAAAAAAAAAAAAAAACAAGCTAAAAAGACAAGAACAGGTATACCAGAGGAAAGTGTCCACGGAAGGAATAACATAACGAAATAAACGATATAGAAGAATAGTGGATAGATACCTTAGGAGAGCGTTAGAGAGCAGTAGCTTGTACCGTGAACTGCAGGATATCCTGCCCTGCAACTTGGAGAGGGCGTTATCGTTGACATATAGCAGCCTGGCTACCTCTTCCTTTTTATTCAGATTGTTCTCAAGGGTCACCTGCCAGATTTTGAGACCCTTCCGAACTGGAGAGGTTTCACCAGTACTGGGATAGTGCGGAAGGGGTGTAAGAGGTAACGAGCACTTCAGAACTGAACGGCCCCTGAAGAGGTGGTAGTTAAATCACGAAACGTTTAGAGCAATTGTAAATCAAGCTTGCGGGGAAAGAAATGTATTTTTATTGAAATATGCCCCATGCTATTAAAATATGAAGAACATATAGGAATATTTCGCCCAAAATAAGAATAGATTACTGACGTTTGGCAAAATTTAACTTTAAATTTAATAAGATAATGCATATATGAGATATAAAGTGCGTAGTCTAGAATACAACTTTCGGTTTTCCAGAAAACAATTCTTCCAATCTTGTTTCTCCTAGAGTGGTTGAGTATAATTAT
This sequence comes from Riptortus pedestris, assembly GCA_019009955.1. NCBI lineage: Eukaryota > Metazoa > Arthropoda > Insecta > Hemiptera > Alydidae > Riptortus > Riptortus pedestris. The sequence continues at coordinate 25,457,010 of CM032228.1, forward strand.
AAATTGACTTTAAATATATATTCTAGAAGTGTTATTTTAAATAATAAAGTAATTTTATTTTTATTGTGATTTAAATTAGTGGTTAACTGATAACTACCTAAAATAATATTAGGCATTACATGTTATGTACGTTTACACTCAATACTTGCCCTATTTCATTATGAATAAATTGATATAGCGGGAAACTGTATAAATGGGAATTACAATCAGAGATTGAGGGAATGGAAAGTGCTGAATAATCGAGGGGAGGCCAATGGCGAGGGGGTGAGGAATAACCCCCAGGCATCTCTGGAGTGTGAGGATACCAACCACCCCTGGAGATAATTATAAAAAAAGCCCGGGAGATGGCCCGTGGCGTAACGGTCCATTTGGCGGGAACCCTCCCCCTCGCCGTCGTGGCTTTCCTACAAACAAGAAGAGGGTGTGATTCCCCTTCCCCCCTCTTTCATACAGCTTCTTCCAATCCACTTAGCAGCGCCCTCTGCCTCAGGAGTTCTACAGAGAAGAACTACTTCTTAGGAACCGACAAAAAGTCTACCAGCTCCTTGTTCAATTTGTTTGATGGTCCATCTTCCACAAAAGGGAATCCTGAAATTGCTTTCCCTGAAATCTACGTGAATGGTTATTTATTACATTATTGTTAATAGGGACAATTGTTTGCCATGATTGGTTAACATTTTTTTAAAGATGATGGTACTATTTCTTATTTATATTTTCAAATATTTATTTAAATACTTCATTGATTGCTGTGATGGCTAGACGTAAAATCTATAATGATTGAGTATATAATATAATTCAGTCTATAATTGCTTAATAAGATTAACTCTAAGCAGACATTAATCTTTGAGTAACCTCAAAAGGAGAAAAACTACGAATAATAAAATACAGAAATATAAGTATCCTACAAAAATGCATTCGACCACATGAGGAACCGAAACCAAAGCGGTTAGACTCTTCTTGAACGCATTATGACCCTCTCTTACATATTTCATTTATACCAACCTCACATCTGCAATACTTACCCTAGCGGTTCCACTCATAAAAGACCGAATCCTATCTGTCACCTTACAAAATATCAACAAAAACTAAAAACAAATGTGATGTAGGCGGACACTGTGTCCGTGTACTCATGAATTTCATTTTATACGATTCAATTTGAAAGTAATGTAGGAGATCTCTGTTCCAATAAATCATTTCAAAAAATAACAAAATTGAATATCCTCTAATGTTAATGTATTCTTTCATTTATTAAACCTTTTCTAGCCAGGGTGGGACAAAGGATTTTATTTAATGAGTTCGTCACTAAAAAAAAATCCTATTTGCCCATGCGGGAATCGACCTTGAATTCTAATATTACACAAAACAGGTTCTACGCCAAGTATTTGTATCTCTAATTCGCACGAAGAAATTAGTAATTTTTCAATTCTGTCCTCTCCAAACCACCCCTCCCCTGGAAAGACGATTTCGCTCAAAAGAGGGTAAACAACTTGACAGTACATCTAATATTAACATTGTTCATTGTAATTTTGTTTACATCACTCTGATCTGAAAGTAGTTACTTTCGCTACCGTATGTAAGTATGGAAAGTGGTTCTTTTTAAAATAACTTGAAACAGCTGTTCTCTGAAAAACTGTTCCCTCCCTTTAAGGAAAAGTGACTTACTGTTGAAGTTACAGATTCCAATACTAGGCAATGCTAGCGTTTCTATTCGAAAAATAGAATGAGAATGACTTCATATCTACTAAATTTTCGTTGATTGATTGGAATAATATATGATTTTCTTAATTTTGTTTTAAAAAAATTTGATAGCTTTATTTATTTATGATTATTGTTGTAAATGTTTGAATTTGTTATAAATTTATTTCAAATAATAAAGAATTGTGTTTAAAAGAGTTATTAAAGTAAAGTTATGTTACTTGTATCAGGTTACTGCTCTAAATCAGCTGTTCAGAAATAATCGATACTACATCTGCAAAACAAATCATTTAATATGATAATACTTAATAATTACAAGTTTAAATTATATTTTGCATTTTTTGCCTCGTGATGTAAAGTATCGTTCATAACTCGGGCGGAAAGTGAGTTTCCAATGCTCGATCTAATTTCCAGCCTCGGCTTCGCCTCGGCCATAAAACACGATCTCGCATAGGAAACAGTCACTTCCCGCCCTTGTAATGAAATATACTATTGTACTCGTGAAAATTTTACTTAAAAAAAATGTCTTACCTTATAAATTAATAGATGTCCCATTTCCCTGTTCCCATAGGCTTCAATCGGGGAGAAATAGATAATAGACCTTATCATCTGGCAAATGGAAAATCAGCTAATTTGCGCTACTTCTGCTTGACGAACTCATAGTCGATGCTTAGTTCGGATCAATGAGTATTTGAACCTCCTTGAAAATCGCGTCTAGTGCGACTTAATCCAATAGGTAATCACAGCACATCTCGAATGTTAATCAATTTCTATAAACCATTAATTTCGATAACATAAAATGTCATTTTTTTTCCTATCTTCCAAAAAAGTAAAAAAGGAAATAAGGTATGTATTGAAATATATAACCACTCTCCTTATGAGGAACATACAACCCACTTTCGTACATATTAGTATTTATTTAAACGTAGTTTAAATTTGGGTGTTCACAGTAGGCCTGTTTTTCTCGACATTGCGTTACAATTAGACAAAGTGAACAGCTCCATCTTCGGTGGCTTTTGACATGCCCAAAACCAAATGAAAATCATACAATCAACATTATTTAAATTATTGAACAAATGCAAGAAATAAACTTAGCCTAACCAAGAAATTAAACCGAATTAAAATACAAGTCAAAGATAGAATGAATACAACTAAAAATATAAATAGATATGATAGAAAAGCAGCCATCTCTTAAAAGCATACTCTTACCAGTCAACAAATAAAAGCAGATACAATTTATTACTGAACAACTAAAATTAACTACTATAATTAACTACTAAAAGTACCACAAACTAATAGGATTTTCCATGTACTGCTGAAATTATGTTACAAGCCCTTCTATAAACACTCGTGTGATTTCCGCCATCGAGGAATTTGCACTTTAGGTTTTACCAGCTAGTTGAATGAAAAAAGTCCGTCACGCAGGGGCTGCGTAAACTAAGCAGATTTCCCACGAGAAGTTTTAAAATAGAGAAATCTGCCTAATAACAACTGTAGTAGTAAGAAACCTCTAAACCTAAAACATTACTTGGGGCGTAATAACCCAGTAGTTTCTAGCCCCAAAAAACAGTTAACCTAACCTCTAAAGCTATTCACGAGGGACGAATAGTTATAGAAACGGCCGCCAGAGCTCTCGGCGGAAAGTCCGAACATAGCCTACTGGTGACCACACGCAGAATACAAATGCAAATATCTCGGTTAATATTCAAGATACAGAATAAATGTATAGAACAATATTTATAGTAAATTTAATTTGCAATAAGATTTATTTTATACGATTTTTCGATCCGACGCATAATAACGGAGATATTTTGAATTTTCAAAAATCCCCCCCTCTAAACCCTCTCTCCCACTGGTTCGATTTCAGCCATTAACGAACTAAATCTTTCTTTTTACATTAAACGATTAAATTCCGAGTTTCGTAAAGATCAAACAAAAATTTCGGAAATTTAAAATATTTGGTGTGAAACTGTTGTTGGCTAAATTTGTTTTCAAAATCTAATTAAATGTCTAAAGTGGTCTGATTTCCTTTTTAAATTCAACACTGAGAAACTAATTTTGCGTCTATTCTATTTCAGTCTATGAACTGTGGCATGAAAATTGAAAATCTTGTCTCTCCGCCCTTTTGTTAGTCACTCACTCAAAAAGTCTCGGAGGGATTTCTATAAACTTTTATATTTGTGAGCCAAATAACTCAAAGTACAACATAGGATTATTATATCTATTAGAATCGTCATTATTTTTGTTAATTTTGGGCTCATCGATAAATTGCTAATTTCTTCAATCACCACTTTTTCTTTCACATATGCATAACAAGTGTATGGCTCAGAACATACCTTTGTGTCATGTGATAAAAATGGCGGGACTACATAGCTCATAAAGAAATCCATTTTTCATATTATGAACATTAAACGTAACTCGTCAAAAAGGCTATTATTGAAATAATTAAAATTTTAAATCCAAAAAGACCATATTTTTTAGCAGATTTCCCTTAAGGGAAATCAGCTATTGAGGTCGTACTCATGACGCGATTTTCGAAAAATTTCTTCAAATGTCCATCGATCCTACTCAGGAGATGACGAAAATGAGGTCCGTTCAATACTATATATATATATATATATATATATATATATATATATATATTTGTCTGTTAACACTCTAGCGGTCGCAATTTTTCTTTAATCGTCACCAAACTCGGTATTTAATCGTTTTATGTAAAAAGAAAGATCAAGTTCATTAACGGCTGAAATCGGACCAGTGGGAGGGGGGGTTTAGAGGGGGGATTTTCAAAAATTCGAAATATCTCCGTTATTATGCGAAAAATTGTATAGAACCAATCTTATTGCAAATTAAATGTACTATAAATATTGTTATATGCATTTATTCTCTATCTTGAATATTAACCGAGATATTTGCATTTGTAATCTGCGTGTGGTCACCAGTAGGCTATGTTCGGACTTTCCGCTGAGAGTTCCGGCGGCCATTTCCATAACTATTCGTCCCTCTTGAATAGCTTTAGAGGTTAGGTTAACTGTTTTTTGGGGCTAGAAACTACTGGGTTATTACGCCCTAAATAATGTTTTAGGTTTAGAGGTTTCTTACTACTACAGTTGTTATTAGGCAGATTTCTCTATTGAAAAACTTCACGTGGGAAATCTGCTTAGTTTACTCAGCCCCTGCGTGACGGACTTTTTTTGGTTTCCAGTTATTCTAAAAACAATGAAATAAAGGATTAAAATTCTTTTCTGCTTGTCTCTTCTTCTCAAAACATTTCAGTAAACCATTATCCCGAATGAGAACTATCCGGCACTACAGGCTCTTTGAGGCGTAAATTTTTTGTAACTGTGAGTGGTGGTTTATGACACCTCAATATCCGAATACACTCCTTTCGATATCTTGGTGATTTTGGTGTAATCGAAATAAGCAAATAAGGATTTAGGATATATTTTTCGCCTTTCAAGTGCTATATGCTGATTGGTGAACAGGGTTTATTACCTCACATGGCATATATTCATTTAATGTGATGTCATTCACTATCCCCACTCCCCAGACTTACCGCAAGCGCATATTAAACTTTAGATGACAGTTGAGACGTTGAAGTGGCCTTTATTATTTTTTGGGTGGAACATAGATAGATAGATAGATATTTTATTGGCTTCTGTTTACAACATGTTGCTAAGAGTCTAGCCAATTAGTGTTAGTATGGTTATTGATATATTATACTTCTTAAAGTATGTGTAAATAAAATAATAATAATTCCTAGAATTACAACTGAACAGCATATACAAATAGAATACAAATACTTCCAGAACCTCAGCTGTACCGATTCCACAAGGACCAGGTAATTTGGAGCCCAAATCTCTGCTCCATGAAGAAGAGTAGATGACACCATTGTATCAAATAGGGCTATTCTTGCTTCCCAGGAATCATTCTTTCCTCTTCCCAGTATTTCCCTAACCTTTGCACTTGCCGCATTTGATCTCCAGCTGAAATGATCTCCGGCTTTGGAAAATCTTCCTGATGAGGAAAAAGGCACTCCAAGGTATGTTTGGGTTTTAATGTACTCCAATTCTTTATCCTGCCAGTACAGAGGTTTCAGTTTTTTAGTTCGCGGGGATTTGTGGAATATAAGTGTTTTGGATTTGTCCGGATTCAACATGAGTGAGTTTTGGTTACAATATGTTTCTAAAATTTTAAGTTTTTTATGAGCTTCATGCCAAGAAGTACTTAGAAGTATAATGTCATCTGCAAATAAGAGCATTATGATTTCATTTGCGCTGTCTATTGGTATTCCTGTCGCACCACCATTATAAAAAAAGAAATTATGTCGCATAGAAAACAAATGAAAAGGATTGGACTGAGACTTTCCCCTTGCAATAATTCATAACTTATAGGTATTTCATCTGAGAGTTCGGAACCAATTTTAATAAACATGGAAGCCTTGTCATAAAGTGCTTTTAGAATTTTATTATTTTCCCGCTGATCCCAAGAGTAAACAATTTTTGCCAGAGTAGCTCCTGGTTTATAGAGTCGAATGCTTTCTTGAAATCGACAAATGTTGCATATATGTAGGTTCCCTTCCCTTGCAAATGCATACCAACTAATGCAGTCAGTGAGAAGACATGCTGAATGCAACCTCTTCCTTCCCTAAAACCTGCCTGTTCTTCAGGGATCAACTGCTCGCTCTCGGCCCAATCAAGAATTCTGGGAGCTAGTATAGCTGTAAACGACTTTGCTATATTATTTATTAAAGAGATTCCTCGGTAGTTGTCGACATCTTTCTTATCTCCCTTTTTGTGCATTAATCGCAGTTTGGATTTTGACCAAGGCTCTGGTGGATTTTCCGAGTCAACTATGGTATTGAACAGATTCAATATATAATGGAACATTATTTAAGCAATTTTCTATCCAAATCTCTTGAGTCATTCTAAAATGAGATTGGAGTTGTGCGGAAACGCACATATTAGGGAGATTTCATTGAACTGGGGTTACTCCGACGGGCTTAATTATGTTTTAATTATTTAGTGTTCAGTCTGTGGCTCTTTAATCAAGTAGATGTTTTATTCAACAGGTTGGACTTTGCAGTGCACGTGAAGTGTGTAATTCAGACCAAATATTATTCTAGTGGTCATGCTCCCGCTTAAATTCAACAAGGTGGTGCGTTGTGGTTATCTCTCTGTCATGAATGTTTCCAATCGTTATCCTGTATTATTAACACCACCAAAAGCCATAAACAAATGAATCTATGTTAGCAGATTTCCCTTAAGGGAAATCAGCTATTGAGGTTGTACTCATGACGGAATTTTCGACATTTTTCTTCAAATGTCCATCGATCATACCTAGTAGATGACGAAAATGAGGTCCGTTCAAAACTGTATATATATATATATATATATATATATATATATATATATATATATATATATATATATATATATATATATTTGTCTGTTACCACTCTAACGGTCGCAATTTTGGTTTGATCGTTACCAAACTCGATATTTAGTCGTTTTATGTAAAAAGAAAGATCAAGTTCGTTAACGGCTGAAATCGGACCAGGAGGGGGGGGGGTTTAGAGGGGAGGATATTCGATAATTCGAAATATCTCCGTTACTATACGTCGGATCGAAAACTTGTATATAACCAATCTTATTGCAAATTAAATTTACTATAAATATTGTTATATACGTTTATTCTCTATCTTGAATATTAACCGAGATATATGCATTTTTCAGTTTTCAGCAAACCGCCACTTCTACTCATGTTACGTAAGCAATACTCTGCTACATAATAAATCACATTATTGGAAGTTTAAATACCAAAAATTGTATTCAAGAGACCTTTATTATACGAGATACATGTAAATATGCCCTGGTGACTCCCCCTCCCCATCTTAAAGTTTTGGACTACTAAAATTTTTTTGATTGAGATAACAATTATTCTGACTCATTATTAATTACAGTACTAGATATAGTAAATATTTCTCAATAAAATTAATGTGTTACATTCTGATATATTTCAGCAATTGTTTTTCTTTCCGGTGTGAAGCGGGCAGGCCAGTTTGTTTACATTTCTAACCTAACGCTTTTTGTCGGCAGGTTATTGAAATTGGATGAAACATTTCTTATTTCCGTTTGTATTTATTCACGGTGTTGTTGTGTTACCAGTATGTATATTTATCTATTACTGAACTTCACGAGGGAAATCTGCTTAGTTTACGCAGACGGACTTTTTTGAATTCAAAGTACATCCCCACTCCTCGTACTAAAATATAAAATAGCATAAGTTGAGATTAACAATCCCTTTACACATGCACCAAAACATTCTAGATTTTATTGTCACTTTCTTCGTGTAAATCAAGGTGGTAATTGTAAGCAATGGGAAATAAAAAGTACTTCGAATTTAAAATCAACTCAATATTTTTCTACTGGAAAAAAGTGAATATATTCTAAACGAAGTTTCTCTTTTAAATTATTTCGTAAAACTGAAATAAATGCATTCTCGATGAACACAGTACTTGTATAACCTCTTTCATAAATTCTTGGGTAATACATCATAAAGGCATGCCTCATTTATTTATTTATTTATTTATTTTTTTTGGAGCGTTCGCAGCGAGGCGATATTGCTCATAAAAACAACAAAAACAATTTATATAAACAAAATACAAAATGAAAATAGAAACAAGAAAAAATTAAATAATACAAAATAAGAACGCAAACAAATAACAAAACTCGACTAAATAACAGAACGCAACAACATAACGAAACACAACTAAATAAAACTCAACTAAATAATAGAACGTAATCAAATAACCAAACAACGAAAAACAACAATAAACACAAAATAACAAATAAAATAAATAAATAAAAACAAAACATTAAGTTCAAAAACAAAAACTGTAAAGACTAATAAAATTACGTAAACAATTATATAATTTCAATGGATAAAAAGTAAACTAAAATCAAATAAATATAAATTAGTATGTAAATAAAATGAAGATTTCTAACACCTAAAGTATTTACAATCATATGCTCTCACTTTCTTTATCATACATTATAAATGCCTCATTAAAAAAAAAAACAAACTGTTAAGTATATATAAACATTCAGTTTCATTCAGTTATTGCTTCCGGAGGTGTTAATAATACATGATTATAATTCATGTTAGTCTTCCAGCAGCTGAGTGTTTGAAAGAGAGAAAAGGCAACAGCCGTAAGTTACGGATAAACTCGGAAGATACAAAGCATTATGTTATGACTTGGAAGAGTAGAATATTTGAACAACAATTTTGATGGAGCTTGAAAGTTTAGACTCTCATTTATGAATGAAGTGAGTGAAAAGATGGAGCGCAGTTTCATTAATAGCCTAATATAATTAGTTTTAACGAAACATGTATGTTGTAAATTAAGTTTAGGATGTACTTATAAATATTAGGAGTTATACGAGTGTTTACAACAAATTATGTACTTATTTGTATGCAATTTAACTCCTTCCGATCGCGGTCATACTTCAGTAGTATTACAATATAATGTCTGACAATAATTAAATCAAATAATTAATTACTAATACAGAGGTCCATTATCGTTATATTTCGATGAGAATCGATATTTCACCTCTTCAACGATGGCTAACTGTAAGAAGTCCGTCACGCAGGGGCACTAAACAGATTTCCAATGGGAAGGTTTACAACAGATAAATATACATACTGGTAACATCTCCGTGAATAAGCGAATAATTACATACGGTAATAAGACAGCTTTGAAGAGTCTGAATTGTAAACAAACAGGGCAGACAACATCGCAGCACTGAATATATAGAAGTATTCTAGATAGGAAAGAAGAACAATTAATGAAATATATCTGCATATAACATATTAATTTTTTTGAAAACTATGTACTACATCTAGTGCAGTAATTTGTAATGAATAGAATAATTATTATCTCAATCCCTCAGATTTTAGTAATACAAGAACAAAAGTAGGGGAGGTCAACTGAACATATTTGAATGCATCGCGTGTAATAAAGGTTTGTAGAAAACAATATTTGGTAGTTAACCTTTGTAATGAAGTGGTTCATGATATAACAGCTTATTATTAATATGTCTCGAGTAGGAGTGGGGGTTTACTGAAAGCGTAAAACAAAAAATCCAAATATCTTGGTTAATAATAAAACTAAAAGAAAAACTATAAATAGTTAAACTGGAAGGTGGCATAACTTATATTCCACGTACAATATATATATATATATATATATATATATATATATATATATATATATATATATATAACTTTCATAATTGTAGATAATAGCTTTTATATTTCATCAAATAATCCATTACCATTAACATCATGTATAAATTGGCTACTGCCGGCTAGTAATTCGCATAAATTTGTGGGCTATGGGTACGTTTTTACTTGTATGCAGTCAGTCAGTATATGTTTTACAGTCAGCGTTCTGTTGCAGTAGCGACATATAGGTTCATCTTCGCTGCTCATTAGATATGAATGTGTTAGTCTAGTGAATCCTGTGCGTAGGCGTGTAAGTACAATTTCTTCTCTTCTAGAGTGTATATTACTTGAAGTCCAGTTGATTTGATTTCTCTAAGTTTACTGTCAGTGTTATACCATAAATTATTCCAGTCATTAATTACGAGTTTTCTTATTTGAGAGAAAGCGTCTTGGTGAGCTATGTCCAAAAAATCTATTTGTTCAAGTGCAGTTGATTGTTTGGCTGCTTTGTCTACTATATTACTTTGAGATATGCCCACATGGGTGGGAAACCAATAAATAATAATGTGTTCTTTGATCTATGGATATTGTTGAAAATTTCATTAATATAATAACAAATCCCCTAAAATACATCATTGCTTTCTATCCTTTTCCCGATAATCTATTTGTTAGTTCCATCGAATAGGCTCTTCCATAGTTTTTTGTACTTATCAATGGAATAATATTAATTCTTCTATCCAAAAATGCTAATTTATTCTCAAAATTGATCTGTTTACGTTATTGTTCAGTAATAATCCAGAATATATAAATTGGCACACCACACTTTTGGACTCCAGTTATTTGAGACTTATTTGCCATATAATAACTTCTTTTAGGCCGTTTTTTTTGTAGACTTTAAAATCATGTCTTCCAAATGAATACTTTTTGCATTTAGTCAATCTTGCAAGAAGAATGTAATGACCCCTAATGATGGCTAATTGAAAACAGTCTTTTGATCACCCTAAAAATCTACAATATTCACTATATGAATAGAACCATGAAGAGTTTAGATTATTTATTAATAATTTTAATATATTTCATTCTTGGATTAAATTAAGCAAAAAAGTCCATCACGCAGGGGCTGCGTAAACTAAGCAGATTTCCCACGTGAAGTTTTACAATAGAGAAATTTCTCCAGAGCCGAACAGTTAAGAAAACGACCGACCTAGCTTTTGGCGGGAAACTCACTCTCATCCGTTATCCGCCCCGATTTCATATAAATGCAAATATCTCGGCTAATATTCAAGATAGAGAATAAATGTATAGAACAATATTTATAGTAAATTTAATTTTCAATAAGGTTGATTCTATACAATTTTTCGATCCGACGTATAGTAACGGAAATATTTCGAATTTTCGAAAATTCTCCCCTCTAAACCCCCCCTCCCACTGGTCTGATTTCAGCCATTAACGAACTTGATCTTTTTTTTTACATAAAACGACTAAATATCGAGTTTGGTAATGATCAAACAAAAATTGTGACCGCTAGAGTGGTAACAGACAAATATATATATATATATATATATATATATATATATATATGCATATATATATATACAGTTTTGAACGGACCTCATTTTCGTCATCTACTAGGTAAGATCGATGGACATTTGAAGAAATATTTCGAAAATTCCGTCATGAGTACAACCTCAATAGCTTATTTCCCCTAAGGGAAATCTGCTAAAATGGCCTACCTCACTAAAATCTCTAGCGTGATTCACTCATTAAAAATTCTATTGGCGCCCTTGATAAAAAATGGTGGTAACCTCTTGATAAACAGCCCTGGTTAGCCCGAGCACCCGAAAATAACAATTACATTAACCCTTGTTAATTTAATTTTAATAAGCCAGAATGAAATTGGTCCTACAGTTTTGAGTGCAGACATTTACGCATTTCGTAAGCCAATGTAAAACAAATTATATATTTTTACACTTTCAATTGTTAAATGTTTGGGCGGAGCCTGAAGTATAAGAGCGACATCAAGCGGGAAGTTTGGAATCAGAAAGCGGAAGGAAAGTTGTCGGAGAGCGGAAGTTGTCGAGAGGCTGCGATAGATATTGGATCTGGGAACTCGGTGCCATAGAGTTAACAACTTCTATGAAATTCTCTACAAGTCGAGTGGGAAAAGTTATAAGAGGAATGAGTTGTCACTAGCTGGCCCTCGCCACTTCAAGTCCCTTCTCATCCACTGACATCAAACTCACTCGCACTTAGCCATCTCTTTGTTGAGAACTAGTAGCTCTCAGTCAACAGTAGCTTTTAACGCATTTTTCCGTTTAACTAGGATATTTCCAAATAGTTTGAAAAGTAAATCCAAATTGTGGTATCTAACTCTGCATGTTGATATCCATTGATGAGAAAAGCGTCATTTGATCTAATTTGAAAATATAAAGTTATATGATTAATGCCTATGCGTTGATTCGATTCTTCTGTGAAAAAAGGGACTTTATTTGTTTATTTAGTGAAATGCTGAATAAAGTTCTTACTATTAATCCCAGCCTGGCTAGATAAGGCCAGAACAACCGTCCACAATAGACTCAGGGGATGTTAATAAGAAAAAGTCCGTCACGCAGGGGCTGCGTAAACTAAGCAGATTTTCCACATAAAGTTTTACAATAGAGAAATCTGCCTAATAACAACTGTAGTAGTAAGAAACCTCAATACCTAAAACATTATTTAGGGCGTAATAACCCAGTAGTTTCTAGCCCCAAAAAACAGTTAACCTAACCTCTAAACCTATTCACGAGGGACGAATAGTTATAGAAACGGCCGCCAGAGCTCTCGGTGGAAAGTCAAAACAGCCTACTGGTCACCACACGCAGAATACAAATGCAAATATTTCGGTTAATATTCAAGATACAGAATAAATGTATAAAACAATATTTATAGTAAATTTAATTAGCAATAAGATTTATTCTATACAATTTTGCGATCCGACGCATAATAACGGAGATATTTTGAATTTTCAAAATCCCCCCTCCCACTGGTCCGATTTCAGCCATTAACGAACTTGATCTTTCTTTTTACATAAAACGATTAAATTCCGAGTTTGGTAAAGATCAAACAAAAATTGCGACCGCTAGAGAGTTAACAGACAAATATATATATATATATATATATATATATATATATATATATATATATAATTTTGAACGGACCTCATTTTCGTCATCTCCTGGGTAGGATCGATGGACATTTGAAGAAAATTTTCGAAACTCGCATCATGAGTACGACCTCAATAGCTGATTTCCCTTAAGGGAAATCTGCTAAAACATAATAATAAGCATTATCTAGAAAACTGGTTATTTATTTATACACACGTTTATACAGTTTCTACAAGTTTCTCAACTCTTCAGGAGATTATAATAGCTCTTTATAGAACATGGTCCTGGAAAACAAGGAGTTATTCCTGAAAGTTCCGTCGTCCGGAGCAGGGAAAAACCTTTCCTGGCAACTCAGTTTGAATTTGAATGAGTACCGTAGGAGGCCTCGGAAGCGGCCCTAGCCCTATAAAGGGATAAGGAACTGTTACTATTACACCAGAGACCAGACGTCCATAAATCCAAAACGTCGTATGAACTTAACGTCGTGTAAAGAACAAATCCGTAATGCACGGATCAGCGTTAACTAAACAGATTTCCCACATGCGACACGTATTTGCATTTATCTTAAAAATTAAATGTTCAATGAGAATAATATTTGTTATTTAGGCTTCAAATAAAGTGCTTCATAATATAACAGCTTATTGTTAATATGACATGAGTAGGAGTGGGGGTTTACTGAAGACAAAAAATGAAAAAAATGCAAATATCTCTGCTAATATTAATGATAGTGAAAATAAGTACATACTAACATTTATAGAAAATTACATTTACAATAAGATTTGTTATGTATAAATTTTCGATCCGACGCATAATAACGGAGCTTTCAAGAAGTTTCAAACCCCCTCCCATTGTTTGGATTTCAATCATTAAAAAACTTGATTTTTATTTTTACATAAAATGCTTATATATCGAGTTTGGTAACGATTAGACAAAAATTTCAATCGCTAGTGCGGTATATATATATATATATATATATTCAATTTTGAACGGACCTCATTTTCGTCATGTAGTAGGATCTGATGGACGTTTGTGGAAATTTTTCAAAAGTCGTGTCATGAGTACGACATCAATAGCTGAGTTCCCTTAAGGGAAATCTGCTAAAAACTAAGATGGTGCCAATTCTGCCAATCGCCTGATCTGTGTCATATAATAAAAATGGAATGACGGATAAAGAACGGTTATAATCTAGAATCGATAATTTAGGACAGACTTCTTCCTTGGATAGCTTTGACAAATATATGAGCCCAATGCTTTTTCTCTGTTTAAAATAAACTTATCTGTCAAATGTATGTTAAAGGGAATGACTTTTTACCATTTTAGCAAACGGAAAATTGAATTGAAGATGGATTCAAGGTCAAGTTATCGCAACTTCCTCTTTGTAAACCTTAAATAGAGATTTATATGAAATCTTTTTAAAAAAGAAATTTCAATATATATTAGCCGTTGTAAATGAAATGATTTCATGAACAGTACTGCCATTAATTTCTATTACCCGAAATATTAGCAGTTTGACAAATTTCTGTTTAGAATTGCTGTTACCTGGAAAGTAATTATTATAATTATGGTCGAAATATAAATATTGGATAATCAAAAGTACTAAATAATCCATTTATTGTCTTCAAATGAGTCATATTTGTAGTTATAAACATGACTAGTGGACTGAAGGGATATTGATGAATTTATTTACTGTTCTTGGTTCAAATAAAATTACTATCCCGTCTTTGTATAATTATTGCTCCTTCTTAGCACCCGGAAATAAACTTTACTTAAGGCATTCTGTTGTAATACGACAGAAGAATATATGTTGAGCCGTCCGAAGTCAAAAGTAATTAGAAACTTGCCCCCCCCCCCCCTCCGGTTATCCGTCTTCGTCGGATGAAATAAAAAAATGGACATCTAAATAAGGATATTCCAAACCCCAATTCTACCAATAGAGGAGCATAATGTACCCGACGTTGGCAATATTCAATATAACCCAGATAGATATTTTAAAAAGTCCGTCACGCAGGGACTGCGTAAACTAAGCAGATTTCCCTCGTGAAGTTTAGTAATAGATAAATATACATACTGGTAACACAACAACACCGTGAATAAATATAAACGGAAATAAGAAATGTTTCATCCAATTTCAATAACCTGCCGACAGGAAGCGTTAGGTTAGAAATGTAATCAAACTGGTCGGCCCGCCTCACCGGAAAGAAAAACAATTACTGAAATATATCAGAATATAACACATTAATTTTATTGAGAACTATTTACTATATCTAGTACTGTAATTAATAATGAGTCAGAATAATTGTTATCTCAATCAATAAACTTTTAGTAGTCCAAAACTTTAAGATGGGGGGGGGGTCGCCAGGACATATTTGCATGTATCTCGTATAATAAAGGGCTCTTGAATACAATTTTTGGTATTTAAACTTGGAATAATGTGATTTATTATGTAGCAGAGTATTGCTTATGTAACATGAGTAGAAGTGGCGGTTTGCTGATGGCTGAAAACTGAAAAATGCCAATATCTCGGTTAATATTCAAGATAGTGAATTAATGTATTTATAGTAAATTTAATTTACAATAAGATTTGTTCTATACAAGTTTTCGATCCGACGTATAGTAACGAAGATATTTCGAATTTCCGAAAATCCTCCCCTCTAAACCCCCCCTCCCCCAAGACCGATTTCAGCCGTTAACGAACTTGATCTTTCTTTTTACATAAAACGACTAAATATCGAGTTTGGTAACGATTAAACAATAATTGCGTCCGCTAGAGCGGTAACAGACAAATATATATATATATATATATATATATATATATATATATATATATATATATATATATATATACAGTTTTGAACGGACCTCATTTTCGTCATCTCCTGGGTAGGATCGATGGACATTTGAAAAAAAACATGAGTACAACCTCAATAGCTGATTTCCCTTAAGGGAAATCTGCTAATAAAATGGACATCTAAATAAGGATATTCCAAACCCTAATCCTACCAACAGAGGAGCATAATGTACCCGACGTTAGCAATATTCAATATAATCCAGATAGATATTTTAAAAAGTTTGCAATTCTCTCAAGGTCAGTTTCTTGGACATTAATTCTATTTAGTTACCGGAAGTCGGATGTTGAAATTTGAAAATGTATAAAACTAAATAACGGTTTAGGGTCTTAAAATGTATACTAAATACTATTCATTCTTTACATTTCCCCCACAAAATCAATATTATCGAATATATGTTTCGACTTCGGAGTAAACCCTCATTCTAGAGGGTGTAAGTAATGTATCGAAACACTCACATTTCCCAATTCTATTCAGGCATTTTCATCAAACACAAATAAAGTCTTTGGCGCCCGGTAAAGTGTCAAAATTCACAAATTAAAGCCATAAGTGTTATTCTAAAAACAATTACTCTTTACTTTTTTTCGACAAAACCAATTCCGGAAGAGATTAATGAATGTTTCTTTTTTTTTTTTTTCACGTTTTAAATACGATGAAATAATTCTTAAATAAAGGTATTTTATAGAGATTTTATGAGGTTAAATTTGGAATCAGCATATTTTAAATATAAATTACCAGTAAAGAGATATGTTATGTAATTTCTTAGTGAAAAAAAATAATTCTAATAAAAATCAAAAACCATTTCATTGATTATTACCTGATACACCAAATATTGATGGCCAATCATAATGATAGCCTAAGTACCCTGATATAATCATGGAGATCAAACTGCCAAACATGGAACCTGGGGAAAAATGTTATTAGTAGTTATAAAATTGCTTGAATCAGCTAAATTTATATTAAACTAATATTTATAATTTCTTTACTTAGGAGATATAACGCTCTATTGCATCCCATTCTATTCTACAAATTTAAATTCAATAGAAATACTTTCGGTTATATGACCTATAATCGCAGAAGCATATTTTTGTGAAAGGAGTTAAATTCCATCTCCCAGTTGAAAATTCGTAATCTCATATAGCCTATAATGTACCTCGGGAAAATTGAATCTCTTGAAGTTTTACAGTAGATACATTTTTATTCTGGTAACACTTAGCACCACTGTGAATATAAAGTGACTAAATATTGTTACGTTTTTTTTTTTTTGTATTACCAAAACCAGTAATAAACGTTTTTAATAAGAGTTCTTTTGGATTGCAAAATTAAATACTCGCAAGTTTTACAGTTTTTATCACTGCACAATTTATTTCACAATGCACAATAAACTTGGTGATTATTCTTAATTACTACTCACAGTATACACTGATAGCGTTACTGTTCTTCAATGAGTCACAGTCCAATAATTCACTGAAATTCACAGAAAGCCGGCACTGCACTGTCCTTTACTTCGCGGTACTGCACTGTCTTCTACTTCGCGGCACTGCACTGTCCTTTTCTTCGCGGCACTGCACTGTCTTAAACACAGCATTAAACTGTTGACAGGTGACAATAAAACTGACTGGCTCGCAGCTGGCCGCTCTTTATAGGTTGTCGGCATACATCAAAGGGGAATTGTCTCGTTCATTCGAGGCTGGGCTAGACGCGTCTATAGAGGCTAGAACTTTCTGTCGGCAGCTTTTGATCTACATCACACTTTCCAAATACGCGACTCTCTCTCTCCCTCTCTCTGAAGGATTATTCATCTATTTAATTTTCGCAACAATATAAATAGTAATGAGAAAATTGTTAGTCAATTTTAATAACCTCCCAACGGAAAGAGTCTGAACTGTAAACAAACAGGCCTGCCAACCTCTCAGAGCTGAGCAGATAGTTATTCTTCACCGGAAATAAAAACAAATACATCTGAATATACACATGTTAATTTTATTGAAAACTATTTTCTATATCTAGTACTGTAATTTATAATGAATGAGATTAATTTTTATCTCAATTAGTCGAATTTTAGTAGTACAAGAACGTAAGACGGGGAGGGGGGGGGCGGTCAACATAACATATTTGCATGTATCTTGTGTAATAAAGGTCTTTTGAAAACAATATTTGGAATTTAAGCTTCGGGTAAAGTGGTTTATTATATAACAGAGCATTAATTATGTTACATTACTAGAAGCGAGGGTTTTCTGATGACTGAAAACTGAAAAATGGAAATATATCGGTTAGTATTCGAGAATAAATGTACATAACTATATTTATAGTAAATTGAATGAGAAATAAATTTGATTCTATACTATTTTTCAATCCGACCTATGGTAAAGGAGATATTTCTAAATTGCTACCGCTAGAGCTTTAACAGACAAATATATTTATGATCTTTAAGGGACCTCATTTTCGTCATTTAACAGGTAAATTTTTCGAAAATCACGTGATGAGTACATATTGAGGTTGTACTCATCACGTGATTTTCGAAAAATTTACCTGTGTATTTACCTGAGGTGTATATTCAGATGTATTTGTTTTTATTTCCGGTGAAGAATAACTATCTGTTCAGCTCTGAGAGGTTGGCAGACCTGTTTTTTTACAGTTCAGACTCTTTCCGTTGGGAGGTTATTAAAATTGACTGACAATTTTCTCATTACTATTTATATTTAGTCACTTTATATTCACAGTGGTGCTAAGTGTTTCCAGAATAAAAATGTATCTACTGTAAAACTTCAAGAGATTCAATTTTCCCGAGGTACATTATAGGCGATTACGAATTTTCAACTGGGAGATGGAATTTACTCCTTTTACAAAAATATGCTTCTGCGATTACAGGTCATATAACCGAAAGTATTTCTATTGAATTTAAATTTGTAGAATAGAATGGGATGCAATAGAGCGTTATATCTCGTAAGTAAAGAAATTATAAATATTAGTTTAATATAAATTTAGCTGACTGAAGCAATTTTAAAACTACTAATAACATTTTCCCCCAGGTTCCATGTTTGGCAGTTTGATCTCCATGATTATATCAGGGTACTTTGGCTATCATTATGATTGGCCATCAATATTTGGTGTATCAGGTAATTATCAATCAATTGGTTTTTGATTTTTATTAGAATTATTTTTTTTCACTAATAAATTACATTACATATCTCTTTACTGGTAATTTATATTTAAAATATGCTGATTCCAAATTTAACCTCATAAAATCTCTATAAAATACCTTTATTTAAGAATTATTTCATCGTATTTAAAACATGAAAAAAAAAAAGAAACATTCATTAATCTCTTCCGGAATTGGTTTTGTCGAAAAAAAGTAAAGTGTAATTGTTTTTAGAATAACACTTATGGCTTTAATTTGTGAATTTTGACACTTTACCGGGCGCCAAAGACTTTATTTGTGTTTGATGAAAATGCATGACTAGAATTGGGAAATGTGAGTGTTTCGATACATCACTAACACTTTCTAGAATGAGGGTTTACTCCGAAGTCGAAACATATATTCGATAATATTGATTTTGTGGGGGAAATGTAAAGAATGAATAGTATTTAGTATACATTTTAAGACCCTAAACCGTTATTTAGTTTTATACATTTTCAAATGTCAACATCCGACTTCCGGTAACTAAATAGAATTAATGTCCAAGAAACTGACCTTGAGAGAATTGCAAACTTTTTAAAATATCTCTCTGGATTATATTGAATATTGCCAACGTCGGGTAGGTACATTATTATATATGCTGATTTCCTTTAAAGGAATTTTCATTCTCCATTTGTAGACAGTTTTATTCAAGGCACAAAAAATTAAATGCGATATTATCATGATCACTCATTTGGAAATTTCACGTGCCATGTCTGATATTTTGTTTTGTCAATTGTTCAATGATATATTAAGCAATAATAAAGATCTATTTTAAGGGACATGACAATTTAAAAGGAGCTAGAGTCTTGTCTATTCTCTTTTTACAGAGACCTCTCATTTTTTTACTTCTTGCCTTATTTTCTCAATTTTGTTTTGGCGGACTATGATGCTTATAGACTAGGGATTCAGAATCGCTTAAAAGGAGTTTGAGCTAGTCTCCAATTCACTTACCAACCACGTATTACGAAGGCTACTTTGCATAATGTACAGAGAGTATCTTCACTCGAGAGTGCTCCGCCGCCAGAGGGCGAGGAATAAATAAAATATGCATTGAAATGTATAAATGAAAAGAGTTGCTTGTGAGTATGTGTGTATAGTATATGGGCTAGCGAGTGTCTATGGATCCCATGGGGTACATATGCCCTTTCTACTGCTTTTATGGATATATTAACTGCTTATTTTATGCACTCCAATATTTTTATTTTATACCCACACTCGATCATACGTGTCACGGGCTTCGCACTCAGTTATTCCAGCTGGCCTTTTTGGTTTATACATCTCAGCGACCAAAGGCATACACAGCTACAGCAGGTAGGCGAGGTCGTGGAATGAACTGCTGTAAAAATGGGAGGTAACGCTACTTTTTAGCAGATTTACCTTAAGAGAAATCAGCTATTGAGGTTGTACTCATGGCGAGATTTTTGAAAAATGTCCTCAAATGTCCATCGATCCTACCTAGGAGATGAAAAAAATGAGGTCCCTTCTAAATTTTATATATATTTGTCTGTGAACGCTCTAGGGGTCGTAATTTTTGTTTGATCGTTACAAAACTCGACGTTTAACCATTTTATGCGGAAATAAAGATCGATCTAGTTAATCGCTGAAATTAGAAGGGATACGGGGTTTAATGGGGGATAATTTCGAAAATTCTTAATATCTCCGTTATTATGCTTCGGATCGAAAAATTGTGTAGAACCAATCTTCCTCGAGCAATAAATTTAAAAAAAAATTCACTTGGAGGGCAGACATGAAAATGAGCAATTGTCCTCACACGTATTACAATAAAAGGCGTATAGGACCCTTTTTTATTTCTAATGCACTTTTGCTAAAATGTTCAGCCCCTCGAGAATCTAGTTATATTTTATTAACATTAATTGTTTTACTTTGGGGTCAGAAAATGAAAGTCACAGTACCAGCAAGTGACTGGGAGAGTTTACCCACTTGAACCTGTTTTAACATAAAAAATTTACGAATAATATAGCTTATAATCATGGAAAAATTAATACTAATTTACATATAGAGTTTTGTTAAGTTCGGTTCAATCGTTAGTGCCCAATAAAATTGTTGGCTCCCACTTTGATTTTTTATTGTACATCTCGTTTATACTTTGTTATACGACAGAAGAGAACATAACAAAAGTTACTCTAAATAACGACATAATCAATTTTTATCCTGTGCATTGAAATACGAAGTATCGATATTTTTAATTGAAGGTCTCCCTTAGAACCCCCGCTCCTGCTCCATCTGCCGGGCTGATTTGTGAATCCAAACCTTCCAGAGCGTCACCCAAACGCATAGGAAAAAATTAATTCAAATCGGTCGAGCCGTTTTGGAGGAGCTCAGTGACAAACAAACGTACAGAATTATACATCATATAAGGATATAGCTGAAAAAACTACGTACATGTAAAATTAAACAGAGTTAATCACATATTTAAGAAGAACGAAGTAGATGAAAGGAGCCGACCGATGGAAGGACAAGTGACCAACAGCTTTAGTGAACAGTGCGTTTTAGTTACAGTGCGGTAAAGAGTTTTATGTGAAGAACAGTCTTGTGCCGTGTTTATGTAAAGAACAGTGCAGTGCTGTGATTTTGTGAACTTCAGTGATCGTGAGTGAGTTATTGGACTGTCCAATAAGAACAACAGTGTGTGAGTAGGAGTTAAGAATAATTAACCAAGTGTGTAGTGCATTGTTAAATAAATTTTGGAGTGATAAAAGCTCTAGTGTGTTTAATTTTTTTTAAATCCAAAAGAACTCTAATAAACAACGTTTATTATTCTTTTAATAAACTTAACAATACACACACACACACACACACACACACACACACACATTTCGTGTAGTTTAAGTTTTGAGACATAATATTGAACCGCGTGTGATGCCTATTGTTCTATTCGAAATTTCTTAGTGTTGAATTAAAAAGGAAGACTTTACTATACTCGGCAGCCAGACCGCGATGATGTTTCTATCGTTATAACCAATCTGTTGGTATATAGGTTTGAAATATAAGCCAGAGAGAGAGGGAGAGAAGTAAGTTGGTTATCCCATGAGCTCCTGCCTAAGGCTAGGATTCTAGATACGGGGCTTATATACGAGCTAGAATAATAGCGATAAGAAGTAGGCTATTAAACTAGCAAATGCAAGGGATTGCAGAATTGTTCCAATGCAGCCTGCAATGCACCACCGATATCCCTGTTCCACTTCCTTTATATTCAATATCTATAATAGTAGGCCCTTTTCCTATTACCATTATTTCCTACAATCCAAATGATAACTATTTATATTGTAATAATATATTTCGCGATGGTCATAACGAATTCATTACGTTTGTATGGCCTTTTAAACGTACTGGAGTTTGTATAAATATATACAAACGATAATAAGAAACCTCCCGATGGAAAACATCTAAAAAGTAAAAAAACAGTTCTGCCAACTTCTTACCAGAAAGAAAAACAATTACTGTAGTATATCTGAATATAACGTATTAATTTGATTGAAAACTATTTACCATATCTAGTACTGAAATTAATAATGGTCCGAATAATTATTATCTCAACCAATAAAATTTAAATAGCCCAAAAACTTAAGAATGGGGGGGGGGTCACCATAATATATTTGCATTTATCTCGTGTAATAAGTGTCTCTTGAAAATAATATTTGGTATTTAAGCTTTGAATGATGTGGTTTATAACATACCGAGTATATAATTTCTCGGTTAATAATCAAGATAGGAAATAAATGAATAACAATATTTATAGGAAGCGTAATTTGCTATAAGATTGCTTCTATACACTATTTTGATCCGACGTATAGTAACGGAAATATATCGAATTTTCAAAATTCTCCCCCCTCTATACCCCCCTCCCCCTGGTCCGATTTCAGCCGTTAACGAACTTCATCTTTCTTTTTACTTGAACAACTAAATATCGAGTTTGGTAATGATTAAACAATAATTACGACCACTAGAGCGGTAACAGACAAATATATATAGTTTTGGACGGACCTCATTATCGTCATCTCTTAGGTAGGATCGATTGACATTTCGAAAATCGCGTCATAAATACGACCTCAATAGCTGATTTCCCTGAAGGAAAATCTGCTAAGACTATAGGGTTTGTTTGATCTTTCCTATCTGAATGTTAGCCGTTACAAAATCAGTTAATATCGGCTCGAATGATTTTGATGGACTTCTTTATTTGAGAGTAAAGGCCGGTCCAGACGCTCCGTTTTGCACAACGTTTTGTCTGCGCAGTTCAAAACGTTGCAGATAAAACGTTGCGTGTGGACTGGAAAACTGTGCAGTTTTGAACCCATTTCGAAGACGGTACAGTTTTAGTAAAACTGAGCCAGAGAGCATAGATTTCCTTGAACTGCGCAGACAAGTCGGCGTGTGTGGACGGTAACACCGTTTTCCGATTCATTTTGATACTCAGTTTCAATTCGTCAGGCGACAATGGCTGACCTTCGGCAATGTTCTAGGGAGTTTTTAACAGATTTTATTGCTCTGTATGAAAGTTTCCCGTGCATTTGGCGTGTTAAATCAAAAGAATACAGTGACAGGGATGAGAAGGGGGAGGCGTATGAAAGCTTGGCAAATAAATTTAAAGAAATTGATGCAACGGCAATCATTTTCATAGCTTCATCACGGCAATAATTGCCTTTCATGTGCTGATATTACTGTTCTCATACAAGTATTTTCTTTGTTGATATGCGGTGTCACTAATTCCAATAAATAAGTATATGTGTCAACATCCATTCGCAAGTAGTTCCGCCAATCAGTAGGTTCATCACGTAATTCATGTAATAATTTGATATGGGAAAAGTGCTTCCTTTTTAGAAGCCACTTCCGCGACCACTTTGAACGCCGGGTACTTCTGCGATGTTGCAATCTTTTTTTTTTTTTTTTTTTACAAGACATATCGCGAAAATCGACCAGAGTAGTACCTCCTCCATGACGATCTCACACAAAACTGAGCAAAATATACAGATATGTCTGTGCCGTGTGGACGCTCTACAAATTGCAACGTTTTCATTCCGTCTTAAGACTGCGCAGACAAAACGGAGCGTCTGGACCGGCCTTTAGATATCCAAGGAACAGCATAGGCTATACGAAAGTTCCAATATCAACTTCTACTGGGGTTATATTTCGTCGTAAAAACATATTTGCCAATGATATAGAATGATTCAGCTGTTGTAACAGCAATACTAATGATCACTTTGCATGTAACTCTAATAAATTCTTTAATACTAGTTCTATCGTGTTTTTTTCTTCTTCATGGATACAAAAGATGAATGGCTGCCCAGGTTCTTGGAATCCTAGGGGACATTTTTATTAAACTAAATGACAATAAAAAAGAAAAGAATTATTTTGTTCAGTATTTTAATTAATGAAAATTTCCCTCCTGGTGAGATTAATTTCTCTCCCCTAATCTGAATTTCTACCCCGGAACCACCGTTCTTCTTGGATCATGGTAGCCGTGGGCTCCAGGCTCTAGACGGTTTTTTATCCAACTAAGCATTCCTTCTGAGCTGTCTTGCCTTCATATTGGTGTTTCCACACTTCTGTAACATTTCCCACGTATGCTCTTTTGGAACATATTTCGCGAGTTTCCCTTATCTCTCTTCAGAATTGTGATATTTTCCTGAGAATTCAGTATATATACCTTATTTCCAAGCTTTATCAGTTTTTCCTTCTTACTCAGACCTATCTCAACTTCCGTCCTGCCGACATCACAAACATCAGCATTTATTTCCTTTATAATCCCTTCCATTTTTCCTTTCCTTCTCATTTCTCCAGTAGCTGTAGCCTATTACCTTGCTCAATTTTAAATTTGTAATTGTTATTATCAATAAATGTGCTTTTTAATATGGTTTTCATGCTTACTTTATACTTAACTGGCGCCCAAACAGCGACTTAGCCGGTTTTCATTTTCAAGTGTGATCTATTTTCTACGATTTTGAAAACTTTGGATTTTAATCTATAACTGCTTATTACCCAAAGTTTAGTGAAGCCTAGCACTTTTACTCCTGATCTATTTCCCGATTCCCCCAATTACATTGAAGCAGACGACAGCCTAGAGCAGGAAGAAATCTGGAGGAGCAGAAGACTCAGGACATCAACATCGTCAACAGATTCATCTTCGTTGTCGGAGGAAGACCCAGAGGAACAACAGCACTACAGTAGTTCTTCATCACTAGACTGCAGCCAACAGCAGCACAAGAAAGCGAAACTCAGGGCGTCTTCTTCATCATCGATTCCTCGCTTACCACTTACTTCGCCGAGGACGGCTTCAGCTTAAGGAGGGAGGAGTTACGTCTAGAGAAAATCCGCTCTGCTGACATCACAAACATCAGCATTTATTTCCTTTATAATCCCTTCCATTTTTCCTCTCCTTGTCATTTCCCCAGTAGCTGTAGCCTGTTACTCTGCTCAATTTTAAGTTTGTAATTGTTATTATCAATAAAAGTGCTTTTTAAAAAGGCTTTCACGCATACTTTATATTTAACTTTAGACTATGATCACCATTTATTTATAACTAGTGCTTAAATAAATCTATTATACATAAGTCGACGAGATACCATTCAACGGTGGATAACACAGATAGACAAGAATAAAATCAAGTGAATAGAGTATCTCGTACAAATCCGGTGATACAAAGTAAAATGATCCCTTCCTATTGTTACGTTGATTACAAAATCAGTAATAAACGTTGTTTATTAGATTCCTTTATGAATTGCAAAAATAAACACACAAAACCTTCAGAGTTTTTATCACTGCACAATTTATTTCACAATGCACTACACACTTGGTTAATTATTCTTAACTACGAGTATTCTAGTACTACTCACAGAATGCACTGTTAACTTCACTGTTCTTGTTATTACACAGCCCAATAACTCACTCACGATCACTAAAATTCACAAAAACACAGCACAGCACTGCAAAGATAACGGCACTGCACTGTCCTTTAATTAAACACGGCACAAGACTGTTCTTCACATAAAACACTTTACCGCACTGCAACTAAGACTCACTGTTCACTAAAGCTGCACTGAACGCACTGTTGATCACTTGAAGTGAGATGAGAACAAAGTGACTGACTCGGGCGGGCTATAAGTCCCTTTTCGCAGATTTCCCTTAAGGGGTCGTACTTATGGCGCGATTTTCGAAAAATTTCTTCAAAATGTCCATCGATCCTACCAAGGAGATGACGAAAATGAGCCCCGTTTAAATATATATATATATATATATATATATATATATATATATATAGATATCTATATATCTGTCTGTTACCGCTCTAGCGGTCGCAATTATTGTTTAATCGCTACCAAACTCGATATGTCGTCGTTTTATGTAAAAAGAAAGATCGAGTTCGTTAATGGCTGAAATCGGGCTAGGGGGAGAGGGGAGGTTTAGAGGGGAGGATTTTCGAAAATTCAAATTATCTCCGTTACCATAGGTCGGATGGAAAAATTGTATAGAACCAATCTTATTACAAATTAAATGTACTATAACTATTGTTATATACATTTATTCTCTATCTTGAATATTAATCAAGATATTTGCATTTTTCAGTTTTCAGCCTTTAGCAAACCGCTACTTCTACTCATGTTACATAAACAATACTCTACTGCATAATAAATCACATTATTCGAAGTTTAAATACCAAAAATTGTATTGGAAAGACCTTTATTATACGAGATACATGCAAATATGTTCTGGTGAACCCCCCCCCCCACCCCCCCGGTCTTAAGGTTTTGGACTACTAAAATTTGATTGATTGAGATAACAATTAATCTGACTCATTATTAATTACAGTACTAGATACAGTAAATAGTTCTCAATAAAATTAATGTTATATTCTGATATGTTTCAGTTATTATTTTTCTTTCCGGTCCGACCTGTTTGTTTACATTTCAGCCGCTTCCCGTCTGGAGGTTTCTTATTATCGTTTGCAATTATTCACTTGATATTGACTGTGCAATAGTGATACCATTATATAGATCCATCTATTGTTAAACTTTACGAGGGAAATCAGCTTAGTTTACGCAGCCCCTGCGTGACGGGCTTTTTTTTTATAAGCTTGATTCTTGCCTATAAGAGCCACGATAAATGGCCAAGCTACTAGAGGCCCTCTATTGGAACTTGGTAAAAATAGAGTTAGAAATCCTAGTTTGGTCACACGTACGTTTTCATAAAGAATAAATTGAAATAAATAGCCTAATAACCAAGTTAAATTATCTACAAAATAGAGATACATAGGACTTTAGAGCACGGTAAATCCCAATGGCGAATGACAAAAATACCCTGCGGATAGTGCAAATATAGACTTGTCGGAAAGTTGCCTATTGGAGAGGCCATAACCTCTTTTTGAAAACATATTTTTCCATTAGTTTTTATTCGTTGGAAGTAGGCTAGGGGTGAGAAGTTGGAGAAATAAATATAATGGAATGGCAGGGGGGGGTGCGGACCCCCAGAAAACATATTTTTGTCTAAATTAAGAGGCCCCCTAGGAGATGAGGCCGAGCCTCCGCAACATAAACCTCTCTCCATACAATTATTATTTATAACTGTATTTTTTTTTTCCTTTTTGACGTCCCTATCTTTTTATTCGAATGTAGCTTCGTGCAAGAGAAATTACTTTTTCCAGTAGAAATTAAATGGTTTTTACCCAATTATATGCTATTTTAGAGTAACTCACTATACATTTTCAAATTCATTTACTCTGCTACTGGCGATCATTTCTTCAAAAAAAAAAAAAAAAAAAAAAAAAATTTATGAAACAACAACTGTTATAATAAAAAGTCCGTCACGCAGGGCTGCGTAAACTAAGCAGATTTCCCATGTGAAGTTTTACAATAGAGAGAAATCTGCATACTGGTAACACAACACCACTCTGATTAAATACAAACGGTAATGAGAAATCTTTCGGTTAATTAAAATGAATTCCCAACTGAAAAGCTTCTGAATTGTGAGAATAATTTATATTTTAATAACTTTTAGTAGTCCAAGAACTAAAGAAGGGGGGGGCGGATGAACAGAACGTATTTGCATAAATCTCACAATGTAACGAAGGTAAGGTAAGGTAAGGTTAGAAACGACTGGTAAGGTTAGAAGAAGCTTCCACCTCCTATAGGGAATAAATGTATATAACAATATTTATAATAAATTTAATTTGCAATAAGATTGGTTCTATACAAGTTTTCGATAATAATAATGGAGATATTTTGAATTTTCGAAAATCCCTCCTCTAAACCCCCCCTTCCTCTAGTCCGATTTCAGCCGTTAACGAACTTGATCTGTATTTTTACATAAAACGGTTAAATATCTGGTTTCGTAACGATCAAACAAAAAATGTGACCACCAGAGCGTTAACAGACAAATATATATATACAGTTTGGAACGGACCTCATTTTCGTCATCTCCCGGGTAGGATCGATGGACATTTGAAGAAATGTTTCGAAAATCGCGTCATGAGTACGACCTCAATAGCTGATTTCCCTTGAGGGAAATATGCAAAAACTCCGTCACGGAGAGACTGCGCAAACTAAGCAGATTAGGTTAATCCAGGAAGTACGGATAACTCGATTAGTATTTGAGTTACGGAAAAATTTATAGAATAACAATTGTAGAGCGTCAATATTTTAACAAAATGGGGTCTGTAATATTTTATGATCCGACTCTTAATAACGGATATATTTGATATAGTGCTGATAGAAAAAGTTAAATATCGAGTATGGTATAGATCGAATATATATTTTTGAGTTAGAATATTGTTACGTTTTTATTACCAAAACCAGTAATAAACGTTTTTAATAAGAGTTCTTTTGGATTGCAAAATTAAATACTCGCAAGTTTCACAGTTTTTATCTCTGCAAAATTTATTTCACAATGCACAATAAACTTGGTGATTATTCTTAATTACTACTCACAGTATACACTGATAGCGTTACTGTTCTTCAATGAGTCACAGTCCAATAATTCACTGAAATTCACAGAAAGACGGCACTGCACTGTCCTTTGCTTCGCGGCACTGCACTGTCCTTTACTTCGCGGCACTGCACTGTCTTAAACACGGCACTAAACTGTTACTTACAGTCACGGCACAACACTGTTCTTCTTATAAAAACACTTTACCGCACTGTACTAAGTCGCACTGTAGCACTGATGTGAACATCAAGACAGGTGAGAATAAAACTGACTGGCTCGCAGCTGGCCGCTCTTTATAGGTTGTCGGCATACATCAAAGGGGAATTGTCTCGTTCATTCGAGGGTGGGCTAGAAGAGTCTATAGAGGCTAGAACTTTCCTGTCGGCTGCTTTGATCTACGTCACACTTTCCAAATACGCGACTCTCTCTCTCTCTGAAGGATTATTCATCTATTTAATTTTCGCAACAATATAAAATCTTAATTCATGATGTCATCACACAACGATTTTGTATGTAACTCTCATAATAACGTTTTCTTGTAAACAATATTTGATTCATAAGCTTAGAATAAAGTGGTTCGTGGTATAACAGCTTATTCATCATATGACATGAGTAGGAGTTGGGGGGGGGAGGTTATTTAGAACGAAAAATAAAAACATCTCGATTAATATTCATGATAGGGAACATTTATTGGTAATATTATTTGCAATTTGATTGGATATGTACAATTTTTCGATCCGACTTATACTAACGGAGATATTTCAAATTCTCGAAATTTATCCCCTCTCTCCCTTTTGATCTTTCTTTTTATATAAAAGGATTAAATATCGAATTTGTCACAATAAAAAAAATTGCGACCGCTCGAGCGTAAACAGACAAACATATATGTACACTGAAGGTTACAAAAAACACGTTACTGCACTGATCTTCACAATGAGCAATCCACTGCACTGTCCTTTACAAAAACACGGCTCTACATTGTTCTTCACATAAACATTTTACCGCCATGCAACTAAAACGCACTGTTCACTAAAGCTGCACTGAACGCACTGTTATTCATTTGAAGAGAGCTGAGAACAAACAAACTCTCGAGTGTGCTGGGCCGCTTTTATAGCCGAGCGGAAAGATGAAAGAAGACTGACAAGCCCAGATCCTAGACGGGTATCGCTGAGAACATTCATTGGCTCCAACGGTCTGGTTAATCCATCGGTCGGTTCCTTTTATCTACATTGTACTTCTTAAATGCAGATTAACTCTGTTTAATTTTTCATGTACTTAGTTTTTGCAACACTATATATCTTTTAAAGTTAATCTACTAATAAGGTGATCATAGGCTATGATAGGTCGTGATAAGAAGGGAAACACAGAAAATTGGGAATTATAGCCTATATACTGCATTCTCAGGAAAATATCACAATTCTGAAGAATGGGTGCAACCTGAACATCTGATTTCCTTTAAGGAAAATCTACTAGAATGTGATCACAGACAGCAAGACTATCTACATTTCATCTTCTACCTAATAATGTACAAGAATGAATATAAAGATCCATTTAAAGGAAATAATGACATTATTTAAGTTCCACTAAGATATGTAAATCTCTGATAATGACATTTTCATTACACTGACTAGAAAACATGTGTTTTCTATGCATGATCTGCGTACGGAAACTAAGAGTTTCCGTACTAGGACGGTAAAATTTGGCGGGAATCAAACACATGTATTTGTAATATTCCTAATTTTTTCATTTAACTCTTCGTAACCTGTGTTACTAAACATTGACTAAATAATTGTTATAGTTTGTTTATAATTTGGTAATCAACAAGCCGTACATACCCCCTAAAGGGTTTAACATTAGCGGCAATAATAATTGCACAATTAATATCAATATAAAGATGTAATTTGTAACATTGTTGTTCTGACATATGTTTCATAACTACCATAAAAATAAACCTGTTTGGCTTAATTAATTTCAGTAATTTCTTGAGGTTATTGTACAGTGTGATGAAAAGTAATTTTCATTATTCCTACGGAAACTGTCTTTTCGGTACTCGGTCTGTTTTCCAAGCTCTGCTTCGCCTCGCTCGTAAAAATAGACCTCGTAGTATCGAAACACTCAGTTTCCGTACTTGTGATGAAAATAACTATTGTCTACGCGTACATAGAAATAGGATCTTATTTACAGGATGTCATAATAAGCACTTATAAAAAACGCACTAATCGTAATTAAAAAAAATGATATTGGCACCATATTGACTTGCGTGTTATTATAAATTATTATTATTATTCACACAATAATCGCATTTCGCAACAGGGGCGATTTAGCGACGAATCAGTTATTTAATATACAGCATAATAATTAACATATAACATATTTAATATATAACATATTTAACCTATAACATATTTTATATTATATTTTTTTGATTTATAATTATATAATTTTATAATAAATAATTATAGAAATGAAATATTTGGTTGCATTTCATTGAGAAAAATAAATATCTCAGTTCCGATCATTGGATAGAAAAATGTTATAAAACATATTTTATAGATATTTTTATTATATATCAAAAAGGGCTCTATACAATGTTTCTGTATTCCAATACGTACTAAATTTGATTTTTTTAAATTTTCGGCCTTCTCTGAACCCCTTCCCACCTCTTCCTTAGTCATTTTGATCGAAAGAGGAGATACACAACTAGACGTTGTGCTAATTCCAAATATTTAATATGAAATTTTAAAATTTTAAGACTAACCATTATCTAGTCCATTCAACGTCACTCAGAAAAACTAGTGAAAATGAGTTCAGGGAGAGTCCGAACAGGCAATTCCAATGAAATATGAAAACCGAAAAATTTTGCGATTACAAACAACACTTCTAAACTTAGGAAGTTAAAATATGAACTTAAAAAACTTTTGTTTATAGACAAATAACAGTTGTTGTATATTTGTTATTCTGTATACATGCTACGTAATGAAATTAGTATAATTTTTATTTGTTTACGTACACATCAATTTATTAGTTTGTAATTTCCCTTCGTCAATTCTGTTCAAACCCCATGTTTTAATTTTATTTTTATTTTTTTCAATTGAGTATACCTGTTGGAAAACTTACACTGACGATTATCAGTGTAGACACCCTGTTCTTCCGGATGTACGAAAAATAAGAACATTAGTTTAATTTAATTTCTGAGTTTTCTTAATATTGACATTTGTCGCTAAAAGCTGCTTGGCTTTGCAACAAATCATGATAATTTTTTTACTACAATTTCTGACTAAAGAGTATTTGAATATTTACATTTCCCCAGAAATAGGTTGATTATTCTCTTGGTAATGGGGTTTTAATAGAATTTAACCACTGTCAGTTAATTAAGGACCAGGATTTCCACAGTTTTTCATTCTAATGAGGCTATCCGGAAAACAACACTTTTCCATTACTCGCTAATTTTTCTTCCTTTCCCCTGCCCATCAGTTTTTTTGATGGTTCGCTCATCAAGTGTGATGTATGGAGGTGCATTTCATTAAGTTCATACCAAAGTAATTAGTTTGCCTTTAATGTGGACCATTAAATAAGGAACGCTTACGGGTGTAATTATATAACCAAAATAAACTACTAATGTTAAGAATAATGTTACTTATTAACGTCCTTTGTGCTACTCGGCTAATTGGGACGGGTTATCTACAGGTTACCGCTTTTTTTCCAGTCAGAGTGGGACTAGAAATTTTATTTTATGAATTCGTCAATAATTGCAAGTATGAAATATAACAACTAAGTAAAGGTAATAATTATACAACTACTGTTTACTGAGACTATTTAAGACAGTAATTAAATTGCCAAAATGAG
Organism: Riptortus pedestris; assembly: GCA_019009955.1. Classification (NCBI taxonomy): domain Eukaryota; kingdom Metazoa; phylum Arthropoda; class Insecta; order Hemiptera; family Alydidae; genus Riptortus; species Riptortus pedestris. Next base: position 25,489,883 of record CM032228.1, read on the forward strand.
GAATGAAGACAATTTATTTAATCTTGAGGAATTTGAGTGTATCTAAAGGTTATACTAGCCGAATATGGAACCTAAATTTTCACCGAACCTCAATTTTCTGCATTTACATATCATATTGGTTTTGAAGGCTGATGGCAAATAAATAATAACACTGTATATTATATCCGTTTATTTTACGCCTTCGAGGATGCTTCAACAAGTAAACAGTAAACGAATAAAAGTCACTATCTAAAAATGTGTGTTTTGGAGGAACAGGCTGAGTTTATAAGATATAGTAGAGACCCTGGTCTTGCAAGTACTCTAGAGCACAGAAGTGTGCCTTTGGTATTAACCCTCCGACAGGCGCGTCTTAGTTAATGAGACTTTAGGGTGCGTTGGCTACAGGTGTAGCCATTAATTAAAAATGATTTACATAAGAAAAAAATCAAACGTAATTAATTTTTATTATAAAACAATTTAACGTACACAATTTTTAAGCAATTATATCGGCGGACAAATCGAAATCAGTTTTTATTGGAGTGAATAACATTTTTTTTTTTTTTTTAATGAAAACACATTAACATATGGAACGTAATGGAACTATATTTTACTAAAACTTATTAATGGAAAATAAAATACTACGTACAAAATATAGTAAATACATATACAGCCGCTTTTATAAACCGACAGGAAAAATTTGCCACATATGATATCTATATATATATATATATATATATATATATATATATATATATATATATATACTTGTAACCTCTGTCTGTACATTGATTTTTTCGCGAAATTTCACGATAACTTTTCGTTTCACATGTCATAGACACCATATCTGCATTTTGTTTCTTTCGTGTATGTTTGTTTGTTTGTTTGTTACCTTTTCACGCATAAACGGCTGAACCGAATTTTATGAAACTTGGTATGTATATTACTACTAACCCAACTTAGACTTTAGGCTATATTAATTTTCTCTGAGACGAACAGGAGTGGGGGTTATAAGGGAAGCCTGAAATTAAAAATAGCGATATTTCGTTTTCTATTGGTTTCTCGGTAAATATGCACATAACAAAAGTTGTTTATTTTGTTATTTAGAGTAACGTTTGTTATAGAATTTTAAATGCGTTATAAGCTAAAAATTATAGCGGGAGTCAACAATATTATTTGCCAAAAAAGACTCAACCGAACTAAATAAAACTCGGTATGTGTATTAGCAGTGAGAGCTTCATTATAATAAGCCATACCAACATTTCTATAGACGGGCAGGAGTGGGGGTTATAAGGGAAGCCTGAAATTAAAAATAGTGTTATTTCGTTTCCTATTGGTTTTTCCACAAATATGAACATAACAAAAGTTGTTTATTTTGTTATTTGGAGTAACTTTTGTAATATACACTTTTGTCGTATACCTAAGTATAAATGAGTTATACGTTAAAACTTTAGCGGGCACTAACGGCTGAACCGAACTTAACAAAACTCGGTATGTCAATTAACATTAATTCCCCATGATTATAAGTTATATTAAAATTTTTAGGTTCGAACGGGAGCGGGGTTAAAAGGGAGACCAGAAATAAAAATTCACCATATTTACATGTATAAGAGACGGGAAATATAAAAATATCGAAGACTGTGATGCCTTATCGAACATATAATTATATTATTAGCAAATCCACGGCAAAGATGTGCATCAATCCTAAACACTGGGACCAGGGGAAATGTCAAAATATTGTGCAATGTAAAGCCTGCTAAAAAATACCATCACCATTCAGCCTCAAATGAATTCCCGGGTGAAGCCGGGTATCTGAGCTAGTATATATATAAAATTGTAACCTCTGTCTGTACATTGATTTTTTTCACGAAATTTCACGATAACTTTTCGTTTCACATGTCATAGACACCATAACTGCATTTTGTTTCTTTGGTGTTTGTTTGTTTGTTACCTTTTCACGCATAAACGGCTAAACCGAATTTTATGAAACTTGGTATGTATATTACTACTAACCCAACTTAGACTTTAGGCTATATTAATTTTCTCTGAGACGAACAGGAGTGGAGGTTATAAGGGAAGCCTGAAATTAAAAATAGCGTTATTTCGTTTCCTATTGGTTTTTCGGCAATTATGCACATATTAAAAGTTGTTTATTTTGTTATTTACAGTAACTTTTGCTATGTACACTTTTGTCGTATACCTATGTATAAATGAGTTATACGTTAAAAACTACTGTGGAAGTCAACAATTTTATTTGGCACAAAAAACTCAACCGAACTAAACCAAACTCGGTATGTCAATTAGCACTAACGCCTTCCTTATAATAAGCCATACTAACATTTCTATGGACGGGCAGGAGTGGGGGTTATAAGGGAGGCCTGCAATTAATAATAGTGATATTTCTTACTGGGGTTTCGGCAAATATGAACATAACAAAAGTTGTTATTTAGAGAAATTTGCTCAACACTTCTTTTCAATATGAACTACCAGTACCTCACCTGAAAAAAATAATTCAAATGTATGTCAATATTTTCTCCTTAATAATTCAAATCTTTGCATAATGCACAGGAAACGGGAAATATGACAATATGCAGGACAGTGAAGTCTTACATAAAAAAATTAATTTGATTATTAACAAATCCCCAGAAACGACGGGTGTTACCCCTAAACACTGGGACGGGTAAATGTCAAAATATTGTGCAAAATAAAGCCTTGCCAAAAATATACCATCACCATTCAGCCTCAAATGAATTCCCGAGCAAAGCCGGGTATTTGAGCTAGTTTACATATATATTTTTTACATTGTGCACACATGTTTCTGGATGTTTTCTTTTCCTTTGCCGGTCCTTCACAGAAATTGAATCTTATTATAGTGTCTTTAGGGATTATATGGGATTAAACGCCTCGTTCCTTCCGTTGTTGTTACAACAGTGAAGGCATTTTTTATTACCTGAGTTACTAATTCCTTCACCATCCATCACTTCAAAAATGTACCAAATATTCTTTTCAAGAGACCTTTATTATGCAAAAAACATGCAAATTTGTTGTTGTTGTTGTGTGATTACATAATGAATTAAGATTCTACGTTCTCGTTTCGAAAATGTTAACTTGATCTATACAATACCCCATTTACTATTTTTTTTTTTTTTAAGATTAGATTTTATTTTATTGAGTATATTACAGCCTGCATTTAAATGCATTTGGTAATGTGCGATATGTACAATACAATAGTTCCTCCATCACTCTCAACAGAAGCTTCACTCCTTCACCACAATGACAGGAGCAGCCTCTCCCTGCCTGGCAAGGAAGTCAAGAGCTAAGGAGGAATGGCACTTGATAAGAAAATAGCCACTGCTACCATTTACTATTTAACCGTTTCAGACTACACTAAAGATCATATTTGTTCTTGGCTGGAGTCGGTACAGAAATAGTCGGAGTTTAGACTGGGGAGTTCAGAAAAACTCCAAATATTTTCACAATTATGTCGCATTGTAAAATGTTACAGGAGCAATCTTGTCAATACCAATGATGTTCTAAAATATACGTCGTATACATTTTTTTTCGTTCCCTTTGTATTCAACGATTTATTGGTAACTTGTTCAGCATTCAGTACCCCCCCCCCTCCCATTGCATCGCTCCCTTTCACTCATTCGTTTTCTTCATAGAAATTGGAAATAGTGTTAAGAGATCACAAAAGTGTTATACCAGCACGTGGGAAACCTTCTTAGTTTACGCAGTCTCTGCGTGACCGACGTTTCACGCACAAATCATGTTCTGCTTGATTATATTATGCTCTTTGAGAAATAGTTTTTTTTTCTTCTAAAAAGAAAAAAAAAAAATTATCCCCGTGAGTAAAAGCATGATTGGTGACGACAGTTTTCTTGTCTCCATTCCCAACATTCTTCGAATGATATTTCATTTCTTTTTTCAGGAGTCTCTTTGGTCCCCTTGTGTAACATTAATCACAACCTCAGCGACCGACTCTATAAAAAATAATATTTCCCCCCCCCCCCCGGAATCCTACCGAGTATTTTACGATTTTTTCCCCATAAATTTAAGAAACTTACAAATTTAACCTGATTTTCTAAAGAAATAGTTGTATGTTATTATTTTAAAGGAAGTATTGTCCGATTCCAATGGAATTATCCGTCTTCACCCTGTAAACCCCTTTTGAGTAATTTCGGTGTGACGTCTGTATGTACCTTGCTTGCACCATTCAAAAAAGGCTACCTTTAGAATTTTGAAAATTCTTATTTGGGATAAAAGTCTAATTGCGAACCTCCTCTTTTTATTGACATCGACTCAGAAGGGCTGGGTGGGAGATTTACGTAAGGCGAATGTGAAAAACTTCAAAGATCTCCGTACGTACTGAAGATGCAAAAACATTGTATTGGACCTTTTTAGTTTATTGAAAAAAGGTATATTAATCATATCCTAAGCCATTTTCCGATCCGATGCCGTGTAACGGAGTTATCTTATACCACATTTAAGTGAAATACAACCAAACATTTTGTTTATTAACTTCAGTAAAAGAACAAGGAAATCATGTTGTGAACACATCTCATTTTCGTCATCTCCTTGGTAGGATCGTTGGACATTTGAGGAAATTATTGAAAATCGCGTGATGAGTACGGCCTTAATACCCCTTACGGGGAAATCTGCTGTTGTTAAACTCAATTACTATTTTAAAAATGGATTAGAATTAAGATATGTTGAAATAATACACGAGGAAACGCGTAAGAAGAATTCTTAATTGAGCAAAAGTATATGAAGTCAGTGAGGAAATATAGGAAATAATAGCTTTTCTTAAAAATACAGCTTTGGGTCTGATACACTTGTTTCGCAGAATGGTTCAAAGAAGGCTGAAAAAAATTGCTAATAACTCACAAATGAATTAACATTGAAACTTGAAGGGAATAAGAAGATCAACTAATCTTCCAGTTTATTCAATCTGAGATTCGCCTCTGAGAAGATCCCAAGAATTTTAAAGGCTAGAAAATTGAAGTAACTTATGACAATTTCATTTATAATCCTACCAGAAAATTAAAGGAAGGTGCCAGCGGCGTTTATTCAGAAAGAAGTTTACTGTGCCCCAGCACAAGAGAACCATGGGGGAACTACCCCAACTAACGTGACTCTGAGAGTATACAGTACGATCATAAAAATTAAAAGTCCGCCACGCAGGGGCTGCGTAAACTAAGCAGATTTCCCACGTGAAGTTTTACAATAGAGAAATCTGCTTAATAATAACAGTAGTAGGAAGGTATCTCTAGACCTATTCACGAGGGAGGAATAGTTACCAAAACGGCCGCCAGAGCTCTCGGCGGATAGTGCCGACCACACTCACAATACAAATGCAAATATCTCGGTTAATTTTCAAGATACAGAATAAATGTATAGAATAATATTTGTAGTAAATCTAATTTGCAATAAGATTGATTCTATACGCTTTTTCGATCTGATGCATAATAACGGAGATATTTCGAATTTGTAAAAATCCCCCCCTCTAAACCCCCCTCCCACTAGTCCGATTTCAGCCATTAACGAACTTGATCTTTCTTTTTACATAAAACGCTTAAATATGAAGTTTGGTAACGATCAAACAAAAATTGCGACCGCTAGAGCGTTAACAGACAAATATATATATATATATATATATATATATATATATATATATATATATATATATATATTTATATATATATATAATTTTGAACGGACCTCATTTTCGTCATCTCCTGGGTAGGATCGATGGACATTTGAAGACATTTTTCGAAAATCGCGTCATGAGTACGACCTCAATAGCTGATTTCCCTTAAGGCAAATCTGCTAATAAATATTGTTCTATACATTTATTCTCTCTTGAATATTAACCGAGATATTTGCATTTTTATTAAATGTGGGCGTATAACGGACGAGTGAGTTTCCTGCCAAAAGCTAGTTCTGCCGTTTCCGTAACTGTTAGGCATTCGTATGGAGATTCCTCTATTGTATAACTTTACGTGGGATATCTGCTTAGTTTAAGCAGCCCCTGCGTGACTTTTACCCGATAGTTCACAAACCATCTCTTTTGCTTTTTCGCTGAATATATCTAATCATCTATTGGGTTGTCCAGAAAATAATGCAGGATTTTGGTATCAAACAAAAAAAAAAAAACTAGTTACTTTAAAGCAATGTTCTTTAATCAAAATAATTTCCCATACTTTCAACACATTTCTCCCAACGTGTTGGTAACTTATTAATACCGTCTGAATAGAATTCAGATTTTTTAGAATTGATAAAGTCAAAAAACGCATTTTCCAGTTCCGTTTGATTTTTGAATATTTTGTGTTGTAAATAGAGGTCCAGGTGTCTAAAAAAATGGTAGTCAGTAGGCGAGAGGTCCGGAGAGTAGGGTGGGTGAGGCAAAGTTTCATAGCATTTCATTTCATTCATGTTTCGACAAAGAAGTGATGCACAAACATCAAAGCGCTGATTTTTTTGACGATCGTTTAATGAGTGTGGAACCCAATTTTCGAGTTTTTTCACCTTTCCAATCGCCTTGAGGTGGTTAGAGACGGTCGTTTTACTCACTTTAAGTTGCTCTGCAAGTTCTCGAACAGTTGTTTTGGGATTTTCTTCCACCACAGATTGAAGAACATCATCATTAAGAGAGGAAGGCCTTCCACGACCTTCTTCGTCTTCAAGACTGAAATCTCCCTCCCGAAATTTTTTGAACCACCTTTGCACAGTGCACTCATTAACACTACCCTCGCCCCAGACTTGGTTAATGTTTCTGGCCGTTTGGGCTCCGCTTCGGCCGAGTGTAAACTCGTAAAAGAAAATCGTACGATATTCACGCTTTGACATTATAAGGATGACTGAATTAATTCCAAGTAGCGGAATGCTACAGAGGTAAACAAACAATATCATTTGGAAGAGGATTAATAAGTGTTGACATTCATACACATGAGTAAACCTGTAAATGTAAACAGTTAATTATACCGAGGGGTATTTTAATGAAAACTTAAAATCCTGCATTATTTTCTGGACAACCCAATATTTATTAATTGTATATAGCTTTAGTTTTATTGGTACCAAAATATTTGTATCCGAATATGGCTCACATATATGTTGGAGAAAACGAAATTTTGGATGTGCTTTTGTATAGCCTAAAGGATGAAATCAGGAATAATCCATAAGAAAAACCAAAAATACCTCAAATGGCTCGAAAGATTGATATCTCGTTTGAGGAAAAGATGACGTAGGCCCTGGAAATATTTGAGGAAGAGTAGAGGCAGTATTTCCTAGAATATGACTGAAAGAGTTTTCAGACTTGAAGATTTGGAGGACTTGTCAAAGTGACGTAAACTTAGTCAAGGAGAAAACGTCATATTTTATGCAGTAAGTAAAATTTCTATAATCATTAGCTGAATTTATAAATCATAACAAATTTGGCTGCTATAATAAAAGTTATATTGATATATATATATATATATATATATATATATATATATATATATATATATATATATATATATATACACTCAACCGCAAAAAAAACCGGACACTTAGAGTCAGTCTTATAATTTTGTCAAATACTGAATATATATGTATATTAATGTTTTTGATTAAAATAATTGGTTAATCTATAGGTTATTTAAACAAAATCTGCCAAAAGTGAATAATTTTTATTGATTATTTACAAAAAAATACAAAATTAAAAAAATAAAAAGATAAATTAACACATTCAAAAAAAAAAAAAAAATGATTCATCATTTTTATTAAAGTGAATGGTAGACTTCGCTACCCCAAGCGTTTCGGCAATGTAACGTAAGCTCCGGCCTTCCATCTAAGTTTGAAAGACCCATTATTCTGGACCGAAATAAAAACAAAACATTAACTAACGAAAATGCTTGGTTAATAATTAAAGATGTTTAAATATGCGAAAAACTACTTACAGTTTAGAATAGATCAACTTCACGACAAATAAATCTAATCTGAGTTTTATGTAATTGTTTACTAATCCTGAAGGGATTAGTTCAATGGACTTAGACTCTAAATTCTCTGTAATAACTAGAATACCCACATAAAGAAAATTGCTGAAAATTAGCTTTTAATACGACAAAAATGAAGTGTCCGGGTTTTTTTGCGGTTGAGTGTGTATATATATATATATATATATATATATATATATATATATATATATGTGTGTGTGTGTGTGTGTGTGTGTGTGTGTGTGTGTGTGTGTGTGTTATTGGCACCAAATATTCTTTTCTAGCTATAGTTTGCATACCATTTCCTAGCTTCCTCCTTGATCGCAAATCATACTAATGCTTTGGGGTCTTTTGAATATATTCTGGAATAACCTTCCCTCGGTTATATATCCCGATGAATGACTCCGAATATTGAATGGTTAGGTTTTATGCGGCCATGTCCTCTAGCTATCCGAGATATCATAAGAAAGCCCAATGCCTAATTTTATTACCAAACCCGAATTATTGGAGTGGCTTATATATACCAAGTTTTATTGGTATCTCTCAAGAATACAAATCAAGATTATTCATGAAGGTCAATGTGTATGTTCCACCACAATTTTTATGGTGAATTAATTCGGCTTTGTTTAATGAAAATAAAGTGAAACGCTTGTAGCCCAATATGTATATTAGATTTTTTTTATTTATTTGTTAGAACTTTTATATACTTTAGGGGTACTTAAAATTATTATTAGCTCAACATATTCTATACAAAATATTCCATGTTTAGCAGATTTCCTTCAAGGGAAATTAGCTAATGAGGTTTTACTCATCACACGATTTTTGAAAAGTATCTTCAAATGTCCATCGATCCTGCCTAGAAGATGACGAAAATTTGGTCCGTTCAAAACCACACACACACACACACATATATATATATATATATATATATATATATATATATATATATATATATATATATATATATATCTGTTAACGCTCTAGGGGTCGCATATTTTGTTTAGTCGTTACTAAACTCGGTATTTAATCGTTTTATGTAAAACGTAAGATCAAGTTCGTTAACGGCTGCAATCGGACCAATGGGAGAGAGGGGTTTAGACGGGGGAATTTCGAAAATTCGAATTATCTCCGTTACTATACGTCGTATCAAAAACTGCATAGAACCAATCTTTTGCAAATTACATTTACTATAAATATTGTTATATACATTTATTGTCTATCTTGAATATTAACCAAGATATTTGTATTTTTATTAGGCGTGTGTCGATAACGGACGAGATGAGATCGGCTAAGGTTAGTTCTATTAGTTTCCGCCGAAAGCTAGTTCGGCCGTTTCCGTAAATGGTTGGCTTTCGTATGGAGATTTCTCTATTGTATAACTTCACATGGGAAATCTACTTAGTTTACGCTGCCCCTGCGTGAGGGACTTTTTCTTTCCGGTGAGCCGTTAGGCAAACCAGTTTTTTTATATTTGAGACGCCCCAGGAAGGGTAAGATTTCTTATTACCATTTGTATTCACTTAATACTCACGTCATGTTCTGTTGTTATTCCCTTTATATTCAAGATGGTGTTGTGTTAGCAGCTTGTAAGTTTATCTATTACTAGCTGAGATACCCGGCTTCGCTCGGGAATTCATTTGAGGCTGAATGGTGATTGTATATTTTTGGCATGGCTTTACTTCGCACAATATTTTGACATTTACCCGTTCCAGTGTTTAGGGTTAATACCCGTTGTTGGCATTTGTTAATAATAAAATTATTTTTTTATTTAAGACTTCACTGTCCTGCATATTGTCATATTTCCTGTCTCCTGTGCATTATGCATAGATTTGAATTATTAAGGAGAAAATATTGACATACATTTGAATTAATTTTTTTCAGGTGAGGTACCTGGTAGTTCATATTGAGTGTTGAGCAAATTTCTCTAAATAACAAAATAAACAACTTTTGTTATGTGCATATTTTCCGAAACCCCAATAGGATATCATTATTATTAATTTCAGGCCTTCCTTATAACCCCCTCTCCTGCCCGTCCCTAGAAATGTTAGTATAGCTTATTATAATGAAGGCGTTACTACTAATTCACATACCGAGTTTGGTTTAATTCGGTTGAGTCTTTAGTGCCAAATAAAATTGTGGACTCCCGCTTTAGTTTATAGCGTATAACTCATTTATGCTTCCGTATACGGCAAAAGTGCACATAACAAAAGTTACTCTAAATTACAAAATAAACAACTTTTGTTATGTGCATATGTGCAGAAAAAGCAATAGGAAACGAAATATCGCTATTTTTAATTTCAGGCCTCCCTTATAACCCCCACTCCTGTTCGTTTTAGAAAATATTAATATAGCCTAAAGTCTAAGTTGGGCTAGTAGTAATATACATACCAAGTTTCATAAAATTCGGTTCAGCCGTTTATGCGTGAATAGGTAACAAACAAACAAACAGACACGAAAGAAACAAAATGTACTTATGGTGTCTATGACATGTGAAACGAAAAGTTATCGTGAAATTTCGCAAAAAAAAAATCAATGTACAGACAGAGGTTATAATTTATATATATATATATATATATATAGATTACACTTCACGAGTGAAATCTGCTTAGTTTATGGAGGCCCTGCTTGATGAAACTCATTTGAAGCTTCCATATAGTGTACAATAAACTGAGCATAATTTGTTAAGTCTCTAATGATTGCAAGCGGTTTCCGTCGGAATACAGGGCGGAGCGGTGATACAACCATTTGTCTATATTAAAGGCAGTTCAGCGGAATTTATACAGCGTCAGAAAGCAGCTGATTAATATTCCTTTCATGATTAACGATGACGTAGCCCGCAAACATGGTCCAATTTGTCTGGAGGCGATGGTTTCTAAGGTTGCCGGCGAAGGTAGAGGAGCGCTATACATCAAAATGGCACTATCTAGGAGGCAGATAAGGTTGCTAACCGTCATGTAGCCTCCTTCAATTAATCAGCTGTTGGAAAGATGTCTCCCATTATGAAGATCAATGGTGTCATGGAAAGCATTTGTCGGGCCTTGTTAATTATAAAATATGCAAATCCGAACTCAGTAAAGTTTACATTATTCCTGGTTTTTGAAGAAAATAAATTGATATAGCACTGGAATTTATATTTTGGAAATGAAATAGTACATGAAATGAATGATTTTTGTTTCACCCAATAAGAATGGAAATGAAGATCTCTTACTATTTAAACCATATGTTGACAACCATCGGCCCCGGCGCACATTGGATGTGCAATGGACATTGGGGGAAAAAATAAAAGTTTTAATTTGGGATTTTGATTGTATTGTTAGTACCACATAAACCCTTTTCAATTGAGCAGATTGATTTTTAGCCATATTATTGCAATGGTTTTTACATAATGCCTGGTTATAATTGCTATGTTAAAAAAAGCCTTGGTTCATTTAATTCGTCGTGAACTCTTATTTCATTTTATAAATTATTGTTGCTTCCAATACACATTAAGGGTATTCTAACAAATCATAAACTGGGACAAAAGTTTTAAAATTCCATTAATTTTTTTTTTTTTTACATCGAGTTGAAGATAATTTTATTTAATTGAATTCACAAATCGCTTGTATTTGCTTGAAAAAATACCACTTGGCATGCTTTTAGGAGTATATTGTCTTATTTACAACGTCGCCAGATCTTGCCTAAACTTGCCTATTCATTAAATATGTTACTTTTAGTGTTATCACTTTCGGTGCGGAAGACGTATTATACCTCCCGCGGACCTTTCCCAACTACGTACGGTGTAAAACGCCTCCTCCTCTAAGCAATTGACGCCGCCATTCACGTTCGAAGAAATAGTTAAATATTTTTTTTTCTTGTCTAAATATTTTATATGTTGATATAATGTGTCTACAAATCACAATTCTCTACTTAGTAAGCCATACATAATCTGTATGTACTCATTTAAAATTCATCCTACCCTTATATCGCAACTGGCAAAATTACTTAAAAATTGCTGATGAGGCAGTTCAATAGAGTATTCGATGTGCTTTAAAATGACACCAGAATCAATATTCTAGGACCAGTAGAAACGGAGATATTAATGAATGTCCGGCTTACCCTATCACTCGCTCCAGTGTGCGGCGGTAAGATTTGATCCGGCCCGTGAGACATTTTGAAAAACCCGATTAAACAAAAATATTACACTACTTACTCCAAATGAGGAAGCTGAGGAGAGATTTGTGCGTTTGGCAGTACTAATAAATGTGAACAGTTCTTTTCAATGATGAAAGTTAATAAATCAAATCATCGTACAAGGTTGACTTGCGATAATTTGGAAAATTCTTTACGTATTCGTATCAGTGGAATTAATCCAAACATCTATAGAGTTGGAGGAGGAAAGAGGATTACAATTCAATATATTTGTCTTACATATACTCGCAATAAAAGAAGAGAAAACCCGTATTATCGGCTGATCTTAACTTTATTTTTTTTTTTGTTTTTTCATTTTCATTTATTAATTTTATTTGAAATTATATTGCTTATTTCATAATTTTATTTTATTATATTTTTTATTCATTTTTTTTTATTATTTAGTATTTATATTATTCATATTTTGGGTTCAGGTTAGCCATAAGAGTTAAAGCGTTAACTTTATTCTCATATGGTAAACCTAATTGGTGAGTAAGATTCCCGAGTGGGAAAAGGAATTTATTTAGTGCCAGAATTAATTAAACAAAATCCTTAGTCCCACCCTTGCTAGAAACGGGTGGTAGATAAACCGTCCCAATTATTATTATTTATTAACGTCCACTTTTTGGGTCTAAGGCTAATAGGGACGGGTTATCTACAGGTTACCACCCTTTTCAGGCCAGGGTGGCACTCAGGACGTTATTTAATGAATTTCGTCACTAAATAATTTCCTTTGCCCAGGCAAGAATCGAACTCGCCACTCTAGGCTTACCATATGAGATAAAGGTCAACGCTTTAACTCACATGGCTATCCTGAGCCTCTCCCATCCCAATTAGCATTAGTTGCAAAAAGTGGACGTTAATAAATAATTTTAAATTTATATTTTATTTCTTTATTATATGGTAATACTACTTACTCCAAATGAAGAAGATGAGGAGAGATTTGTGCGTTTGGCAGTACTTATAAATGCGAACAGTTCTTTTCATTGATGAAAGTTAATAAATCAAACATCCTACAAGGCTGACTGATGATAATTTGGAAAATTCTTTACGTCCAAGTATCAGTGGAATTAATCAGAACATCTATGGACTAGTTTTCCAAATTCAAGCTCAAGTGTCTCATTGATTTCGGTGTCACTATTTCTCTTTCGCAGTTTGTAATAATTCCAAATTTTATTATTTAATTATAATGTTGTACTTATTTTTTCATTTCATTTTGTTATTTTATAAATTGAAATATAATTGCATTGTCTTATAATTTCATGTCTGATATCTATCGTTAAAAATGATAAACTTTACTTTAAAATGCACTACTTTTAAAAGCGGCCCGAACGTATTTGAAAACTAAAATTTGGCCTCAACATGTCAAAGCTTGCCCATACCTGAGTTAAAGTATAAATATAAAAAAGTCCGTCACGCAGGGGCTGCGTAAACTAAGCAGATTTCCTTCACGAAGGTTTACAAAAGATAAATATACATACAGGTAACACAGCAGTGAATGCTCAGAAAATGTACAATACAAGGCTGAATTGTAAACAAACAGGCGAGCCAACCTCGTAGCGCTGCATAGATAGAAAGTAAAGACAAACAATTAATGAAATATATTTGAATATAACATATTAATTTTATTGAAAACAATTTACTAAAGCTAGTGCTGTAATTTGTAATGAATCAGAATCAGTTTTATCTCAATCACTCAAATTTTAGTAATCCAAAAACAAAAGAAGGGGGGGGGTCAACAGAACGTATTTGCATATATATCACAAAGTAAAAGTTCAATGAAAACAATATTTGGTATTTAGGCTTCAATTAATATCTTTTATTATATAACAGAGCATTATTTATGTAACACTAGTAGAAGTGGGGGTTTACTGAATGCTGAAAACTGGAAAATGCAAATATCTCGGTTAATATTCAAGATAGAGAATAAATGTATATAACATTATTTATAGTACATTTAATTTGCAATGAGATTGGTTCTATCCAATTTTTCAATTCGATTTATAGTAACAGAGATATTTCGAATTTTAAAGATTCTCCCACTTTCAACCCCCCCCTTCCCCCTGGTCCGATTTCAGCCGTTAACGAACTTGATCTTTCTTTTTACGCAAAACGACTAAATATCGAGTTTGGTAACGATTATACAAAAATTGCGACCGCTAGAGCGGTAACAGACAAATGTATATATATATATATATATATATATATATATATATATATATATATATATATATATATACAGTTTTGAACGGACCTCATTTTCGTCATCATCTAGGTAGGACCAATGGACATTTGAAGAAAAAATTCGAAAATTCCGTCATGAGTACAACCTCAATAGCTGATTTCCCCTAAGGGAAATCTGCTAGAAGCAACATCAATTAATTTTGAAATATCCATGCTATATTTTCATATTATGAAAAAATAGTAATCGTACTTACATTAACATTATGTATCCCCTTTATATTTTTTTTTCTTTATTAATTATATCTTGTTTATTTTATTTAATTATATTTACTTATTTTCTAAACTAATTTTGTATTTATATGCCACTTGTATATAGCATAAATAGTTAAAATATTAAGAAAAATAATTATTGTGAATGACCCACTTTATTGTTTTGCTAAAGATGGCATGTACAAGTGGAGAGAATATATAAATATATTCCTTCTTTTAGGGATATATTTTCTGAGAAAAGAAAAAAAAATTAAAGTTTATCTTTAAGGGTTCATCTGTACCGTATATTATTATTAAAAGTGCTTTCAGTGAAGGTAACCGATGAGGTCATGTTCTTTATGTCTTAGTGACTTATTCAACTTATCCTTGAGGTAGGATTTCAATCAAACTTGTATTCTATGTGGAGGGACCAGGTGTATACATTTCGTTAAGAGTTACTTTTCTTTTGCCACAATGAAGCCTGAGAAAGTGAAATTATCTTTTAATACTTGCAAGAAATAATTACGGCACAATTCCTTATAAAATTTGTTTATTCGATTCTCCGCTTTCAAAAATTACCACGGAGGGTTGACCAGTCCTTAGAAGAGAAGCAGAGCTTCAGTTAAAATCATGAAACTGGATAATTAAACTCGTTAACATTATTAATAGGGTCAAAAGAAAAACTAATGCCAAGTTTATAAACAATTGATGCCCATACATTTTATTTGAAAGAAAAATGAAAATATTATTTGGTGTATCTTTTACAAGAAAAAAATCAAGAGAAAAATACGGAGCATCATTCAGCAGTTTTCTGGTTTATTCGATAAAGTAAACCTCAATTTTGTTTTTAAAACCCATCCTTCTTTATTTATGTGATAGAATAATAAGAAAAGAAAGTAACCTCTTCCCTTAGAGTTATTCTTACTTAAGAAGCAATTCAGGCAAAACCCTATCCCGGAAGAGATGAAAGAAGAAATAAAGGAAGAACAATTCAAGGTAATTTCTGTCTGCTTTGGACACCTGCTCTCTCTTTATCTCTTCCCCCAAAAGAAGAAACTTTTCCATGAAATCTTCATTAAATTATTTCAATGGTTAAAATTATTCTTGGGTCTTATATTCGATTTAATTAAAAGATTTGAATTTTTCCAAGTAATTTGGTTTAGCACGACTTCTAGTTTAAAAGAAAGTTCGTTACGCACGGGATGCGTTAAATTAGCAGATTTCCCACGTGCGCCCGAAGTTGCATGTATCTCAAAATGTAAATTCAATGAGATCAATGTTTAGTATTTAAATATGAAATAAAGTGCTTCATGATATATCAGCATATTGTTAATATGACATGTGTAGGAGTGGGGGTTTACTGACGGCCGATATCTAAAAGTTGAAAATATCTGGGATAATATTTAAGATAGCGAAAAAACGCAAATGACAACATTAATAGAACAATTAATGAGCAATAAGATTTGTCGTATACACTTTTTCGATCCGACGTATAATAACGGAGCTATCTGGAATTTGTGAAATTCCCCCTCTAGACTCCCCTCTCCCCTCTTCGATTTCAGCCGTTAAAGAACTTGATCTTTATTTTTAGATAAAACGTTTAAACAACCAGTTTGGTAACGATGAAACAAAAATTACGATATATGTATATATATATAACATTTTTAACGGACCTCATTTTCGTCATATCCTTGGTAGGATCGATGGACATTTGAAGAAATTATTGAAAATCGCGTGATGAGTACGGCTTTAATACCCCTTAATGGAAATCTGCTGTTGTTAAACTCAATTACCATTTTAAAAATGGATTAGAATCAAGATATGTTGAAATAATACACGAGGAAATGCGTAAGAAGAATTCTTAATTGAACAAAAGTATATGAAGTAAGTGAGGAAATATACGAAATAATAGGTTTTCTTAAAAATACAGCTTTGGGTCTGATACACTTGTTTCACAGAATGGTTCAAAGAAGGCAGAAAAACATTGCTAATAACTCACAAATAAATTAACATTGAAACTTGAAGGGAATAAGAAGATTAACTAATCTTCTAGTTTATTCAATCTGAGAAGATCCCAAGAATTTTAAAGGCTAGAAAATTGAAGTAACTTATGACAATTTCATTTATAATCCTACCAGAAAATTAAAGGAAGGTACCAGCGGCGTTTATTCAGAAAGAAGTTTACTGTGCCCCAGCACAAGAGAACCATGGGGGAACTACCCCAACTAACGTGACTCTGAGAGTAAAACAGTACGATCATAAAAATTAAAAGTCCGCCACGCAGGGGCTGCGTAAACTAAGCAGATTTCCCACGTGAAGTTTTACAATAGAGAAATCTGCCTAATAATAACAGTAGTAGGAAGGTATCTCTAGACCTATTCACGAGGGAGGAATAGTTACCAAAACGGCCGCCAGAGCTCTCGGCGGATAGAGCCGACCACACTCACAATAAAAATGCAAATATCTCGGTTAATATTCAAGATACAGAATAAATGTATAGAATAATATTTATAGTAAATTTAATTTGCAATAAGATTGATTTTATACGCTTTTTCGATCTGATGCATAATAACGGAGATATTTCGAATTTTTAAAAATCCCCCCTCCCACTAGTCCGATTTCAGCCATTAACGAACTTGATCTTTCTTTTTACATGAAACGCTTAAATATGAAGTTTGGTAACGATCAAACAAAAATTGCGACCGCTAGAGCGTTAACAGACATATATATATATATATATATATATATATATATATATATATATAATTTTGAACGGACCTCATTTTCGTCATCTCCTGGGTAGGATCGATGGACATTTGAGGAAATTTTTCAAAACTCGCGTCATGTGTACGACCTCAATAGCTGATTTCCCTTAAGGGAAATCTGCTAAAAAAAAAAACTAGAACCCTTGTGTATTGTGCTTGAGCGGCAGTAGAGACCTGGTTAAATGTGCAATAGGAAATGCTGATTTCTGTCCTATTGAGTAGGCCTCCCTCTGCTAGTCGCTAGTTTCCCAAACCTCAGCGCTCGTATCTATTCTTGCGCGCGCGTGTGGCTATATATATATATAATGAATTGAATTACGATGTTTTAATTTACTCTTTTTCGGATATAATTGCTTATTTTCAATCCAATATCATTCTTTAATGGCGAAAACTGATAAAAAATTATAATTTGTTTAGTGTAAAAGACAATGGACTGTTGTTGCTCCTAGTAATATACCAATTTTGTTATTATTTTGATAGACTTGTATCAATTATATACGTCATGTTCACAAATCCGAATATTAACTGCTAACTACAGTTATTAGAACCTTGAGTAGCATTAAAAACTTTACATACAACCTAATAGAAATATAAGATTTTTACTTTGAACATTTAAAAATTTGAATTTTAAAATATCAATAAAATTAAGTTTTAGGTCCAAAAAATTTAACTATATTCACTTAAAAATTTAGATATTATTATGGTTTTGACCTTCTGAGAATATATAAAAAAAATCTATAAATAAAGATTTGCTTAGATTTTAAAAACCTCAGGCGACTACCACTCAAAGCTAGTCCCGGTTACAAAATAAATAATTTATGTAGGAGGAAAAACCTCTTTTTCACATTCTTTTAATTTGAGATTTTAGTGTTAAAGACATCGAAATTAGTTAAAGTCCTTTATCCAAGCTTAATTAAAAATATATTGCTACTTTCCTTTAAGCACTCTTTTCTGAAGAGATTCGTCTTTGATTAACTGATTTATATTAAGATGCTCTGAAATTGGTGAAAATACAAACTTTTCGAGAACAGAACTGAGCGCCAGTGGCGAAATAAAAGTTTAAAATTGAATTATAAATCGGTGCAATATTTCTCAGATGATTAATGTAATACAATTACAATTGTCTCAAAGTAATTCTCGGCACAAAACTCACAAAGTTGAGAACGGTAGTGGTACCAGAGAGATGGAGTCTGTTCTTGCCCAAGAACTCCAGAATTACAAGAATTCCATAAAAGATTCATTATCTTCCTTCCTGAACCCGAAATCAGCCTTTCCCGGTGTTTTACACGTTATTACTCTTAGAAGACGCGTAGTTAACGATTTATGTCGATCAATGGGTGTCATATAAAAACCTATTGTATTGGTTTCTGTTATATAAGTATTTCAATTTATTAGTTTTTTTTTTATAAAGTACTACAAAAATTTCTAATTTGTGTCAAGACATAATTGGAGGATATCTTAAATATTCATTAGATCTAATATTAAATTAACTTATTTATACTCAATAACAAAATCGTGGAAAGAACAGGTAATGAATTTCAATCGCTCCTGAACTTTGAACATAACTATGCTGCAAAAGTCGCCGAACATAAATTACTCTAAATTTCCCTACAAATAATCCTATATTTAATTCACCCTCAAAGTGGAAGTTTCCTGATTAAAATCTCTTTCGATGAGCGATATTAAATTCAATGAATGAATTTGAAATATGTAGATCAGGAGAAAAAGAGAAAGGCATTATGAAAGAAGGAAGTTTCCTAATCAATGTTTAGTAGTTACGCCGACAAGAAATGAAGAAAAAAAAATAGTCGCATAAAGGATGAAGGAATCTATAAATTAAAGAAAGCAAAGGCCTTTTCATGGCACGGCTCGATCTTTGCCAAGATCAAGAGTTTTGGAGTTATAATTTGGTCTTTGGTATAAAGAAGGAAAAAGAGATTCAATATTAATGGGGTCTAAGACCACCCCTCTGCTTCCTCTGATGGTCTTATAAGACCCTCCTTCCCCTGATGGTCTTATAAGACCTTGTATACTCCGTGAAAAATTCCCTAATCAAAGTTTCTCCATAAATTTTGAATATCCTGAAGGAAGCCTTGCTGTCAAGTATTAGGAGCTCGCTGGTTGCTTAACTTATTTTTGGGGCTTAAAGCTGTCTACGGACTCCTTATTTTCTTTTTCTTTCCCTCTCATTTGCTAAAGAAATCACGTTCCCCGAAAAAAAATGGAAGCTTTAGGCAGAGATGGCGTTTCGAAATTTAAAACTTCCTCCGTCTTTGTTTTGAACACAAGGAGTCATTAATAATGGTAAAGATCATACTAGTCTAACAAGAAGGAAAGTGTAGAGTATAAAAAATTATTAGAAAACCGGAAAAAACGCATAAGAATTCAAAGATGCAGTAGGAGGAAGTAGAAATCTGAGATATTGATGTAGACTTGGTTCCTCGTTTTTTGAAGCAGTTAATATATTCTAGAACTAGATCTCCAAAGGAATTCAACCTTCGATTTCGTCGAAGTGTAGATAAGTGTAGAATGTTATTACGTGGTATAACCAGCCCACAGAAATGGTTCCTCTCGGAGTTGTCATAGTTTTCATTTGGCTTATCAACTCGTAAGCAATGAATTCAAGTAGTTTCTAAGCATTAATTTTTTTTTTTTGGGGCTCAGGTTAGCCATGCGAGTTAAAGCGTTAACCTTTATCTCTCATGGTTAACCTAGAGTGGCGAGTTCGATTCTTGCCTGGGCAAAGGAAATTATTTAGTGACGAAATTCATTAAATAACGTCCTAAAATCCCACCCTGGCTAGAAAAGGGTGGTAACCTGTAGATAACCCGTCCCGATTAGCCTAAGTTGCAAAAAGTGGACGTTAATAAATAATAATAATAAGCATTAATTTAAGTTATATGGTGATATATAATGTATTTTAAAATGTTATTGGGTGTAAATAAAATATAATATCACGTTTTTAAAATAAATACCACACACAGAATATTAAAGAGATATGTTGGCCATGAAAGCACAAGAAGTTCTCTCCTCACTGTCTCATAAAAATGGATTTAATTCTTTGTTCATCTGTGAAAGTCTAAGAGTATCAAAAACACTAATCCTAATAACCAAATCTGTTTATTTCCAACACTAAACTAGTCTTTCGTCCAATGCTTTTATCAACTCTTACTTTCTGCCCACACCTTCACTAAACCGGTTGACTTCCACTGAGCTTCACCAATTCTACTAAGGTTGTGTGCTTCTATGAGTTGAGTGTCTTGAATGGAAGAATGCTCTTTCTCTCGAAGAAATAATATGCCATGATATTGAGATACCGGCTTTGTAATTGAGATCACGGAGCTTGATGTTTCGCCAACAATTAGTCTGAATAACATTTTTTTAAAGGTGAATTCAATCACTTAGGTCACAATTGTAAATTAGAAAAAAACATGAATAACGGTGAAAGGATATGATCTGTAGTCGAATTGTTATGACTAGATTATTGCACTCAGAAATTAAGAATTGTCAGTTTACTGAGTGATAAAGTTTTTCAAATTATACTCAGTTGAAGCTACTGACTAATATTAGTGTAAATAAAAAGAGTTTTTCAGAACTTCAGTCCATGTTTAATTTAAATGTTAAGGAAATGTCGGGACTAAACACCCACCTGCAACAGAATCATTCATTCTAATGTTTGTAATTTCTGTCCCATTATATTTTCTGAGTGTAGAATAGCCGGAAAGCGAGCAGGGACTCCCAAGTTCTGGAACCAATCGGTTCAAAGAGACCATCAAAGTCAGAGGCTTTGGAGCAGCTCAGCCCGTCAGAGCACCACCAGCCCAATATTATACTATCATTCAGTCTTGTACTATTATTGTTGGGGCTGGTATAAAATGTATCAACTTAAAAACATGGGGTTACATGAAAACTGTAGAAGAGAAAGTGAGGCACGAGGCAAGGAGACCCGTTGCATTCTCACCAGCTTATTTCATTGCTACTTGGAAATTTGTGCAGTGACGGTCGTACGCTGTGAATAAAAATGATTATACCCTTCCTTTTGTCATTTATATTTTATAGAAATCTTCCATGTTGAAATCAGTTTCCAGAACTCACTTTTAAGTCTTCTACCCTCCCTCTCTTATTTGCTTATGCCAGTGATTCAACCTTCTAATGTTTTCCTCCCGGCTTCTTCAGACGGCTACTTTCAGATCTTCTGTCCCTCTCCTCACAAATTATTTACCTTACCTTGTTAGCTTCCTCTTTCATGTCATATACTTTTGGAACTCGTACTACTTCTTGGGAACTCTCGACTTGTGAACGGCTTTTTCACACATGTCAGACTTTATTCCTCCCAATACTCTTTAGTAATCACTGAATATTGTTTATTAATCACTAATTATATTATAGGGTATGGGAATAAGTTTTAATTTTTTTTTATGGTGAAAAAAAAAACAAATTGGAATAGAGAAATAAAAAAGTACTTTATTCAAAATAATTTCCATTTGAAGCGACAACCTGGGCCCATCTTTCAGGCAGTAAACGGATTCCTCGAGCAAAGAATTCTATATCTTTCGACGCAATCCAGTCATCGACCCATTTTTTAACATCCTCGTATGTGGTAAAGCGCTACCTAGTAAGTGCTGACTGCATAGACCGAAACAAATGATAATCTGAAGGGGCAATGTCTGGTGAATACGGCGGGTGGGGTAGGACCTCCCAGTTGACCTGTTCTAGGTATGTCCGGATGGGATGACCAACATGGGGCCTAGCATTGTCGTGCTGCAAAATCAGTTTTTCATGTCTATCACGCCATTCAAGTCGTTTTTCTTGAATAGCTCGTTTCAAACGTATTAACTGAAGTTTGTAAAGTTGGGAATTAATAGTTTCAGACTGTTTCAGCAGCTCTTAGTAGACCACACCCCGCATGTCCCACCAGATACAGAGCATCACCTTTAGCCATGAATATTGCGCTTGGGTGTTGATGGACCTGGTTCACCTGGCTTCACTCATGCAAGTTTACGTTTAGGATTGTCATAGTGAATCCATTTTTCATCGCCAGTGATGATCCGATGCAAAAAACTCTTTCTTCTTTGTCGTTCAAGCAACATTTCGCAAGTGACCAAACGTCTTTCAATATCCCTTTCCTTCAACTCGTATGGCGTCCAATTTTCTGCCTTCTGAACCATTCCCAGAGCATGTAGCCGTTTTCCAATGGTGGATCGATCAACATCTAATGCTGTAGCCAATTCTTCAAGGGTCTGATAAGGATCAATGTCAAGTAATTCCTGAAGTTCCTCGTCTTGAATCTTTTTTGGGGCACCATCGCGTTCTTGTCATCGCCATTAAAGTCACCACTTTTGATGCGCTTGAACCAATATCGCAAGTCTCCTCCGATGGAGCATGGTCACCATAAACATCCACAAACAAGCGATACGTTTCTGCAGCACTTTTCTTTAAAAGATAGTAGTGAAGCAGAACTTCCCGCAAATGCTGTTTTTTTGGAACATATTCCATGATATAAGAAATCTAGATGTTAACACTCCAAGCAAAAGTTATGTACTGTGTTTATCACCTTACTAACACCCTTTCTTAATCCATATATAGAAGATTAGATAAGATGTAAGAGATAACAATTTCAACATTAAAAAAAAAAAAATTAAAACTTATTCCCATACCCTATATTATATAAAATATTCCTCTTTATTCCCATAAATATTCTTTATTAATCACCAAATATTAGTTTTTATTCCGATAAATATTCTTTATTCATCACTAAATATTCTTTTTTATTCCCCTAAATATTCTTTATTAATTACTAAATATTCTTTTTTATTCCCATAAATATTCGTTATTAATCATTAAATATTCTTTTTTATTCCCATAAATATTTTTAATAAATCACTAAATATTTTTTTTTATTTCCATAAATATTCGTTATTAATCACTAAATAATCTTTTTTATTCCCATAAATATTCTTTTTTATTCCCATAAATATTCGTTATTAATCACTAAATATTCTTTTTTATTCCCATAAATATTCGTTATTAATCACTAAATATTCTTTTTTATTCCCATAAATATTCGTTATTAATCACTAAATATTCTTTTTTATTCCCATAAATATTCTTTATTAATCACTAAATATTCTTTTTTATTCCCATAAATATTCGTTATTAATCACTAAATATTCTTTTTTATTCCCATAAATATTCGTTATTAATCACTAAATATTCTTTTTTATTCCCATAAATATTCGTTATTAATCACTAAATATTCTTTTTTATTCCCATAAATATCCTTTAATAATCCCATAAATATTCTTTATTAACCCCTTCCTTTTCTATTTTCGAAACTCAGCTGAAATAAAATATAATTTTAGTATGTCAAATTTGTATAATGTGTTTTGCTAATGATTGTTCCAATTTTGCTTGAATATGGCAGGTCCTTTATTCAGATAAAGTTAAACTGAGGTGTGGGGAATATTGTGTTCAATTACCCGCTATTAAAAGAGTTTCATCAAAAACGAAAATATAAATCAAATTGTAGGTTACTTTATTCATATTGTTTACCTTCATATTATTGACAAAATACTTAGGTTTAATTAGATACGGGCAGCGTCATGAGATCTGCTGCATGTGCGTATTAAAAGTGAACCTAAAATATCTTGTACCTCGATGATATCTAGAGTAGAGCGATGAGGAAAACAATAGGCAGGGTTTGATGAGTGGGGCAACGTCAACCCTTGTTCTCTCCCATTCATGATTGATGCCGTGATAAATTGATCAGATTGAAATACAGACAGATGATTGGTCTGAAGGACTTTTCTTTTTTTTAGACCGAATTGGATTTGCAGAGAATAGCTCAACAAGAGAAAAGAAGAAAAAAAAAACGATTTTAAATTCATCTCCCTTGACGACATCTGTTCGTGACAACTTAGACGTGTCAGCTAGCTCTCTTTGATTGATTAATCTATTCCTATTTTTAATGCTGGAATTTATATTCAAACTATTCAACTTTACAATTTATCAAAATAAATTAAATTCTAACTTTTAAAACAATTTGAACTACATTTACTAGTTGCATATTTTGTAAGTGGAACTACAGTTTTATAAAAACACTAATATTACCTAGTTGATATGTTCAAGGGCCACTGACTTTGACCTTCAGCACAGTTCTCCTCTACTCTCAAAATGTCCTGGTTCCTTAATTTCCCGTCAGGCACTTCCAGGTTATCAAGCAAGAACTTCCCTTTTTCGAGAACAAATAGCATTCTGGGCGGTCTCCTGGGCCTCATTACTGTTTTTTTTTATTAATATAAGACGACAGGATTAGACTCCAGGCGCCAAACAACACCATGGATATCGTTCATGCCTGAACTTACACAACCCCCTCCCCCCAACTCTGCTAGCTTCCTGTCTCCGTTGCCTCTCTTATGACCAGTTGCAATTATCTCCCTTTCGTGATCTCATTACTAGATAAACTAGCTTTCCAGGCTTCCAGACGACGATGAATGAGCTAACATTACACAGTTACTGCAGGGAGATATTTTTGAAGAGGCAGGAGAAGCTTTGGGACGAGACACTGACTCAGAAACTGAGGTCGTTGTTCAGGTGCGTGAGGATGACTCGAATTCTGAGGAGAGCGCTGGTCTCAAACACGCTGATGCAAAGCACTTATAAGGACTACAGTATTAGAAAGAATAATACGACAAGAGGCAATGATTCAAGTATTGTAAACATCGATTCCCTTCCCCTCCGGTCTCAGCCATTACCATATATAATCTTTAATTTTGCACAAAACGGTTAAATATCGAGTATGGTATCGATTAAAATACATTTTTCGAGTTTTGGACGTAAAATGTTAATTGCTCTCTTTCTCTCTCTCTCTCTCTCTCTCTCTCTCTCTCTCTCTCTCTCTCTCTCTCTCACTCTCTCTCTCTCTCTCTCTCTCTCTCTCTCTCTCTCTCTCTCTCTCTCTCTCTCTCTCTCTCTCTCTCTCTCTCTCTCTCTCTCTCTCTCTCTCTCTCTCTCTCTCTCTCTTTCTCTCTCTCAATTAAACTATACAAGAGAAGGATTTCGAAGAGATCTAATTATTGCAGCTGTGTAGTTTCACAACGGTGCATTATATTTTTGATTATTTGATGTAACCAATGGCTTAATGGTGGTCTGATTTGTAGCTAAATGCAGAGAGCGATGGCGGTGACTGCTCTGCCTCCAACTAGTCTGTCAGCAAACCACAGCCTGTTCATTACTAATCACCAGCTCCAACAGCAGATTCAAGCCCATACATTCGCAGCCCGCTCTAGTGGTTGTCCTCCCAATTAGTGGTCATCCTTCAACAAGTCTTTCTCCCATTTGTTGTTCCACTCATTATCCGCCCACTTGTTTTGACCCCAAAAGGAATTCGACTGTTCAATCATTCTGAATTTAGTGATGTCTCATGGATGGTGTGATTAGCTGTTGTATATAATATATATTCAATATGTAAAGAGCTAAATAAATGTCGTAGAATAGTGAACATTAATATATGGGTATGGAGAAAGATTAGATAGATAGATGGATCATTTATTGTCGTGGGACCAGGGGCAATTATGTGCTTATATCAAAGTAATCAATATTTTTGCGAAAACTACGTACATAAAAATTGACGAACAGAATTAGACGCATATTTTAGAAAAAGTACGAATTAAATAAAAAAAAACCGACTGATGGTCTAGCCCATCCTCGTCAATACCCATCCAGATCTAGAAGATTCCTGACAATTCCGCTTTGATGTTTTTCCGACAAGATATAAAAGGATCATGCCCGCCCCGAGTTAGTTTAGTTTCTTCTCAGCTCTCTTCAAATGATCAACAGTGGGTTCAGTGCAGATTTAATGCAGTGCTGTAAAGTGTTTTATGTGAAGAACAGTCTTGTGGCGTCTTTATGAAAAGAATAGTATAGTGCCGTGTTTAAGTAAAGGAGAGTGCAGTGCCATTATCTTTGCGAATATCAGTGCAGTGCCGTATTCTTTGTGAACTTCAGTGATCGTGAGCGAGTCATTGGACTGTGTATTAACAAGAACAGTGAAGCTATCAGTGTGAGTAGTAGTTAAGAATAATTAACCTAGTGTGTAGTGCATTGTTAAATAAATTGTACAGTGATAATGGCTCTGAAGCTTGTATGTGTTTAATTCTTGCTCTATCAAAACTAGAGCAATCCCCCACCACCAAAATACTGCTGTGTACCGACTCCCTCAGTTCTTTACTCACCATAGGAAATCTTTACAATTCACACCCACTTATTACACAAATCTACACATACCTACACAGTCTACACGATTACAACATAATTATGATGTGGCTACCGGCACATACAGACATAAAACAAAGTACTGACATCGACAGACAAGCAAAATTATCAGCCAGGAAAAGAACTGTGGACATCGACAGGCTGACTGCACAAGACATGAAACGGGTAATTAAAACAGATGTACTCAATGACTGGACAACCGACTGGCTACAAACTGACAACAAACTCCGAGAAATACTAGACAACCCAAACAAAGGGAAATCTCTGGAAAGTCTTACCAGACGAGATCAAGTGGTGTTGACTAGGCTTAGAATCGGCCATTCACTACTTACACATTCATAGCTCATAAACCGTAAAGATCGACCTACATGCACTCACTGTAACACAGTACTGACCATTAAACATCTCCTGACCGACTGCAGACTACGTGAACATTTGAACTTGCCCAACGATTTATACGAACTATTAACAGAAGGTAGCCCACATATAAATACACTATTAAACCAATTGAAGACAACTGACATTTACAACAAACTTTAAACCTCACTTACTCCACTCATTTCTCTACGTTTTATATCTCTGTATAATACATTTTTAAACTAGTGTCTTAGACTTCCATCACCCTCATGCCAGGAATTATCTCAAAGTTTATTGTTTTCATATTTTAACATTACCTTAATTTTATTTCCATGTACTTTATACTATGTATTAATAATTCTGAAAACATTTTATCTTTATTTTAATTTAGAGAATTTAAATAAATGGTACTGAACTACATCGCCTAGTTGCGGAGCTCTTCAAATAAATAAATAATTTTTCAATCCAAAAAAACTCTAATAATCAACGTTTATTACTGATTTTGTAATAAACGTAACAATATAAATTTAGCTCTCTAGTCTAAATACATATACAACTAATACTCATTACTAATAATACAAAAAATAAATTATTATTATTAGAATGTTTCATATTTACAGAATTACCTGTCATATCCCTCAGAAAATGATAAATGGTGATAATGGTTTTATTTCTGTCCAGAGCGTTTAACAGCCTTGCAGCAAAAGCAAAGAAAGAAATGTGATTCGTTTGTTCGGCAGGAATTGTAAATTTCCTGTTTTTCTAGCATTCGCACAGGAATGAATCCTTTATTCCTTGACACCTCAAAATCTAGGATTTTATTTGCAAGGCACAATATATTAATGTGTCTATATTCCTTTTTTTATGTTAGGAGTAACATACTCATGTCGTGTGGTATTATTAATGGCCGAATTATAAGCCCTTTGTATTTTAATATCATCTGCAAAAGTGATGTCTATGTACAATGAATCTCAGTACCTTATTATTGACAAAAACGTTTTAGCTTAAATTTAGAGGGGACAACATTTATTTTCATTATGTGATATACAGATTTTCACATTTTATTTACCAATGAATCTCCTGGTTCATGCCATGAAGTCGCTATGAAACATTAAACTAAAGAATGTTATTTTTTCACTTCTTGTAAAATTTGTTCCTATAATTTGATTGAAGGTAAAGGGAGCTTAATTTTAATTCATCTAATAATTTTGGAAAGCCAACTGAGAAAATTCGTTTTGTTAGTATTTTGAAAGACAGTAAGAAGAGAATGATTTGTTACTAATAATGTTTGAATTGATAGTGCAAATTACCGGAATTGTTCAAGTACCTGTACAGAATTCCCGGATTCGGAGGAGAACGCATGGTTCAATCTTATTTTCTTTTTATATACCTCATATATTATTATTATTATTTATTTGAGATAAATTGGCGCCGCTACAATGGCGATTCATCTATTAACATGTCATATATAATTTTACAAAATTAAATAAATATTAATATTTTTTCAAAGCTTGATGTTACAAAAGTACAAAATAAATAGGACCATGTCGTGTGCCTACTGCTTGACCTGAAAAGTCCCTCTCCTGACTGTTTAATGATCAGAAGACTTTATTTTGATTTTTTTTTCTTTTACAATAGTTCCAGTTGGAGGAAGATGCATATTGAATAATATTCTGAATTCTACAAACATCGTACATTCCTTCTTATCTGCTGTTGGTGGCTGATTCCCGTCACAGCACAAACCCTTAACCAACCCCCCTTCTTTTTTTTCAGAAAGTGTAGTACCATTAATAAAAATAAAAAGCTGTAAAATTAATAATTTAATATCCCCTGCCTTTATTAACTGGAAATCAGTAAATTAATGTTGTTGAGGCATTTATATAGCCAGACCGTTCTCAATTGTGAATTCAGGGTATTGTCAAATTATTTCCTCTAAAATTACACGTCTCAATACATTTAAACCCCAATTATTGATAAACGTAAAAACGAAATTTATTTTCGTTAAACCCAGTTGAATTCAGATCTAAAAATATATTTAATACATTCCCTAATTTACTTTCAGCTACAATTATCAACGCTCTTAATATTACCTCATTTTCATTAGGTTTATTTATAATCTGTTAATTCAGGAAACTACCAGATTTAATAATTGATGTCTAAGATTATTTATATTTCATAAACATTATATATACAAAAAACGATATGTGCTAGAATATTTAAGGTTTAAAAGAGAGCAAAGACATCCGCCATAGTTAGACATGGAAGAATTTCTTGTCATCAAACTAAATTCGACGAGACAAGGAGAAGGTTGGAGAAGACCATCTCGGTAAAAGATTGGTTCAAGAAGTTCTCGAAATTAACTAGAGAACAAATACAATAACTGTCATACTCTCAGAAACGTGGAAAGCCATATTAAAATAAAATACAAAACATATGATTGAATGAAGTAGCTATTCAAATTAAATTTATTGCCTGAAGAAGATGGACGCATTTCCGTCGAAAATATATATACAAACAAAACTTCAAACCGCTGGAGCAGATAGCCGAAGTCCTCACAATGAAAATGCTTACTTCCCAGCGATGCAGCCTCAAAAATTGAAGAGTATCTATATTAATTACGTATTTAATTTCTTTAATTGGTTTCACAATGCTATAGTTTATATATACTTATGAAATTGATTTTAATTAGAAAAAAAATTGTTTGGCCTGTCGGCTCCAAATGAAAATTTATAGGAATTTGAGATCTTAAAAATTAAGGAAACGAGTAGTGGTTCTTTTCCAGCGGTCGTTGAAATTATTCGAGAAGTCCATATGTAAATCTCCACATGTTTCCTATCGTAGTTCCTAAGGAGATGAACATATTTCCTGAGGCTCAGGTTAGTCATGAATTAAAGCGTTGACCTTAATATTACATGGTAAACCTAGAGTGGCGAGTTCGATTCCCGCCTGGGCAATAGGAATTTATTTAGTGACGGTATTCATTAAATAACATCCTTAGGCCCATCCTGGCTAGGAAAGGATGGTAACCTGTAGATAACCCGTCCCAACTATACTTAGTTGTAAAAAGTGGACGTTAATAAATATTGATAATATTCTAGTTCCTTGGTAAACCCAGAGTGGCGAGTTCAATTCCTGCATGGGCAATAGGAATTTATTTAGTGACGGAATTCATTAAAGAAAAATCTTAGTCCCACCCTGGCTAGAAAAGGGTGGTAACCTGAAGATAACCCGTCCCAATTAGTCTTAGCTAGTCTATATATATATATACGTATATATATATATATATATATATATATATATAAATGAATGTTTGAGTGTTTGTCCTTTATAGAATCGTAAACGGCTGAACCGAATTTTATGAAACTTGGTATGTATATTACTACTAAAACAGGTTAGGTTTCTGGCTGTATAAATATTCTCTGAGACGAACAGGAGTGGGGGTTATAAGAGAGGCCTGCAATTAAAAATAGCGATGTTTCGTCTCCTATTGGATTTCGGCAAATATGCACATAGCAAAGGTTTTTTTATTTTGTTATTTAGAGTAACTTTTGTAAAATACACTTTTGTACTATACCTAACTATAAATGAGTTATACGCTAAAAACTATGGAGGGAGTCCACAATTTTATTTGGCACAAAAGACTCAACCGAATTAAATAAAACTCGGGATGTGTATTAGCACTAACGCCTTCATTATAATAAGCCAAACCAGCATTTCTAGGGACGGGCAGAAGTGAGAGTTACCAACGAAACTCCGTATTTTTGACAATGTTAATATGATAATCTATGATTATGTTAAATTAAAAAAAAAGTCCGTCACGCAGGGTCTGCGTTAACTAAGCAGATTTCCCACATGCGCCACGTACTTGCATATATCTCGAAACTTAAAAGATCAATGAGAACATTATTTGGTATTTAGGCTTCAAATAAAGTGCTTCATAACATTATAGAATATTGAAAATATGAGATGAGTAGGAGTGGGGCTTTACTGAGTAAATAATCAAGATAGTGAAAAAATGTACATAGCAACATTTATAGAACATTGCACTTGCAATAGGATTGGTTCTATACCATTTTTGATCATCCGACGCATAATAACGGAGATGTTAAGAATTTTCAAGATTCTCCTCCTCTAACCCCCCCCCCCTCCTCCCCCTGGTGCGATTTAACCCATTAACGAACTTGATCTTTCTTTTTGTATAAAACGATTATATATCAAGTTGGTAACGATACGACAAAAATTAGGACCGCTAGAGCGGTAACAGACAAATATATAGGTATATATATATATATATATATATATATATACACACTGAGTTTTGAACGGACTATATTGTGTATTTTGTAGAATTAAGCACATAACAAATACTTTTATTATTAACATATCCCCAGCAGTCCGGACTCGGGTAAAAATCCTAAGCATTGAGACTAGAAAATGTAAAAACATTGTACAAAGGAAAGCCCCCCCTCCCAAAAAAATACCATCATTACTCAGCCTCAAATGATTACCCGGGCGAAGCCGGGTACCTTAGCTAGTTAGTTAATAAATAGTTTTTTATCCCAGTTCCAAGGCAGCTAAAAAGTATATGACTCAACGTGATGAACTCAATTTTCCTCGAGGAAAAATTATATAACAACCCGAAAGTGTATTCAAAGCTCTAATATGACTAAAGCCACAGGGAACAAAGGGTAATGGCGACAAAGGCATTCCTAATGATACAATATCATGTTTGTAATAGAAGAGAAGCCCCCCAGAGGGAGATAATGATGTGACGTACTAACTACAAGTAAATACTCCTGTAGCAAATCCCTGACAAAGAGATAGGTGGGGGTGCTCTTTCCCCTTGTTGTTGTTGTTGACATTTTTCCAAACAGGTATGCCAACTTAAGAAGGAGACATTGTTAGAGGCTGGAGTCGCCTCATTACTCCAGGGCTCGAGCATACTTGAGCTGCCTGTCCTTTCACTACTACATATTCACTGTAGCTCACAATGCGTCCCTCTCTCTCTCCCTATTCTTCTACTAGTCCCCGGGACGCGGTCGCCATCTTTCTCTCTAATAATCCTTGGGGCTTTTGTTGAAGGCATTTCATCCATTTACGGGTGATTAAATCAAGACGCTCTAGAAACGATTTTATAATTACTTGATGCGTACAATGCTTCTTCAAGCGGCTCAAGTGGAAGGGAAGTATGGAGGACTCAATCGGCTGCAAATCTAATTTATAAAAGACTGATATAATCAATTATTGACGGCGGTTAAGGAGTTGTGAGAAGTACTGCTTCATAATAGAAGTATACTTCATTGTTGTCACATCAATTCCTTTCGACGTCTCATAATGCTTCATAATAGAAGTATCCTCCATTGTTGTCACACCAATTCCTTTCGACGTCTCATAATGCTTCATAATAGAAGTATCCTTCATTGTTGTCACATCAATTCCTTTCGACGTCTCATAATGCTTCATAATAGAAGTATCCTTCATTGTTCTCACATCAATTCCTTTCGACGTCTCATAATGCTTCATAATAGAAGTATCCTCCATTGTTGTCACACCAATTCCTTTCGACGTCTCATAATGCTTCATAATAGAAGTTTCCTTCATTGTTGCCACATCAATTCCTTTCGACTTCTCATAATGCTTCATAATAGAAGTATCCTTCATTGTTGTCACATCAATTCCTTTCGACGTCTCATCATGCTTCATAATAGAAGTATCCTTCATTGTTGTCACACCAATTCCTTTCGACGTCTCATAATGCTTCATAATAGAAGTATCCTTCATTGTTGTCACATCAATTCCTTTCGACGTCTCATCATGCTTCATAATAGAAGTATCCTTCATTGTTGTCACATCAATTCCTTTCGACGTCTCATAATGCTTCATAATAGAAGTATCCTTCATTGTTGTCACATCAATTCCTTTCGACGTCTCATAATGCTTCATAATAGAAGTATCCTTCATTGTTGTCACATCAATTCCTTTCGACGTCTCATCATGCTTCATAATAGAAGTATCCTTCATTGTTGTCACACCAATTCCTTTCGACGTATCGTAATGCTTCATAATAGATGTATCCTTCATTGTTGCCACATCAATTCCATTCGACTTCTCATAATGCTTCATAATAGAAGTATCCTTCATTGTTGTCACATCAATTCCTTTCGACGTCTCATCATGCTTTATAATAGAAGTATCCTTCATTGTTGTCACATCAATTCCTTTCGACGTCTCATAATGCTTCATAATAGAAGTATCCTTCATTGTTGTCACATCAATTCCTTTCGACGTCTCATAATGCTTCATAATAGAAGTATCCTTCATTGTTGTCACATCAATTCCTTTCGACGTCTCATAATGTTTCATAATAGAAGTATCCTTCATTGTTGTCACATCAATTCCTTTCGACGTCTCATCATGCTTTATAATAGAAGTATCCTTCATTGTTGTCACATCAATTCCTTTCGACGTCTCATCATGCTTTATAATAGAAGTATCCTTCATTGTTGTCACATCAATTCCTTTCGACGTCTCATAATGCTTCATAATAGAAGTATCCTTCATTGTTGTCACATCAATTCCTTTCGACGTCTCATAATGCTTCATAATAGAAGTATCCTTCATTGTTGTCACATCAATTCCTTTCGACGTCTCATAATGCTTCATAATAGAAGTATCCTTCATTGTTGTCACATCAATTCCTTTCGACGTCTCATAATGCTTCATAATAGAAGTATCCTTCATTGTTGTCACATCAATTCCTTTCGACGTCTCATCATGCTTCATAATAGAAGTATCCTTCATTGTTGTCACATCAATTCCTTTCGACGTCTCATAATGCTTCATAATAGAAGTATCCTTCATTGTTGTCACATCAATTCCTTTCGACGTCTCATAATGCTTCATAATAGAAGTATCCTTCATTGTTGTCACATCAATTCCTTTCGACGTCTCATAATGCTTCATAATAGAAGTATCCTTCATTGTTGTCACATCAATTCCTTTCGACGTCTCATAATGCTTCATAATAGAAGTATCCTTCATTGTTGTCACATCAATTCCTTTCGACGTCTCATAATGCTTCATAATAGAAGTATCCTTCATTGTTGTCACACATCAATTCCTTTCGACGTCTCATAATGCTTCATAATAGAAGTATCCTTCATTGTTGTCACATCAATTCCTTTCGACGTCTCATCATGCTTCATAATAGAAGTATCCTTCATTGTTCACATCAATTCCTTTCGACGTCTCATAATGCTTCATGAAAGAAGTATCCTTCATTGTTGTCACATCAATTCCTTTCGACGTCTCATAATGCTTCATAATAGAAGTATCCTTCATTGTTGTCACATCAATTCCTTTCGACGTCTCATCATGCTTCATAATAGAAGTATCCTTCATTGTTGTCACATCAATTCCTTTCGACGTCTCATAATGCTTCATAATAGAAGTATCCTTCATTTTTGTCACTTCAATTCCTTTCGACGTCTCATAATGTTTCATAATAGAAGTATCCTTCATAGTTGCCACATCAAGTCCTTTCGACGTCTCATAATGTTTCATAATAGAAGTATCCTTCATTGTTGTCACATCAATTCCTTTCGACGTCTCATCATGCTTTATAATAGAAGTATCCTTCATTGTTGTCACATCAATTCCTTTCGACGTCTCATCATGCTTTATAATAGAAGTATCCTTCATTGTTGTCACATGAATTCCTTTCGACGTTTCATAATGTTTCATAATAGAAGTATCCTTCATTGTTGTCACATCAATTCCTTTCGACGTCTCATCATGCTTTATAATAGAAGTATCCTTCATTGTTGTCACATCAATTCCTTTCGACGTCTCATAATGCTTCATAATAGAAGTATCCTTCATTGTTGTCACATCAATTCCTTTCGACGTCTCATAATGCTTCATAATAGAAGTATCCTTCATTGTTGTCACATCAATTCCTTTCGACGATAATGCTTCTGTAGAAGTAAAACATCTCTCACAATCATTAATGCGGGCTGTATTTACAGAAGTCCGTCACCCAGGGGCTGCGTAAACTAAGCAGATTACCCTCGTAATGTTAAAGAATAGATAAATCTACATACTGCCGCACACAATAGCACCGTCAATATCAAGTCAATAAATACAAACGATAATGAGAAACCTCCAGATAGGAGGCGCCTGAAACGTAAACAAACAGGTGTGCCAATTTCTCACAGGGAAGAAAAACAGTTACTGAAATATATCAGAATATAACATATTAATTTTATTTGAAAACTATTTACTATATCTAGTACTGTAACTTATAGTGGATCAGGATAATTTTTATCTCAATCAATCAAGTTTTAGAAGTCCAAGAACTTAAGAGGGGGGAGGGGGTTACCATAACATATTTGCATTTATCTCGTATAATAAAGATCTCTTGAAAAAAATGAATGGTATTTAAGATTCGAATAATGTTGTTTGTTATATAACAGAGTATTGCTTGTCACACTAGTAGAAGTGGGGGTTTACTGAAGGCTGAAGACAGGCAATGCAAATTTCTCGGTTAATATTGAAGTAGAGAGTAAATGTATATAACAATATTTATATTAACTTTAATTTGCGATAAGATTCATTCTATACTCTTTTTCGATCCGATTTATAGTAACGGAGATATTTCGAATTTTCAAATTTCTTCCCCTCTAAACCCCCCTCTCACTAGTCCGATTTCAGCCGTTAACGAAATTGATTATTTTTTTATCAACAAAGCTAGCTCCTCAATGAACAACAACTGGGTACAAAACGATGTCTTAAGAGATGCTCCAGCGAGGTGATTAGAATACGTCACTTAAAATAAACGTCAGCCCAAGAAATGTTTCGCTAAGTTATGCTGCAAAACTCTGGGAGAATGAAGAAAACTAAAGATCCCAGCCTAGAAGAGGAAGTCGTGGGAATTTAGTGATGGACAAATAAGGGATTGCTCCAAAACTTTAATAAAACTTTTTGAAATTCCAAGAGAGAAATGGTGTGCTTGAAACTCCGTAACAAAAGGCCCTCTCCAGAGTGGTAATGTGTGAGGGAACCAGCTATTTCGGCAGAATCACTTGCATGACGTGAAAAGAAAGAAAACTAGATGCAGGAAAAATTACACGGGAATCAGATAGTTGACTTCAACCAGCTATTAATAGTGGAAGCTCTTCCGAGCATAATGATATGATTCAGGCTGACGACTTGGAAGGTAATGTTATTGATGAGATACTCTTGTTGGGAGTTGGAAAAAACAAGAGGCAAAAATCCCTGGAGTGACGGAGGACCTGGGTAAATGTTCAATGAATGGAGAGGGCACTCTAAGGCCTTGGGGGATTACCTAGCAGGGTTCAGAAGTGGGAAATGCACGTGGGTTCATATATTCACCATAGAACGGATTCTAGAGAAGCGTTGCAAAGAAAAGAAAGATGCCCTCATTCTGTACACTTCAAAGCAGCATATGACTAATTTAATAGAAGCTCTTTTTAGAATGTATTTGGCGAAACTTCCGACTTTCGGCGACACTTGTTAGCTCTGCTGATCTCATCTCACCATTTATTCTCAATTTCCAAGTAAAAATCCTATGAGTACTTGAAGTGGACGGTCAACCTTCTACTCACTAACAATCTTAATTGCTGAAATCACACAACCTATTTGCACTAATCGCATCCAGTAAATAACTGTTGCA
Source organism: Riptortus pedestris (assembly GCA_019009955.1). Taxonomy (NCBI): domain Eukaryota; kingdom Metazoa; phylum Arthropoda; class Insecta; order Hemiptera; family Alydidae; genus Riptortus; species Riptortus pedestris. The sequence continues at coordinate 25,526,524 of CM032228.1, forward strand.
TACGATATTGGACATTTAAGCTTGGAATAGGACCATTCATAGTATATTTCGTTTATGTTTAAGCCAGAGAAAAGGCGTATAACAATTCTGAATAAAGTCCGTCACGCAGGGGCTGCGCAAACTAAGCAGATTTCCCACGTGAAGTTAATAAATAAATCTACATACTGGTAACATAACACGACCGTGAATATTAAGTGAATAAATATAGTCGGTAATTAAAAATCTTTCCCCTGCCGGTGGGAAGCGTCTGAAATGAAAACAAAGAGATCTGCTAACCCGAGTCTCACCGGAAAGAAAAACAATTACTTAAATATATCAAAATAAAACATATTAATTTTATTGAAAACTATTTACTATATCTAGTACTGTACTTTATAATGAATCCGGATAATTTATATCTCAATCAATCAAATTTTAGCAGTCCATGAACTTAAGACAGGGGTAACAGAACATCTTTGCATGTAGCTCCAACAATAAAGGTCTCTTGAAAACAATATTTGGTACTTATGCTTCTTATAAAGTAGTTTATTATATAACGGAGAGACTGTCACGGGGAATCCTTGGTTCCAGTAAGATCCTTCTGAAGAGCAGGGCACTGATGATGGAGCGTATGCTCTGAAAGTTCTCTGTCGCAACGAATAAACTACTGAGAAGGAACGAGGCCTTTCTGTCCTTACCTGAGATAATAATTCCTTCACCATCCAGCACCTCAAAAATGGTTAGCTTATAATCTCCCAGCATTAGGATAGATTGTAACAGTTGAAAGAGTTTCAATATGTGGGGAAAAACATATTTTGTACGTACAGGTTACAATTTTATGTGTGTGTGTGTGTGTGTGTGTGTGTGTGTGTTGTGTGCATACATACACCTCTAGTTCAGAAGTTTCTTGGGATCAACTTCCTTGCAGCAAACCCTTTCCCACCCCTTATTTCCCTCCACGATTTCCTACCCGAACAGGTTACAAACAATGGTACTAAATTAATTCTGTTTGGCGTAATTTCCTCAGCGTGCCTTTGATTCAGACCATGATGAGAGGGTTTAAAAATTGATGAAAAGACAACATGGTATGCATGGATGATGAATTTGCTTTATCCACTTTATTTTGGGTCCAACCATTTTGGGTTTTGTATTTAAGTTAGTCTGAGTAAATATTCAACTCAGATGGATATTCTAATGAAATCCTGCTTTTCTTTACTTTTTATACTGTATTTGCATTTTAATGACTTATTTCCATTATCTAAAAATATTTATCAGGGGAAATAATATTGGTTCTGTATTTTTAACAAAGTCTGTTAATTAGATTTTTTTTATTTATAAAAATAAATCAATGTAATAAAAAGACATTCTGCAGTACCCTTTTGCACTATTTGGCAATACATCTATGTTGATTACCTCGTGCCAACGTTATGTTATTTGGATTATAAGAGCAATTTAATTATTATTACTATTTCCATTTGATTAAATAAAGGAGGAAATGGAAACACTGAATGCTCCATATTAATGTTCATATTGGAATTGATATTGAAAGGTCATCCTTCAGTGAATATTACATGTCCTGTTTTGGTATAATATACTCAATTAATTTATCTTATATTAATATATATAATTGATACAATTACTTTATTGTAATGTGATGACAGTACACCTTTAATAGTAATTTAAATTACATTTTATAAAAATAAAATCACTTTTCTTATTAAATAGAGCACAACTCATTATTGATTGATCACAAATTTTCCAAAGCATACTTCCATAGAGGTATATCTAGCTTCATTATTCATATCCGGGTTCATTCGTTCAATTTATTTAATATTCCAGTTCATTATTTCTAGTAATTTTGTGTACAAATAACACAAATTATAAGATAGGCCAAAATTAGTTTTATATTTCCGGTCAAGCTCATTTACTCCAGAACATTTGTTATATTCCCTTACAACCAGCCGATTGTGTTTTCTACCTTGGACTACATTAGGATAACAGACTTACTTGGAAATGCCGCACAATAATTAAAATAAAGGAACTTAACAGATGTTTCGAACAACTTTACGGACTGCTAAATAGAAGTTCTCACTTGTCTATCGAAAACAAACTAATAATATACAAGTTACTACTTAACATGGACATACGCAATAGAAGTCCTGCGGACAATAGTAGATGCTCCAAATTATGTTACAAACCACACCCTCCATAAAGATCTTAATATCCCATTTGTAAAGGACCATATTCCCCTAAGATTCAAAACTTCCACAGCAGGCTTTCCAATCATCCTAATCCAGAAGTCCTAGCCCTTTCCAGTACCACACATCCTTATTCCCCTCCACGGCGCCTCAAGAGACATTGGCCCAGAGATCTCCTATAGAAGTGTAAAGTGAAGTGATAGCAGTGGCTATTTTCTTATCAAGTGCCATTCCTCCTTAGCTCTTGACTTCCTTGCCAGGCAGGGAGAGGCTGCTCCACCTTCTGTCGAGAGTGATGGATGACGATTGAGCTGTACAAATCACACTACAAAATGCTTTTAAATGCAGACTGAAATATTCTTAACAAAATAAGATAATCTTAAAAAAAAAAAAAAAAGAACATTTCTTGTTTTACAGCAGGTCCTCTCACATAATTGAAGATATTCCGAATATTAAAGACCATCGCAAATATATCATTTTTATATATCGTCCCTGTTCAGTTTATTTTAGAATATATAGAGGTGGGCAAAGAATACTAGAGGAATTCTAGAATTGCTATTCCTAGCAAAAATAATTAATGCAGACCCTGCGAAATGATGACGATGCTTGTATTTATTTCGGAAAAATGATAAACTCCCTAGCAGTGATGGTACTAAAAGAATGGCGATGTACATTAGTTCTGCAGGCTGCCAGTTGGAAATTATATGCTCGCCATGTTCTCTGAACAGGAATGAATCCTTCAAATAGATCTCTCGGCACATCCAATCCAAGATATATTGTAGTGAGGCACAATATATGAAAATGTGTTTACTCATTAGGAGTGAACCATCCGGGAACATATATGTTTAGGGTCGAGGGGAGGGAGAGAGGGAGAGAGAGAGAGAGAGGGAGAGAGAGAGAGGGAGAGTGAGAGAGAGGGAGAGAGAGAGAGAGAGAGGGAGAGAGAGAGAGCGAGAGAGAGAGAGAGAGAGAGAGAGAGAGAGAGAGAGAGAGAGAGGGAGAGAGAGAGGGAGAGAGAGAGGAGAGGAGAGAAGAGAGAGAGAGGAGAAGAGGAGAGAGAGAGAGAGAGAGGGAGAGAGAGAGAGAGAGAGGAGAGAGAGAGAGAGAGAGAGAGAGAGAGAGAGAGAGAGAGAGAGAGAGAGAGAGAGAGAGAGAGAGAGAGAGAGAGAGAGAGAGAGAGAGAGAGAGAGAGAGAGAGAGAGAGAGAGAGAGAGAGAGAGAGAGAGAGTGAGAGAGAGAGAGAGAGAGAGAGAGAGAGAGAGAGAGAGAGAGAGAGAGAGAGAGAGAGAGAGAGAGAGGGGGGGGAGAGAGAGAGAGAGAGAGAGAGAGAGAGAGAGAGAGAGAGAGAGAGAGAGGGAGAGAGAGAGAGAGAGAGAGAGAGAGAGAGAGAGAGAGAGAGAGGGAGAGAGAGAGGGAGAGTGAGAGAGAGGGAGAGAGAGAGAGAGAGAGAGAGAGAGAGAGAGAGAGAGAGAGAGAGAGAGAGAGAGAGAGAGAGAGAGAGAGAGAGAGAGAGAGAGAGACACAGAGAGAGAGAGAGAGAGAGAGAGAGAGAGAGAGAGAGAGAGAGAGAGAGAGAGAGAGAGAGAGAGAGAGAGAGAGTTTTATATTATTGAGAAGATAAATATGTGTACTATGTGTCGCCATGAGGGGAATGAAAACAAATCGAGGTCCCACTGGAGAAATATACCTCCTCGGTGCCAGTGGCTGGAATTGCTTTTAAAAATGTATGTCGTAGTTGGTGGCTCCAGGATTTGTTAAACTTTATTATACCTCTGTGGGCAACAAAGCTCGCCGCACTCCTTCCTCTTTATAAATCAGCTGCTCCGTATATTCAGTTTCCGGTCTCTTCCTGCTGAGTCCCAATCCTTTTCAATTTGCGCCCAGCCCTCTTGCATAAGGCCACTTTCCTGTTACACACAGCTGTGGTTGTGTGTTTCACCAGATGGAGTCGTTACACATCTCAACCCCTGCAACAGAAGTTCGAATATATGAACGAATTTATTTTCTTTTCTTTTTATCATCTGGATTTAATAAGTTTTATAGGGAAAACATAATACAACGTTTTTAAACAACACTGAGTACTTCATAAACACTCAAACAATTTCAAAGAAAATATTCAGAGGAAAATTTTCATTCCTTTTTCTTCCAGTAAAAGAGGCAATACGTGGTATGTCCTTGGAGTTATGTTACTAAATGAGGGGTTGTTTTTATAACTCCATTTTTCTTCAAATTTTGGCTTCTTATAAAGCTTAAATCTTTAATGAAGCGTTACTATTGTAACGTAAAGCTGAAAATTCTAAACGAAAGGTAAATATTATATAATACCTGATAAAAGTATGAACGAATTGACGGATACGAAAGGACTATAAATAAAAAAGTAAGGACATATAGCACATATACAAAAAGTCCGTCTCGCAGTTACTGCGTACACTAAGCTGATTTCCCCACGCGAAGGTTTACAATAGATAAATATACATACAGGTAACCCTACCTTGGATGTTAAGTGAATAAATACAAACAGTAATGAGAAATCTTTTTGTCAATGTACAATGCAAGTTAATAATCTTCACAACGGAAAGCGGCTGAATTGTAAACAAACCGGCCAGCCAACCTCGTAGCGCTGAATAGATAGATAGACCGGAAAAACAGACAATTAACGAAATATATCTGGATATAACATTAATTATTGAAAAATATTTTCTATAGCTAGTTCAGTAATTTGCAATGAATCAGAATAATTTTTATACCAATCACTCAGATTTTAGTAACCCAAGAACAAATGGAGAAAGGGGTTCAACACTACCTATTTGCATGTACCTCGTATAATAAAAGTTTGTTAGAAACAATATTTGGTATTTAACCTTTTAATGAAGTGGTTAATGATAGAACAGGTTATGTTTAATATGACAGGAGTAGGAGTGGGGGTTTATTGAAAGCGCAAATCTATAAAATCAAAATATCTAAGTTAAAACTCTTCATAAGGAAAATATGTGTATAAGAACATTTATAAATAATTCTGTTTTCAATAAGATTGGTTCTATACAATTGTTCGATCCAACGTATATTTACGGAGATATTTCCATTGACGCGGTCGTACTCATGACGCGATTTTCTTCAAATGTCCATCGATCCTACCTAGGAGATGACAAAAATGAGGTCCGTTCAAAACTGTTGAAAACCATGTTTGATATTTCATCTAGAAATAAGATGTTTCAAGAATATGCTCTTATTGTTAATATGAGATGAGTTAGGGTTTACTGAAGGCTAAAAAATAACAAAAAAAAAGTAAAGAAAAAGAATGAATACACCAACATTTTGGAAAAGACTTGGGATCGCGTAAACTAAGCGTATTTTCACTAGTATTTTCATCTCACCACATATTCACACTGAGAAATTACGGACTGAGAAAGTCTGAATTACTCGTTTAATATTTGAGTTTCGAAAAAATGCACTGAGAAATAATTGTAGATTGATGCTCTACAATTGATTTTCTATGCATTTATTACCCCTATTCCTCGTCCGCTTTCTGCTAACACCAAACATGACCTTTATTGTTGACGCAAACGGTTAAATAACGAGTATGGTATAGATCTAATGAACTTTTTCGAGACAAGAACGTATAATCTTTACTGATGACGACATCGCACAAAGAATTTGCATCTATCTCGCATTATAAAGTATAAAGATCTCCTTAAAACGATATTTGACATTTAAGCTTAGAATGAAGAAGTCCATGTTATAACAGCTTATTGCTACTATGACATGAGTAGGAATGGGAGTTCACAGAAGGCTGATAACTAAAAACTCCAAATATTTTGGTCGATATTCCTATTAGAGAAAAAAAAAATCATATACTTAAAAACAGTTATAGAAATTTTTATTTTAAATAAGATTGCTTCTATACACTTGTTAGCAGAATTTCCTTAAGGGAGATCAGGTATTGAGGTCGTACTCATGACGCGAGTTTTGAAAAATTTCCTCAAATGTCCATCGATCCCTACCCAGGAGATGACGAAAATGAGGTCCGTTCAAAATTATATATATATATATATATATATATATTATTATATATATATATATATATATATATTTCTGTTAACGCTCTAGCGGTCGCAATTTTTGTTTGATTGCTACCAAACTTCATATTTAAGCGTTTTATGTAAAACGGAAAGATCAAGTTCGTTAATGGCTGAAATCGGACCAGTGGGAGGGGGGGGGTTTAGAGGGGGGGATCTTTGAAAGTTCAAAATATCTCCGTTATAATGCGTCAGATCGAAAAGTTGCATAGAACCAATCTTATCGTAAATTGAATTTACTATAAATACTGCTCTACACATTTATTCTGTATCTTGAATATTAACCGAGATATTTGCATTTGTATTGTGTGTGTGGTCGGCCGGAGTCGGCTATGTTCGGGACTCTCCGCCGAGAGCTAGTCTTGCCGTTTCCGTAACTATTCCTCCCTCGTGAATAGGTTTAGAGATTCCTTACTACTACTGTTGTTATTAGGCAGATTTCTCTATTGTATAACTTCACGTGGGAAATCTGCTTAGTTTACGCAGCCCCTGCGTGACGGACTTTTTTTCCGACCTATAATTACGGTGACATTCCGAATTTTCTAAATTCTCCCTTTCTAACCCCTCCCCCCTCCCTTGTTTCTACTTTTTGAACTAGAAAAAAAAGTAAGGAGTTTAATTCGTCATACACCGTCGAGCATTTACCAAACTGACTGATGGATACGTGCAGACCTACAATTGTCACAAGATTTGTACGACATTCTTTCACAGTATTTTCCAACATCATAAGAACCAAGTTAGAAAAATATACCTGTTTTATTCTTCAAATTAGCCATAGTCGTCATCTTCCTGCCCTCTCTCAATACCTCGCCGTTTAGTGACGTTTTCATAGTTCATGATACACTTAATAGGTCTTGACCGAAATAGCAGCCGCGAACAAAATGGTTTGTATGAATATGAATGACATTATACGTGCTTACAATAACTTTCTTTTCAAGCAATATGGACGAAGTGTAAGGAAATTATATACATACTAGCCGTGTTACTCGTTGACGGCTTGAAAGGGAAATTGTTTCCCGTGGAAAAATACTGATTTAATACACATAATAATCCCGTCATACAACACCCCCCCTAATAATAAATACCTAACAACAAGTAATAATAACATATACCTTAACAACAAGCAACAATAACAAATACCTTAGTAACAAGTAATAGTAACACATAACTTACCAATAATACTAAAAAAAAAAATAAAAAAAAATTAAAAAAAAAAAAAAATACATATACAGTTGGTGGATGGTTAATGCATGTTAAATGCTATCATATATTTCAATTTTGTGTAAGTATGAGAATATATTGTTAATGTGTGGGCTGCCTTCCGTCAATAGTTCTTGTAAGTCGTAGGGGAAGTCCTGGTGTTGTCGTTTTCGGCATTCTGTCAGTATATGTCTTATCGTCAAGGGAGTGTTACAAGTTGAGCAAGTAGGTCTGTCAGTCTTTGTCATTAAGTATGAGTGTGTTAATTTAGTGTGGCCGATTCTAAGTCTCGAGAGAACTACTTCTTCTCTGCTAGAGTTTCTGAAACTTGATGGCCACATGCAAATAGTGTTCTTTATAGCTCGAAGTTTGTTGTCAGTACTTGTGTTAGTCCAGTCGGTTTGTCATGTATCTAAGATGAGGTGTTTTGTTTGTCTTGAAATATCTTCATGTAGTACATCTATTTGTTCATAATCAAGTTTTCCAGCTGCTTTTTTGGCCTCAGAGTCGGCAGTCTCATTCAGTCCTAGGTTTTCGTGTCCTGGTAACCAGTAGAATGAAGTGTGTTTATTTAGAATTTGTTAAGCTCAAGTTTTATTTTTTGGGCTATTGGGTGATTTGTGTAAATATTGTTTAGTATTTGAAGGGAACCTAAGGAATCCGTGCAAATGATAACGTGTTTGCTTAGTGATGTGTGGGTGTTCTTGAGGGCCAATAGAATACCTTGGAGCTCGGCTCCTAGAATACTGTAACAAGGAGGCAGTGTCTGCGTGATTACACTTCCCTCTCTTACGCAGCTGATCCAACTCCCTTCTCGTTTTTAGACCCATCAGTGAACCACAAAGTGTGTTCTTGTTTACCCTGTAAAAATTCGTTGAAGTGTGCTCGGTACTGGAATTTTGATAGTGTATTAGATTTTTTAAATTTTGTGAGTGTTAAGTCTGTGGTGTATCTAATAAGCCAAGGGGGTTCCTCAGTTGGTTTTTGGGGTCAAATTAAGTATATATATATATATATATATATATATATATATATATATATATATATAGATATATATACATATAGTTTTAAGACCGAAGAGTGGATTGGACGAATGTTTACGATATCATTATCGGTCTTGAAATCAAATAAAATTAATTTCCCGTCAAGATATAACGACAGTATCCGTTTAAGATAAGAGACAAAATTTGATACATTTTGTTTCGTAATATCGTAGAAGAATATATGAGTTGTTGATAGAACTCGAAAGCAAGCAGGAACTTTGTAACTCGTCCTTGCCGGTTGATAAAAGTCCGTCAGGCAGGGGCTGCGTTACCTAAGCAGATTTCCCATTTGCGCCACGTATTTGCATTTATCTTAAAATTTAAAAGTCCAATGAGAGCAATATTTTGGTATTTAAGCTCCAAATAAAGTGTTTCATAACATCATAGAATATTGAAAATATGAGATGAGTAGGAGTGGGGCTTTATTGTAGACCGAAAACTAAAAAATGCAAATATCTCAGTAAATAATCAAGATAGTGAAAAAATGTACATAACAACATTTATAGAACATTACATTTGCAATAAGATGAGTTCTAAACAATATTTCCATCGGACGCATAATAACAGAGATATTAAGAATTTTCAAAATTCTCCCCCACTAAACCCCTCTCCCCCTGGTCCAATTTCAGCCGTTAACAAACTTGATCTTTCTTTTTGTATAAAACGATTATATATCAAGGTTGGTACCGATAAGACAAAAATTGCGACCGCTTAGAGTAACAGACAAATATATATATATATATATATATATATATATATATATATATATATATATATATACAGTTTTTGACGAACCTCATTTTCGTCATCTCCTGGGTAGGATCGATGGAGGTTTAAGACAGAATTGATCATTTTTAATGTGTTTTGTTTCTTTACGTGATGGTATTATCATAAACATAAACAAGTATTTTTAAATTAAATGTTTATTTTTAAAAAGTGAAAATAATCATAGAATTTGGATGGATATCGAACGAGATTAAGGTAGATACAAAAAAAGTCCGTCACTATGCAGACTTCCCACTCGACATTTCTTGGAATTCATAACTTGGGAATAACTCAAGACATACAAGCAAACTTTAACAATTTTTTTTTAGACGAACGCTTGAGAAGTGCGTTCTCTCGCTTTAAGAGAAATGGTTTTTAATCCGGTACTAAACACTAAAAAATTTTTCGTTCAATTCGGTGGGGGGAAGGCCGTGCACTACCCTTGTTAGTTATTTCAGCTCCTTCGTGACGGACTTTTTAGGTTGAAAACCTCTATTTCATTTATTTTCTGGCTTCTTTTTTGGTCTTCAGTTCTTCAATCTCTTCTAATTGCTTCTGAAAGAATGCTTTTTTTGAAGTGTATAACGTTTTTGCGGTAGTCCGCCGTCCTCTGTATAGCCGTGCGTTGCAGCATAAACAATCTATGCTCACGAGTAGAGCCCCTGAAAATATTAAAAACATCATCAACGTTAGAGCCCAAAAATCTGTTAAGGGGTCACAGGGTGACAATAAATTTTTCCTCCAGAACATTCATAAATATGTCTGTAGTGAGTGGACTGATGGCGCTACCTGTTATTTGGCCCGACGCATAAAATTTACCGCCGAAATTGAAGAGCTTTAGACAAATATTCAGAATCTCCGACGAATTCTTTGTTTCAAAAAATCTTTGAAACACTCGAATAACGTGAGATGGAGGGATGCTGCCGAACACGTTGACCATGTCAAAGGATACTTATTAAGATACGGGTACAATGCTTCTCCGATTTGCTGTCATACATACATATATTTTTTTGCTTACTAGTAAAGCTTTTACAATTTTATTTTAGCGCACGTGTATTTTGTTGATGCTTGACTATAACTAAATGAATGCGGTTAAATTTTAAACTAACCTTGAAATAATATTTTATAAGGGAATACAATATGAAGCTAACTTCACGAATACATTTGAGTTCATGTTTCCTGTTGTATAGGAAATATCGGAGATGGTTGGCTGACGAATTCACGCATCCCCTCCTTTGAATATAAATTAAGCTATCCAATATTCCATTTCTCTACTGGGAGCTCTGTGTTCGTGGAATATGAAGGGAAAAATAATAAAAAGCTGGAAAGGTATTAAAATTCTAATAAGCCCATCTAATAAGGTCAGGGAGTTCAGGTATTTCTGACACGTATTAGTCCCAAGAAAGGCTATTAAATATACATGGACCGGGAATTTTCAACCCGTCCCACTCTAGTTTTCTTTCTGAAGGGCATAAAAATTTTATGTGAATCATATAGTACATGCCTTTATTGAATCTTTAAAAAATACCGGAAATCATATAAAAGTAAGAACCTATTTAAAATAATGGCCCGTCACGCATTTTTAGCGTAATTAGCGTTTTTTTTTGTTTATGAGGCCTAAAATTTAAGGAATATACTTTAGTTACACTAAACAAATCATATTAGTGTCTAGGATCCGACATCATTCCAACGAACTTGCAACGTGCCAAGACTCTTTGCAGCTGGTACTACAAGGGTTTGCTATTTTTCCAATTTCCACTTTCAGGGGAAGGTAAACTATACTGGATACTTATTAACTTGTAATAAGCCAGTGACAGCCCTAAAGGCATTAGAGAAAATACCTCAGATTTGAAACCCTCAGGGACGTTCTTTTCAATCATGAAAGCTTACTAAATAGATAATTCCGATTAGTGTAATATCTCCATGCAGTCTGAAATTTTTCGGAGTTTCGAGAGCTTATGCAAGCTCGATATTCCTTGGCGAATTTTACTACAGTGCCTATTTTCTCATTAAAAGTACAAAATTCCTATAAAGATATGTGCAATTAATCTTGACAATCCACATATTCCAGTACTATACGTCAGTGGTATGAAAGATTGACGGACGATTAAAAAATCCGTCACGCAGGGGCTGCGTAAACTAAGGAGATCTCCCACCTGAAGGTTTTCAATAGAGAAATTTCACGACAGCCGAACAGTTACGGAGACGACCGAACTAGCTTTTGGCGGAAACTCACGACTAGAATCGAAGTATGCCGATCTCATCTCGTCCATTATCCGCACACACTTAATGCAAATACCTCGGTTAATATTCAAGTTCGAGAATAAATGCATATAACAATATTTGAAGTGAATTTAATTTGCAATAATATTGATTCTATACAATTTTTCGATCCGACGTATAGTAACGGAGATATGTCGAATTTTCGAAAATCCTCCCCACCCACTGGTCTGATTTCAGCCATTAACGAACTTGATCTTTATTTTTACATAAAACGTTTAAATATAGAGTTTGGTAACGATTAAGCAAGAATTGCGACCGCTAGAGCGTTTAAAGACACACACACACACATATATATATATAAAATTTTGAACGGACCTCATTTTCATCATCTCTTGGGTAGAATTGATGGACATTTGAAGACAATTTTTGAAAATCGCGTATGAGTACGACCTCAATATCTGATTTCCCTTAAGGGAAATCTGCTAAAATTGGTTACACTGTATTGGTTTTTAAAGAGGATTATAGATATTGAAAACATTACTATAATAGACTATTAAAGGAAAGGCTGGACAAGGAACATCTGCGCCTAAAAATATTGTTATTCCGGGCTTTAGCTGTGAGTGCCATTTTAGGAACCTTATACTGTTATATTGTCTCTAAAGGCCAACTAGCGATTGTAAGTTATAGTTTATTGGGGAATTAAGTAAAGCAGGAAGATGTTGGTAGATATGCCAAGGTTTGTATCTGGCATAATGGCATGGCTGTGGCTGACTTGAATTGCTCGAATCCAATCTGTGTGTATAGAGGATACTTGTATTGGCGTCCATTCAGAGCTGAATAGCCCACCATTCTTTGATACCATATAACATGCTATTGTGAGATCTTTCTCATCTCTCCAAATGGGATGATATTACCACTGATAGCACCTTCCTTCCGTTAACACTATCACGGCACTTCAACATGGAATGTGGTTTTAGCAGATTTCCTTTAAGGGAAATCAGCTATTGAGGTCGTACTCACAACGCGATTCTCGAAAACTTTCTTCAAACGTCCATCCCAGGAGATGACGAAATGAGGTCCGTTCAAATATATATATTGTCACGTTTGATTACCAAAACCTGCAATAAACGTTTTTAATAAGAGTTCTTTTGGATTGCAAAATTAAATACTCGCAAGTTTCACAGTTTTTATCACTGCACAATTTATTTCACAATGCACAATACACTTGGTAATTATTCTTAATTCTACTCACTTTATAACACTGATAGCGTCACTGTTCTTCAATGAGTCACAGTCCAATAATTCACTCACGGTCACTGAAATTCTCAGAAAGACGGCACTGCACTGTCCTTTACTTCGCGGCACATCACTGTCTTAAACACGGCACTAAACTGTTTCTTACAGTCACGGCACAACACTGTTCTTCCAATAACAACACTTTACCGCACTGCACTAAGTTCCACTGTAGCACTGATGTGAACATCAAGACAGGTGAGAATAAAACTGACTTGCTCGCGGCTGGCCGTTCTTTATATAGCTTGTCGGCATACATCAAAGGGGAATTGTCTGGACCCCTCGACTTCTGGCTGGAAGGTACTGGTAGGAGCTAGGACATTCTGTCGGCTTCTTTGATCTATGTCGCACTTCCAAATAAGCAACTCTCTCTCTCTCTCTCTCTCTCTCTCTCTCTCTCTCTCTCTCTCTCTCTCTCTCTCTCTCTCTCTCTCTCTCTCTCTCTCTCTCTCTCTCTCTCTCTCTCTCTGAAGGATTATTCATGTATTTAATTTTCGCAAGACTATATATGTATATCTGTTAACGCTCTAGCGGTCGCAAGTTTTGTTTTAACGTTACCAAACTCGATATTTTAACGTTTTATGTGAAAAGACAGATCAAGTTCGTTAATGACTGAAATCGGAGTAGTGAGAGTGTGGGTTTAGAGGGGGGATTTTCGAAAATTCGAAATATCTCCGTTACTATGCGTGGGATCAAAATACTGTATAAAACCAATCTTATTGAAAATTAAATGTACTCTAATTAATGTTATATACATTTATTCTCTATTTTGAATATTAACCGAGATATGTTGTTGGTAGGTTATAAGCATGGTTGTGAAAGGTTATAAGCATAGTTATAAAACAACTAGTGATGACTGTGAAGTAGTGCTGTTATAAACAAGTGCAGGTTATAAACAAGGAAGGTAATTATTATTATATTTAAATTTTAAAATATATTGATTATTTCCACCAATAATTCATTCACATTTCAATTTATTTTGTTAAAATAAATTCTTACAACTTTAAGAAACATTTAAAAGCATTTAATTTCCAACTTCAAAATATTTTTTAATTTATACTTATTACTAATTAAGAAGGCAATTCACTTTCTTCACTCTATTGCAAAATGTTTCACTTTCTTCACTCATTTCCGTTTAGTAATGTTACCATGTTATTCAACGATTACAGAAAAAATTATTTGTGCATACTCATGTATAAACGATCCTAAGCCTATTTATAACAGACAACACAATCGTTTTTAACGTATACTTTATGGCTGTTCAACATTTAATCTAAATACATTAAATTTAATAATGAACATAAATTTTAAAGGAGGTAATTGGCAAGAAACACCTCATATTATAACGTATTTAATAAATATAATAAAGAACTTATAAAGTTTGTCAAAAGTATAGATATGGATGTAGCAAAAATACTGTTACGAAAACTACGTACATGAATGATTGAACGGAGATAGTCACGTATTTGGGAACCGTGCGTTCAGTGCAGCTTTAGTTAAAAGTGCGTCTTAGTTGCAGTGCGGTAAAGTATTTTATGTACAGTGTTGTGCCGTGACTCTGCAAAAAAACAGTATATTGCCGTGTTTAAGTGAAGAGGAGTGCAGTGCCGTGTTTCTGTGAACTTCAGTAATCGCGTGTGAGTTATTGGGCTGTAAAAAGAACAGTGAAGATTTCAGTGCATACTGTGAGTAGTAGATAAGAATAATTAACCAAGTGTGTAGTGCATTGTTAAAAAAATTGTACAATGATAAAAACTGATTAGGCTTGTTTTGTTCAATCCAAAAGAACTCTAATAAACAACGTTTATTACTGATTTTGTAATGAACGTAACAATACATTAGAGTGTAAAGTTGATTGTGAGGAATAAGAATATTAATTCAATATATTTATCTTACATAGACTCGCAAATTAAATATTCGTTGAGTTTAACTTTAATTGATTTGTTTTTATTTTTTTCATTTCATTCATTAATTTTATTTGTAATTATGAGACAAAATGAGACTATTGTATTCCTTAATCTACAAACGTTTGAAGTCATCTTCATGATCTAAACCATATGTGGGCAACCACCGGCCCGCGGTAAGGTTTGATCCGGAGACATTTTGAAAAACCTAATCAAACAAAAATATTACACTACTTACTCCAAATGAGGAATATGACGAGAAATTTGTGCGTTTGACAGTACTTACAAATGCGAACATTTCTTTTCAATGATGAAAGTTAATAAATCAAAAACGTCGTACAAGGCTGACTGACGATAGTTTGGAAAATTATTTTCGTCTTTGTATCAGTGGAATTAATCCACACATCAAATGGTTTAGTTTCCCAAATTCAAGCTCAAGTGTCTCATTGGTTTCGGTGTCGCTATTCACTTTCGTAGTTTGTAGTAATTCCAAATTTTACGATTTAATTATAATGTTGTACCTATTTTAGCAGATTTCCCTTAAGGGAAATCTGCTATTGAGGTCGTACTCATGACGCGATTTTCGAAAAATTTCTTCAAATGTCCATAGATCCTACCCAGGAGATGACGAAAATGAGGACCGTTCAAAATTATATATATATTTATATACCACATGTCTGTGGTTGGGTGTTGTTCGGGTTAATTCGGCCGTTTTCGGCTCTGGCGGAAGCTTCTAACCTTACCTAACCTTCTTTACTTTGTGAGATTTATGCAAATACGTTCTGTTCATCCGCCCCCCCCCTTCTTTAGTTCTTGGACTGCTAAAATTTGAGTTAATAAAATATAAATTATTCATACAATTCAGAAGCCGTTTCAGTTGGGTGTTTATTAAAATTAACTGAAAGATTTCTCATTACCGTTTGTATTTACTTTTGGTGGTGTTGTGTTACCAGTAAGCAGATTTCTCTATTGCTAAACTTCACATAGGAAATCTGCTTAGTTTACGCAGCCCCTGCGTGACGGACTTTTTAATATTATGCAGAGTGCACTTTCGGAGTCCACGCTCCATCCTCAGTGCCTGCTGACAAACACAACCTCGAGTTAGCCTTAATTAAACATTCACAGAATGGCCAAAAGCAAAATAAACAACAGTCATAAAAACAAACACAAAATAGAAAGTTAAAACAATGGAAAATCTAATAACTAGTCAACTAGTAAAAATTAAAACCAAAATAATAGAAAATCTAATAACAAGTCAACTAATAAAAGTTAAAGAAACAAACATCGATAAGCATATGTCAAAACTAAAAACTATAAATAAAATTTAAAAAAACTAAAAAACCTACACCAATTACAGATGTATATGGAAAATCTATCACAGTGGGTGGGAACCTTTGAAAACCACCCAGAGGAACTGTAAGAGACATCTAAATTTTTAATTTAATTTGACTAGTTTTATGATTTTCCATTGTTTTAACTTTTCATTTTGTGTTTGTTTTTATGACTGTTGTTCATTTTGCTTTTGGCCATGCTATGAATGTTAAATTAACTCGAGGTTGTGTCTGTCAGCAGGCACTGAGGATGGAGCGTTGACTCCGAAAGTGCACTCTGCATAATATTAAAAAACAGTAGAGGACTTGGCCTTCTTATTGATCCTTATCAATTGGTTCCTCTACCATCCAGCATATTCCAGAGTATTAATATTGCCTAAAACCTATGTTGGGGTATTAGTATTATCCATTCCATGTTTTATAAAAATTCTGTTAAGCCGTTTACTTTTCTATATAGGACATACAGACAAACACTAAATTTTATATATATAGATTCAAGTCTCCCCCCACCCCTCTACTTTATGTCCGTTTTGTCAACAAAAAAAATCCATATTAGAGTGATAGGATGAATGTAGTATGAGTGTTATTGTTGTAAATACCAAGACTGAAAATTGTGTTAAAATTTCACATTTGTATCTTCGTCTATTTAACGTACATACAAAGGCAGTTAGGAAATTGTGACAAACTTTACTGGGGGCTTAGGTATAATTGTCGCAGCAGTAAGTTCAACTCTACTCTCAAATTAAGTAAAACAGGGCGATCATTGCGGAAAGCCGAAACCTTCCATTTACGTTAATGGCCGATGCTGAGGCCAACTTGAATTGCTACAATCCAATCTGGGGTTCAGAGTGTGTGCTACTGTATTGCTGTCCATTCAGACCTCAATGGCTATTCGTTAACTCCTGCATTTCATAGCACTGCCTCTCATCCCCCTAAATGAGTTCATTTTAGCAGATTTTTCTTAAGGGAAATCAGCTATAGAGGTCGTACCCATGACGCGATTTTCGACGTTTTTCTTCAAATGTCCATCGATCCTACATAGGAGATGACGAAAATGAGGTCCGTTTTATATATATATATATATCTGTTAACACTCTATCGGAAATATCTCTGTTAGTAGGGGAAAGTGGGTTAAAACAGGGTAGCTAACGTTTGAAGGCTTCCAAACCCCACATTTTTTTACCACAAATAAGTAAAATTTTGTTTAAAAAAAGCTCTACTTATCTGTTAACGTAACCACAGTTTGAAAGACAAAATATAATTTTTTTTATGAAGTTTTACCCTTCATTTTTTGTAATAAGTTATTTTGCTCGGTTTTACCTCACTATTAGGATAAAACCGGGTACTCATGTTATTCTTACGGGAAAATATGAATGTAATGACTTTTAATCATATTAGTGTTTTTAAAAAAATAAAAAATGTTGTTTGATGCAATGAAATATTCAAAAAAGTAGAGGAACACACAATTCTATAGGAGTTAAGCAAATTTAACAGACTGCCATTATTACTTTATCATTACATTTTTTTGCTTGAAATTCCCATGCACAAGTCGTAAGTAAAGTCGCCCATCAGAATAACAGTTTTTTCCTTTCACCTTTGGTTGCGTCTTTCTGTCATTGTGCGGGAGAGGCATTAATGTTAAGGGTGAAACAGTGAACGTTTATTCGGGAACAGTGTTAGGAGTCAAGGTTTAGAACTGCAGGGTAAAGTGAGTGATTCGGGTTCAGAAGGTGCAGGAGTTGGTGGTGCTGGTACATTAATATTTTTTTGCTACAGGACCTTTAGGAACAATAAAAAATATATAATAACAAAATTAATGTTTTTAGCCATTTCAAATCAATTATATATTTCAATAAAGTAGATTCATAATTGCAAGATTTATCATATGGTTTGTCATTATACATGCTTTTCCTGGGAAATAATTAAACAAAATTAGGTAAATTTATACTTTTCGTGTTTCCACTACCACACGTAAAGGTTAAATAAAACATTGTGCCATTCGATCATACTAAACGCTAAAGATAATTACTTAATGCTATAATAAAGGTAATTAAAACTTGTACTAAGAGATAAAATCGCCTTTAATCTTATTGTAATAGGAGCGCGGTACAATCAAAAACCTTTTCTACCAAAATCATAAGCAGATTCCACGAAAATTGAATTATTGTCACTGACACAAAACAAGCACGACTAAGGAGTTGACGTGAATACAGCTGCTTCTTCTTCAAAGGTGGATTGTAGTTGCTCCGTTATCAGCCCGACAGCAGTACACACATCGACTGAGGTGAGGTACCCGCTTTGGACATTTATGAATAACTATAAATGATACTGACTGACATCGCCTAGTTGTGCTGCTCATCAACGCTACCACAAATTCAAGACGTACAGTTGGACGACTTCCCAAGACCGGTACGACCAGAACGATGGCAAGGACCTACAAACCTCACTACAAGACTGGTAGACCTACTGGACCAATAGACACAAAAGAGGAGACACACCTATACACAGTCTTCTAAATCACAATACTCGCACTGACACTTGAACAATAACACATCCATCTCTCCTACTAACCCTTTCTCCTTTTAGCCTACTCTCCGACTATCTTTCGTTTTACCCTGTGACCATGCGCAGATCATCTTCAGCACGTCTCCTCAGACAACCAGCACCTGTACTCCTATCTACAAAACCGCCTTAAAATGATAATAAATAAATTACAGAAAAAGGCAATCCTCTCCCAAAATCCTTATCCTATCCTACATCACAGCCCGGTATATATGTGTATATGCGTGTGTACATGAGGTACTAGTTTTTATTTTGCATGCTTGCAAGTCTTTCTTTCGCTTAGTTGTCTTCGCATGCCCTTCTTCTACGCATGATTTTTCTTTTGGTCTTTCTTCTTTATTCAGGTGTAGGGAGAAAAAAAGACATTTCCCTGGAACGACTGCTAGGCTCCCTCCATCCTCTCTCATATCTTAACCAACGCAAGTCGAAGCCTGTAGCACCTTCGTCAGACAATCCTGCTAACTCAAAGCTCCAAATATCGTTCTTAGCGCCTACCTCTCACACATGAGTAACGTTTATGTATATATAATGTTAAGCGGATGATACGACTAAAATGGATGCTGTATAAAAGGCGAGATATATATTAAATCACTCAGGTGACGCATTTTCCTCTTTTATTTAATATATTTTCAGTGGTTTAGAGTTTTTTAAATAGCGGGAGAATGAACAATCCCAAAAGCCTGTAAAAAGTTAATCCTGAATCAGGTTGCCTTCGGAGCGTCAGATGTGCCGACAAGCTTTATTGTTGCCTCGTGAATAAAAACCAACCCCCCCACACATTTTTTTTCATTTTATTTTTTTCTCCCTCTCCACACTAAAACACAAAAGCACCGGTGTTAATTCCACTCTGTTTGCTGTCCCTCTCTTCCAATGAACTGAGCCGCCGAATAAGCATTTTCTAGCAATTCATTACACTTTATTATCATTATACTACTTTTTTAAAAGCTCCCTGATGATATATATCTGTGAAGGATGAATGTAATAGTCACAGTCCCTCATTTTTGTATTTTTACTCTCATCTACAGGTCTTCTAAATTATTTAACTCACAACTCATTTTTCTTCAAATGTAAAATCGAAAATAAAAAATTGACGTCAACTGATATGATTATTCAAGGTTACTGTGAATATGGCATGTGTACGACGAAATGCTCTTTGACGGAATAAGAGTGGTTAAAGAATGTTATAAAACATAGTATTTTATGGAAATCAGATGAATACCAATTAAAATATACAAATTTTAGATTCGACTCATAATCCCTCCACTGGTCCGACATTTGAAGAAAATTGATTCTCTCTCTCTCTTTCTCTCTCTCTCTCTCTCTCTCTCTCTTTCTCTCTCTCTCTCTCTCTCTCTCTCTCTCTCTCTCTCTCTCTCTCTCTCTCTCTCTCTCTCTCTCTCTCTCTCTCTCTCTCTCTCTCTCTCTCTCTCTCTCTCTCTCTCTCTCTCTCTCTCTCTCTCTCTCTCTCTCTCTCTCTCTCCCTCTCCCTCTCTCCCTCCCTCTCTCCCTCTCTCCCTCTTTCTCTCCCTCTCTCTCTCTCTCTCACTCTCTTTCATAAGATATAATTTTGTCTACGTGAGACATCCTTGAAGTGAGAGTAAGAAACTCAGATACAAGAAAAACTCAACTCTTGTGCACGATCACTTCAAGACTCTCTCATATGTGAAGTATCCCTCCGAGCAACGAATTAATGACTCAGAATGGAGGGGAGTTCTTTTTCCTATTTTTTTTTTTTTTTGCTTTAGGGAGTAAAGGTCTTTGTTCAACATTCAAAGAAAACTATATAATGGGTTTTGTACTGTTTTAAAATATGATATAAGGAACGCTTTACGTATAGACATCTCAAAGATTAATTGTGCCTAAAATAGAAAAATCACACAATGAGGAGACTAAAAACATGGTTGCAATTTTATTTTATCAACGATCACTTTTAATTGTTTTTTACTATTTTACAATAAATTGTGAGAATTAAGTTTATTATTTTTACTAATCTGTTTGTGATTTATTAACGCTAAGAAATCTGTTATTGATATTTGTTGAAGCTTTTTTTTTTTGGTATTTATTATCTGGTCGACTGCATCTTCCCTCTTTCTCGTGTTACATTTATTTGATTCTAATTTTAATTCTCCATTTGTTAACTTTTGCTTCCCTATAAGCATTTTTTGTTTTCCAAATTGTCTAATGAAATTCGTCTTTTTTTCTTATTACATACATTTATATGAAAAGAAATCGTCAATAAATTTAAAAATATTTGGATAAAATTCGAAATTTATTTCAAGTTTTTGAGTTTGGAATAAATGATATTTTTTCCGCTTTTTCAATTCCTCTCTCTATTATTTTGTTAGGGTAACTATATTCTTTAAAAAGTAATCTAAATTTTTTATCTCAAAATATTTTGGCACGTGAGGAGGTATTTAAGCCACGGAACATGGAGAGCAATATGAATAAAGGTTTCGCGTAATTAACAAAAAAATTATCCGAGTTTTACAGGAATTTGTCTTTAAAATGATCGAATTAACATTTGTTTGTTAGTTTTAGTTAAAATGTAAGAAAAAAAATTATTAATATAAGTAGTTTAAAGTGTACCTATATGTAATTAAGATATTTTTTACTTCATTATCTGTTCTTTAGTGTAGATTTTTATCAGATTACCTTTAAGGAAAATCAGCCATTAGTCTTGTATTCGTGACGGAATGAAAAGTGATGGTATTTTTTTTTAAATAGAAAAATTGCGTAGGAAAAATACGACTAAAAAAGAATACAAGTGACTTGAACTTAAATTTTGACCCTTTCAAACTTCACAGGTTTTGTTTTTTTAACTGCATTAGTGCAAGTAAATCCGCTTCAGTTTTATTTCCACTAATGCAGTTCAAAAAAAATAATAATATTTTTTACGAGTCTACTTTCTTCAAAGGAATCTGCTCTCTATCCCTTTCTATCGTTTCTTTGGTTTTTACTTTATGTGATTTCTTCCGCGGAAAATTTCCTATGGTGGTATTTGTTCTTTCATTTATTCTTTTTAACTAGTGTATTTTAAAGCTTATCTAATGTGTCTTAGGTTTAATAGTTGTTTTAGGTTTTTATTTTGTCGGATTTTGTTGATTTAAAAAAAAAAAAAAAAAAAAAAAAAAAAAAAAAAAAAACTATTATTCTGATTGTAACATGTTACGAACATTTACCGACGTTAGTAGATAATTCTAGGACTTCAGTCTTAAATTGTATCTCTTGTATGCTAAGTAGTATGCTTTTCCGTGATAACTGATTTTCTGTGATATTTATTTATATTATACTAGCTCAGATACCCGGCTTCGCTCGGGAATTCATTTGAGGCTGAATGGTGATGGTATATTTTTGGCATGGCTTTACTTTGCACAATATTTTGACATTTACCCGTCGCAGTGTTTAGGGTTAACACCCGTCGTATCTGTGGATTTGTTAATAATAAAACTATTTTTTTATGTAAGACTTCACTGTCCTGCATATTGTCATATTTCCCGTTTCCTGTGCATTATGCATAGATTTGAATTATTAATGAGAAAATATTGACATACATTTGAATCATTTGAGGTACCTGGTAGTTCATATTGAAAAGAAGTGTTGAGCAAATTTCTCTAAATAACAAAATATACAACTTTTGTTATGTGCATATTTGCCGAAACCCCAATTGGAAATCACTATTTTTAATTTCAGGCCTCCCTTATAACCCCCACTCCTTCCCGTCCCTAGAAATAGTATGGCTTATTATAAGGAAGGCGTTAGTGCTTAATACACATACCAAGTTTGATTTAGTTCGGTTGAGTCTTTTGTGCCAAATAAAATTGTGTACTCCCGCTATAGTTTTTAGCGTATAACTCATTTATACTTCCGTATACAGCAAAAGTGCATATAACAAAAGTTACTCTAAATTACAAAATGAACAACTTTTGTTATGTGCATATTTGCAGAAAAAGCAGTAGGAAACGAAATATCACTATTATTAATTTCAGGCCTCCCTTATAACCCTCACTCCTGCCCATCCCTAGAAATGTTAGTATGGCTTATTATAAGGAAAGCGTTAGAGCTAATTCACATACCGAGTTTGGTTTAGTTCGGTTGAGTCTTTTGTGCCAAATAAAATTGTGGAAACCCGCTTTAGTTTTTAGCGTATAACTCATTTATAATTCCGTATACGGCAAAAGTGCATATTACAAACGTTACTCTAAATTACAAAATGAACAACTTTTGTCATGTGCATATTTGGCGAAAAAGCAATAGGAAACGAAATATCACTATATTTAATTTCAGGCCTCCCTTATAACCCCCACTCCTGCCCATCCCTAGAAATGTTAGTATAACTTATTATAAGGAAAGCGTTAGTGCTAATTCGCATACCGAGTATGGTTTAGTTCGGTTGGGTCTTTTGTCCCAAATAAAATTGTTCACTTCCGCTATAGGTTTTAGCGTATATCTCGTTTATAATTCGGTATACGGAAAAAGTGTGTTTTACAAAAGTTTCTCTAAATTACAAAATAAACAACTTTTGTTATGAGCTGTTTTGCTGAAAATGCAATAGGAAACGAAATATCGCTATTTTTAATTTCAGGCCTCCTTTAAAACCCCCACTCCTGTTCGTCTTAGAGAATATTAATATAGCCTAAAGTCTAAGTTGGGCTAGTAGTAATATACATACCAAGTTTCATAAAATTCGGTTCAGCCGTTTATGCGTGAAAAGGTAACAAACAAACAAATAAACATACACGAAAGAAACAAAATGCAGTTATGGTGTCTATGAAATGTGAATTTTTGAAAATTTAAAATATACCCGTTATTATGCGTCGGATCGAAAAATTGTATAGAATCAATCTTATTGTAAATTAAATTTACTATATGTATTATTCTATACATTTATTCTGTATCTTGAATATTAACCGAGATATTTGCATTTGTATTGTGTGTGTGGTCGACGGAACCCCGCCATGTTCCGGACTCTCCGCCGAGAGCTCTGGTGGCCGTTTCCAGAACTATTCGGCCCTCGTGAATAGGTTTAGAGATCCCTTCCTACTACAGCTGTTATTAGGCGGATTTCTCTATTGTAAAACTTCACGTGGGAAATCTGCTTAGTTTACGCAGCCCCTGCGTGACGGACTTTTATTAATTTTGGTTTCATTTGAAAATAGTTAAGCCTACATTGTGTTAATAATGTATTTTTCAGCCCTAAACCTATGTTTAAATATATAATTTTTAAACATTTAACTTTTCACCACTAAATAGAAATGGGCAGGTTTTGTATGTGTACCAAGAGAAATGGTACCAACATTTTTCTCATTAACATTTATCAGACAAGAGAGGAGCTTTGAACGGGAGTTTTGAAAATCGCGTCATGAGTACGACCTCAATAGCTGATTTCCTTTAAGGGAGAACTGCTAAGGGAGTTGGGTTATCCCGCCTTAGCTCTTCCATTAAATATGATACGGAAAATTGATTTAGAGGCGAATTGATGGAATGTATAATTGGTGAATAAACAATTACACCTGCATGAATACTAATAGATTATTATGGACGTCACCGAACAAGTCGGCTAAATAATGGACGATGAAATGAAGCTAGTAAAATGGATGAGGAGCCCCCCCGCCGGGGGCTATAGAGGAAGAGAATCTGCGAGGACCCATTGTAATGGCGGAAGGAGATCTCGGCAAATTGAATGCATAAACAACGGGATCATCAAATCCACCCCCCATCCCCCACTGCTTTCTCATTCCCAAAATTTTACTGAAATTACCTCAGTAATTTCATCAGTTTCATATTACTGGCTTTCTCTTCATTTTTTTTTCTTATTTCATTTGTATCTTAATTGGATTTTTTATGGCTGTGTCACATTTCGCAAAATAATATTTTTTTTTTTTAGCCTGGGAATATTCTTACTTTCCTGGTGGATTGGTCTTTATGCTCAAAATCCCAAATAATACCTCAATCTTACCGAAAGTCAAAGAGGATCAAACACATGAAATAAAAACTGTTCAAGTAATATGTAATTTTTTAGCAGATTTCACTTAAAGGAAATCAGCTATTAAGATCTTACTGATGAAGCGTTTTTCGAAAAAATCCTTCAAATATCCATGGATCCTACACAGGAGATGTCGAAAATGAGGTTCGTTCAAAATGATTTATATATAATTATCTGTTAACGCTCTAGCGGTCGCATATTTTGGTTTGATTGTTACCAAACTCGATGTTTAATAGTTTAATCTATATATATATATATATATATATATATATATATATATATATATTTATATATATATAAAATTGTAACCTCTGTCTGTACATTGATTTTTTTCACGAAATTTCACGATAACTTTTCGTTTCACATGTCATAGATACCATAACTGCATTTTGTTTCTTTCGTGTATGTTTGTTTGTTACCTTTTCACGCATAAACGGCTGAACCGAATTTTATGAAACATGGTATGTATATTACTACTAACCAAACTTAGACTTTAGGCTATATTAATTTTCTCTGAAACGAACAGGAGTGGGGGTTATAAGGGAAGCCTGAAATTAAAAATAGCGATATTTCGTTTACTATTGTTTTTTTGGCAAATATGCACATAACAAAAGTTGTTTATTTTGTTATTTAGAGTAACTTTTGTTATATACACTTTTGTCGTATAACAAAGTTTAAATGCGTTATACGCTAAAAATTATAGCGGGAGTCAACAATATTATTTGCCAAAAACAACTCAACCGAACTAAATAAAACTCGGTATGTGTATTAGAAGTGAGGCCTTCATTATAATAAGCCATACCAACATTTCTATGGACGGGCAGGAGTGGGGGTTATAAGGGAAGCCTGAAATTAAAAATAGCGATATTTCGTTTCCTATTGGTTTTTCCGCAAATATAAACATAACAAAAGTTGTTTATTTTGTTATTTGGAGTAACCTTTCTTATATATACTTTTGTCGTATACCTAAGTATAAATTAGTTATACGTTAAAACTTCGGCGGACACTAACGGCTGAACCGAACTTAACAAAACTCGTTATGTCAATTAGCATTAATTCTTCCATGATTATGAGTTAATATAAGTTTTAGGTTCCAACGGGAGGAGGGTTAAAAGGAAGGCCTGAAATAAAAATTCACCATATTTACATGTATAAGGGAAATATAAAATTATCGAAGACTGTGAAGCCTTATCGACCAAAATTCTATTATTAGCAAATTCACGGCAAAGATGGGTATCAATCCTAAACACTGGGACGGGTAAATGTCAAAATATTGTGCAATGTAAAGCCTGCTAAAAAATACCATCACCATTCAGCCTCAAATGAATTCCCGGGCGAAGCCGGGTATCTGAGCTAGTGTAATAATAAAAATTAAGTTCGTTAATGACTGAAATCGGACCAGTGAGAGGGGGATTTTAAAAATCGCGAATTATCTCCGTTACAATACGTCGAATCGAAATATTACATAGAACCAATCTTATTGGAAAATAAATGTACTATAACTAAATGAACTATAAATATTGTTATATACATTTTTGTTCTCTATCTTGAATATTAACGGAGATATTTGTGTTTTTAATTTTCTGCCCTCAGCAAACCCCCACTTGTACTCATGTTATATAAACAATACTCTATTGTACAATAAAACACACTATTTGAAACTTAAATGACAAATATTGTTTTCAGGAGCCCTGTATTATAAGAGATACATGCAAATAAGTATCTGTTGATCCCCGACACCCCCCCGCCCCATCTAAGTTCTTGGAATACTAAAATTTTATTGATTGCGATAAAAATAATTCTGATTCATTATAAATTAGAGTACTATATATAGTAAATAGTTTTCAATATAATTAATATGTTATATTCAGATATATTTCAGTAATTGTTTTTCTTTCAGGTGAGAGGTTGGTAGACTTGTTTGCTCAAACCTCCATGCCCCCTGCAATCATTTATCTTCCCTAGAAAATAAATTTGTTACTTATTTCCAAAAGAAATGTAGAATATAAGGGCATTTCCATTATTTAATTTGTATAATATATTATTTAAACAAAGTCATGCTGAATTTGCACAAGGAGTAATAGCGGAAGTTGTAGGGAATCAAACTCTTCGATTCTGGTAATATATTATCTTATTTCCAATATATTGATGTTATTGAAACAAAGATATACTATCATAACAATTAAACGTTAATTGTAATGTCATTATAACAAAAGACAATATGTGTTTAAACTGGATATGATTGTTTAAAGTATTACTTAGGTTGCAGGGAGGGCTACGATCTCTTCCCCTTACCTAGGATTTTGAAGATAAATGAAATTAATTTTAGGGAACCACTATTATTTAATTCCATCAGGTAGATAAATTATTAAAATAATATTTTTGAATCAATAATTTAAGGAAAACGATTTTGATAACCCTCGTACGGGAGCAGAAGTTGACGTAAGGCTAAAACAGGCTGGCATTACTTGGAGTGATTTCCCTTGTGATTTACTATTACGAATAAAATCTTATGTACATAACTATGCTTAAACTACAAGTTTTCGGATTAGTTTTTGACAGGAAATATGGTCATTATAGATGATATTTAATTGTAAGAAATGTTATCCATGATTATGTTTTGAATTATTCAAAAACGGTGAGTCAAAAAGTGGAGAGGGATAGATTAGGATCAAATTTTCATTTATTCTTCAAAACTATAATTTCTATTCTATTCGTCCCCAAAAGTTACCCTTTAGGATTTGCTATTTCGGAAAAACAATAAGTCGTGGCGAGAAGTGTAATTGTACACATTGAAGTCTTGCTATAGAAATACCATCATTTGTCAGTCAACAATGATTTCGCAGGCATCGCCGGGCACCTCAGCTAGTATATATATATATATATATATATATATATATATATATATATATATATATATATATAAGCAGTTGTATATATGTGTATATTTACTACATCAATCGAATCAAATTGAAAAATATTCAATAACAAACCATTTTATTATTTAATTTCCTATAATTGTTTTCTATGTGATTTCTCCTCATTTCAAATAAAGAGGGCTCAGGTTAGCCATTTGAGTTAAAGCGTTGCCTTTAATTTCACTAGTAAACCTAGAGTGGCGAGTTCGATTCCCGTCTGGCCAAATAAATTTATTTAGTGACGGAATTCATTATCTAAAATCCTGAGTGCCAATCCTAGAAAAGGGTGGTAACCTGTAGACAACCCGCCCCAATTAGCCTTATTGAAAAAAGTAGACGTTAATAAATAATTTAAAGATATTGGTTTTTAGCCATCAGAAACCCCCTCCCCTCACCTTTCCTAAACATTTTGTATTAGCCATACGTAACCTGATACTTCATGAATGTTTTATCCCAAGCTTAAATATCAAATATTGTTTTCCTTTAACTTTAACTATGTGAGGTTTATGCAAATATGTCGGCATCATTCTAGATTTTACGTTATGATTTGTACCTTACTTTGATAGCTATTTTACCGTTTCATGCATAATAAACATCAATTTCGGTAATGGCTGACCATGGGGTGAAGGGTTTTCACACTCTTGTTTAGTTTAGGGGATTTTAATGCTCTTGGTAAACCTAGAGAGTGGGTCCGTTTCCTGCATGGTCAATGGGAACTAATTTAATTATTTATTAAATTAGTAGACAAAATTGGTTGTCTCACCCTGGTTGAAAAGGATGATAACCTGAACTACCTTCCCGATTTTCCATAGTAGCATATAAAGTGTAAAGCGTTGCTTAATAACATTCCAGTAGGTGTGAGAAATCTATACCATTGAAATACTAAGCCCTAGTGGAATATGCGTCGGAGCCCTTTGGAGTGAGGCACCCTTGAGAATTTATAGGGTCTGCGGCTTTAAGGGTCAGTAATAATGCTGTAAGTGGGGCTTCCAGTCCTGGAACGGAGAGATAAGACTCCAGCCAATAGAGAATTAGGACCAGCCCTACAACGATCCTCCACTGATAACACTATCTACTCCCTACAGCACGTCCAATATTTAGCTCTCGCTAATTAATATTCAACCGTAGAATAGATATAGGAAGAATTATTCCTTAGCTCTAAGAAACAGGGCTGGAAAAATTCAATCTATTTATTTATTGCTGCTTAATTCAACAAACTCAAATAAAATATTTTTTTAAATAAAGCAACCAAACAATAAAGTAAGTTTGGGTTTTTTAGTATTAAAAATTGAGTGTAAGAAATAAAATGCCCTATATTTTGGTAATGTGTTTTTTATTTGTATCGCTCCGTGTAGCTGTTTTTTTTTTTAATCCATTTGGTTTTTTTTGTTTTTGTTGTTTTTTTTTTTTTTTTTTTTTTTTTTTTGACTATTTATTTAGAATTGTTTTTATGTATTTTACTGCTAAGCTTTTAATTTTAATCTGTAAAAATATTTTTCTTCATATATATTCACTGGGCCGCTAATTTGTATTCTTTAAGTTTTATGTTCTAACTCTGACATTCAATATGTACATAAATTTATTATTTTTTAATTTAATGGCATCTTATAGGACATGTTTAGTGGTAAATGTTTGTCAGGAGGTCACTGATGATGGAGCGTAAGCACTGAAAGCGCTCTGTCGCATAGAATAAACTACTGTGAAGGAACGAGGAATTTCTTATCTTGAGAGATAATAATTCCTTCACCATCCAGCACCTCAAAAATGGACATAGAGTGTTTCTCGAGTAAATATAATGATTGGGTGCACCAAATCATCCCCTCATAATTTAGCATCGTCCTAGCATTCGACGGCTGTATTGCTCGTTTGTAGCTGGATAAATTAAAAATGGTTCCCTGAAGAAATTTATCAAGACTATTTCAGAGTACACCCTAATTCCATAGAAAGCCATAATATTGCATATGGTGATGAAATTCATTCCCTAAATAATTATTTATACTAACCTTTCAGAACTACTACTCAACATCAGCCCATACATAGACACAATAAAAACATCTTCTATACTAACAAACTCTGTACAAAATTTATTTATTTATTTGGTTCATTCAACACATCAAAGGTGATTGGCATGATGTTAAGTGGTACGTTGAATCTCTGTTTAGAGTAATCCATTTATTTCTTCATGTTAAATCTGATACTTTAGTTATATAATATGAAAAATATTCATTAAATATCTTAGGATTTTCCTTAAATATATGTTTAAGGATATTCCTCATATCCGCACTTTGCCTATTAGAATATAATAAAAGTTATCCCATGTAAATCGTCGTAAGACCTATTGTATTCTATATGTTTTGATAAAAAATTATGTTTTTTAGATGTGGTAATATATGTGTAATATATTGGCTGCTGTCAGTTAGGAGTTCTCTCACTCTCTCTCTATCTCTCTCTCTCTCTCTCTCTCTCTCTCTCTCTCTCTCTATATATATATATATATATATATATATATATATATATATATATATATATATATATAACCATATACTCTTCTTTGGATGATACCATGTATTACAGATGAACTAGAATCCATTACGGAGATAAATAAGCTTGAAGTGTATAGCCCAAGTACATATTATTCAAATCCTGTAGATTTTTGTGATCTACATTTGATCATGGTTCTACGATAGATGCTGGTTTCAAAAAAGAAGGTAGACTCAACCCCTTCCTCAATAGAAACCATAAAGGAACAGCCTTTGGCTATCAATAATATTATATGAAAGGTGCTTAGTAATGGAGTGTTGTGTTGTATATAGTGTTAGTAACACTGGACAGCTGGGCTTGACAGCTCAATGTTTGCTAGCTCTACAATTACCTCTTGTTGTTCGACTAAATTATCGAATTAATTATCCTTCTCTCTCTCTCTCTCTCTCTCTCTCTCTCTCTCTCTCTCTCTCTCTCTCTCTCTCTCTCTCTCTCTCTCTCACACACACACACACACACACAAACACATAGGGTATGCTCCTTCAGATCATCGGCCGGCAGTATGTGAACGGCAAACAATGAGATCGGAGAAGATAGAGAGTAATATCTATTATATAATTTGGTTGAAATCGTTTGATCTTAAAGAAGAAGCCTTTATGCATTTTTTTTATTCAGCTCTCAGCGTGTATGTTTGTTTGTTACCTTTTCACGCATAAATGGCTGAACCGAACTTTATGAAACTTGGTATGTATATTACTACTAGCCCAACTTAGACTTTATGCTATATTAATATTCTTTGAGACGAACAGGAGTGGGGGTTATAAGGGAGGCCTAAAATTAAAAATAGCGATATTTCGTTTCCTATTGCTTTTTCAGCAAATATGCTCATAGCAAAAGTTGTTTATTTTGTAATTTAGAGTAACTTTTGTTATATGCATTTTTGCCGTATATGGAAGTATGAATGAGTTATACGCTACAAACTATAGAGGGTGTCCACAATTTTATTTGGCACAAAAGACTCAACCGAACTAAACCAAACTCGGTATGTGAATTAGTACTAACGCCTTCCTTATAATAAGCCATACTAACATTTCTAGGAACGGGCAGGAGTGGGGGTTATAAGGAAGGCCTGAAATAAATAATAGTGATATTTCGTTTCCTATTGCATTTTCGGCAAATATGCACATAACAAAAGTTGTTTTTTTTGTTATTTAGAGAAACTTTTTTTATATACACTATCGTCATATACCGAAGTATAAAGACGTTAAACGCTAAAAATTATAGCGGGAGTCAACAATTTTATTTGGCACAAAAGACTCAACCGAACTAAATAAAACACTCAGTATGTATATTAGCACTAACGCCTTCCTTATAATAAGCCATACTATTTCTAGGGAGGGGCAGGAGTGGGGGTTATAAGGGAGGCCTGAAATTAAAAATAGTGATTTCCTATTGGGGTTTCGGCAAATATGCACATAACAAAAGTTGTTTATTTTGTTATTTAGACAAATTCGCTCAACAATTCTTTTCAGTATGAACTACCAGGTACCAATAATGAAAAAAAAAATTCAAATGTATGTCAATATTTCCTCATTTATAATTCAAATCTATGCATAATGCACAGGCAACGGGAAATATGGCAATATGCAGGACAGTGAAATCTTACATAAAAAAATAATTTTATTATTTACAAATCCACAGAAACGACGGGTGTTAACCCTAAACACTGGGACGGGTAATGTCAAAATATTGTGCAAAGTAAAGCCTTGCCAAAAATATACCATCACCATTCAGCCTCAAATGAATTCCCGAGCGAAGCCGGGTATCTGAGCTAATATATATATATATATATATATATATATATATATATATAATTTTGAACGGACCTCATTTTCGTCATCTCCTGGGTAGGATCGATGGACATTTGAAGAAATTTTTCGAAACCCGCGTCATGAGTACGACCTCAATAGCTGATTTCCCGAGGGTGGTTCAATCCGACGTATAATAAAAGAGATTTTTCGAATTTTACCCGAAAATTCCACTTCTCTAAATCATCCTCCAAATTTCTGTCATTAACGAACTTGACTTTTTTTTTTTACATAAATTAAATATCGACTTTGGTAACGATCAAACAAAAATTTCTACTGCTAGAGCGTAAACAGACATTTATATACAATTTTGAACGGATCTCATTTTTGTCATCTCCTGAATATTGAAATACCTCTGTTAATATTCAAAATAGAGCAAAAATGTAAACAATATTTATAGTAAATTTTAATTGCAATAAGATTTGTTCTATTCAATTTTTCGATTTTCAAATGTCCATCGATCATACCCAGGAGATGAAGAAAATGAGGTCCGTTCAAAACTATATATATATATATATATATATATATATATATATATATATATATATATATATTTGACTGTTAACACTCTAGCGGTCGCTAGACAAACAATTTTTGTTTAATCGTCACCAAACTTGGTATTTAAGCGTTTTATGTAAAAAGGAAGATCAAGTTCGTTAACGACTGAAACCAGACCAGTGGTGGAAGGGGGGGTTTAGAGGGGGGATTTTCAAAAATTCGAAATATCTCCGTTATTATGCATCTGATAGAAAAATTGTATGAAACCAATCGTATTGAAAATTAAATTTACTATAAATATTGTTATATACATTTATAATCTATCTTGATTATTAACCGTGATATTTGCACTTTTATGAAGGCTGTGGTCGGGTATTGTTCGGATTAGTTCTGCCATTTTCGTAACTTCTCGGGTCAGGTGGAAGCTTCTTCTAACCTTACCTTACCTTCGTTACTTTGTGTGATTTATGCAAATACAGTCTGTTTATCCGCCGCCCCCCCCCTTCTTTAGTTCTTGTACTACTAAAATTTGAGTTATTAAAATATAAATTATTTTTAAAATTCAGAAGCCGTTTCTGTTGGGAATTTATTAAAATTAACTGTTAAATTATTACTGTTTGTATTTACTCATGGTGGGCTTGTATTACCATTATGCAGATTTCTCTATTGTAAAACTTGAAATGGGAAATCTGCTTAGTTTACGCAGCCCCTGCGTGACGGACTTTTATTACTACTCCTCTTTGAATGTTTGATACTTCTTTTTCACTTCTCAAATGACCACGAATGAGTTATGGCCTCTAGGACAATGTTTGTCATTTTGACAATATATGTACTTTTCTATTATATATATATTATATTCTTGAACATATCTTGGACTTATCACTACCTTATTTATTATAAATAATAATAAAACTACTCTTATTTCATTATAAACTTTTGGGATATATGTTATTTCCTATAGAAGGGATTATCCTCGTATTAACCCGACCGATGACAGTATTTCATGAAACGCAAGGGAATTGTAGAAAATAAACGGAAGATAAATATTTTATTAAAGTAGAATTGGCTTGGGACTATCTTCCGCCACGATACATCATTCGTAAAGCAATAAACTTCTTCAAACATCAAACCAATAAATTTTAGATGACTGTACTCCATTACTGCGCAACATCTAATATTCCATTGATCAGTGGCATCATCTACCAACTGGAGAACTCTAGCTGCTCGAATCAACCGAATTGCAATGGAAATATTCATTTCAATCAGCGTTGGCGCATACTATCATCTGCAATGCTGTAAGAATTAATTATCTAGTCAACAATACAAAACGAAAACACATATTATAGTGAACATGTCAAACTAGGAAATACGGCGTCAACTATTTCTATTACCCATAAAATATAAATTTTTTCTTTTAATTTTAAAATTGGTATATGATCTAAAACAGTATAGAATCAATTAAATACTGCGTTAAATAAATTATTTAATAATTGTAATAGTTTTTGCATTATTATAATTTAAAAGGAATTATGTTACGGACTAAATAGCATTTATAATATATCATATATTACATTTCAATGGATCATAATTACATTTAATATTTATATGTGTTTTTTTCATGATTGCAGTCTATATATTACCATTTCCAAACTCGATATTTAGCCATTTAATGTGAAACCTCGTTTTTGTGACCTTATTATATTATTATATTCATGGATTAGGATTAATATGATTTGGGAAATCAACAACAACAACTTGTATAGAACCAATCTTATTGCAAATTAAATTGACTATAAATATTTTTATATACATTTATTCTCTATCTTGAATATTAGTCGAGATATTTTTATTAAGTGTGTGTGCATAACGAATGAGATGAGATCGGCTAACTTCGGTTCTAGTCGTGAGTTTCCGACAGAAGCTAGTTCGGCCGGCTCTCGTGAAATTTCTCTATTGTTTAACTTCACGTGGGAAATCTGCTTAGTCTAAGCAGCCCCTGCGTGACGGACTTTTTTAATTTATCTAGAGATATGAATCAATAATAAAAATCTTTAGTCTTTCACTGGCTGGAAAATGGTGGTACTCTCTCTCTCTCTCTCTCTCTCTCTCTCTATATATATATATATATATATATATATATATATATATATATATATATATATATACATCTATTCTGTTCGTTGATATAACATAAAGTGCACGTTAATAAATAATAAAAAAAATTACTAGTACTAAAAAAAAATGTCAACTTTTATCAGCCCCTTTTGAATAAGCCAACATTTTGAGGTGCCTTTAGCTGTTGAAGGTGTATAAAGGAGCCATTCCAATATCCTTTTTCCTTGAATAAAATAAAAGGAGTCCTTTATCCTTGAGGGAAAGGAGGTCCTGGCAACTAACGAATCTCTCTTGGAATTCTTTCGACGGCTATCGTTACGTCACAATGGATGTCTTCCTTTCAATCACTAGCCTTATTGCTCAATCGGAATGTAACAGTCAATATGAAGGGATATTTCATTCTTTCACAATCTATTGGGGAGAGCTTTATTGAAAAGTTTTCCCCTCTTTTATTTGACATTTTCTCATATCCTCAGAAATTCACATTTTTAAGCTTTAATTTATTTACATTTTTTTCTTCTTTATTCCCTCAAAGAAAGGCCTATTGATATTTAATTATAAAGTACAGCTGTCAAAAGCCCTCAAGTGAGCCGGTTTCTTTTACTTATTGTATAGCTTTTGAACATCTCAGTTTTTTAGTAGATTTCTCTTGAGGGGAATCAGCTATTGAGGCTTAACTCATGACGCAATTTTCGAAATTTTTCTTCTAATGTCCATCGGCCCTACCTAGATAGATGACGAAAATGAGGTCCGCTCAAAACTGTATATATATATATATGTCTGTTACCGCTCGTTAATTTTTATTTGATCGGTACTAAACTCGATATTTAGTAGTTTTATGTAAAAAGAAAGATTAAGTTCGTTAACGGCTGAAATCGGACCACGAAGAGGAGGGGTTTAGAGAGGGATAATTTTGAACATTCGAAATATGTCCATTACTATACATCGGATCGGAAAAGTGTATAGAATAAATATTATTGCAAATTACATGTACTATAAATATATTTATCCTCTATCTTGAATATTAACCGCGATATTTGCATTTTTCAGTTTTCTGCCTTCAGTAAACTCCCTCTTTTACTAGTGTAACATCAAAAATGCTCTGTTATGGAACTAACTTCTTGTTATATCACGTTCTATTGCAGACTTGAGGAACAAATTGATTGCTGTTGTTCATCATTTCTGTTTGAAATTTTAAGAAACATACTAAACATACTTATGGACCATATCAATCGATATTATTATATCACGTAACAAGAAAGTTCTTAACTTTTTCTCTAAAACATGGATACCTCTAGCCCGACTAAGGGTTTAACTTCTCTTCTTTGCAATTTGAGTCTACACTAAAATATTCATGAGTGTACCAGTAACATACATGGATTCAAGATGTGCAGTAACAAACACATGTTTGTATATTTTGAAATCGAGATCGGTACTAAGAAATAATTATTTCTTCTTGGGAAAATAAATACCGTAACTAAATCTTTAAGGAATGGATGTCTTTATTTCGTAAAATCGAAACGTTTAAGGATCTGTAGCCCTCGACTAGGTTTTCTAAACAATTTATCCTAGATCAGAAATGTTAAGAGAATTACTATTATTTTCTCGTTACAAGCCTGCAATAAATCTCTACTTCTACCCATCGAATTTGGACCTAGAAATAGAGAATATATGGTGAGATGTAATTATTAGTGTGACATTCCAAGGTGGGGGATCTGCTTAGTTTACGCAGCCCCTGCGTGACGGACTTTTTTTCATGCAGCTGTACACTGAACAGCAGAATCAACGCACTCACATTAATAGTGTTGTAATCATCTTTTTATCCTCCATTTCTTTTTAACTTCATCAAGCTCTATTTTATCTCACAGTTCTCCAAATAATAAACTCTAATTAATTCTCATAATTTTCCGTCTCCTTAGAAATGCTCAAAAGTATTATTAAATAATTGAATATGGTTTCTTTTTTAATTTTGCCACACATTCATAAGACAAAAATTACTCTAAATGATACAATAAATGGGTTTTTGTTGTTGAAAATACAATAATTTCAGATTTGGTTTAGAATTTAATTATAATAACTTGTGACAAAATGCTGACTAAAAATTAATTACAAAGATTTGGAAGTTAGAGTTTTAAGGGTCATCCATACAGCCCCTGCCCCCCCCCCCCTTCAAATCGCCTTAATTGGCATTAGTATATCAGATATCACGAGTAAGCGTACCATATCTGATCGAGTACGAACAATTCTCTTAGTCGTAAAAAGTGCGCACACAAAAACACCAAATTCGAACACTATTTACTACAATACCTTGAAACCACTTGAAATACGAGTACAGTGAAGATTTTAGGAAGAAAATCAATACTGAAAGGAAAGTTAGATTTTTCTATATATACATGAATTTGTTAAAATGAGAGATACAAATAATCATACAATGAATATTATATTAGTATTTTATCCCTACATAAGCCTTTAAAATTGAATTTGTCATTGTAATAAATTTTAAAAAGTCCGCCTCGTAGGGGCTGCGTAAACTAAGGAGATTTTCCCCGTGAAGTTTAATAATAGATAAGTCGATATACTGGTAACACAACACCACCTTGAATAAGTATTGAATAATAAGTGAATAAATACAAACGGTAATAAGAAATCTTCCCCTCCAGGCGAAAGCGTCTGAAATTTAAACTAACAGGTCTGCCAGCCTCACACCGGAAAGAAGAACAATTACTGAAATATATCAGAATATAACTTATTTATTTGATTAAATACTATTTACTATATCTAGTACTCTACGTTATAATGAATCAGATTAATTTTTATCTAAATCATTCAAATTCAAGTTGTCAAAAACATAGGACACAGATCATATTTGCATGTTGTCGTATAATGAAGGTCTCCTGAAAACAATATTTGGTATTTAAGGTTCGAATAATGGGGTTTATTACATACCCGAGTATTGTTACTTTAACATGAGTAGAAGTGGGGGTTTGCTGAAGGCTGAAAACTATAAAATCCAAATATCTCGGTTAATATTCATGATACAGAAAATATGAATAGAACGATATTTATAGATCATTTAATGTGCATAAGATTGGTTCTATAAAATTTTTCGATCAGACTTATAGTTATTCGAATTTTCCAAATTCTCCCCCTCTAACCCCCAATCCCGGTCCGATTAGCCGTCCGAAACTTGAACATTCTTTTTACATAAAACGAGTAAATATCGAGTTCGGTAACGATAAAATAAAGATTGTGATCGCTAGGGTGGTAACAGACATATATATATATATATATATATATATATATATATATATATATATATATATATATATATATACAGTTTCGAACGGACCTCATTTCGTTATCTACCAGGTAGGATCGATGGACATTTGAAGTTAATTTCGAAAATTACGTCAAGAGTACGACCAAAATAGCTGATATCCCTTCAGGGAAATTCGCTAAAAAGTGCCAATTCAAGTCTAACGCATAATGGCTGACTGTCCAGTCAATAGAAATATGTAGGTAGACGAAAGAAATTGTTACACCTCCGCTGTGACAGTGTTGCCTTTTCTTTCATCTACCGACACCAGAAGTCCTTCCACATGCCAGAATGAACTCCAACTCACTTTAAAAATAGATGGAAATGGGTTTTCAAATCAGTAATTGGCACTTACGCGTTTTGAATTTTAATTATTATTAAAATGCTCTTTGATAGGTCGAGACTGTTCTGT
The DNA here is from genome assembly GCA_019009955.1 of Riptortus pedestris. NCBI lineage: Eukaryota > Metazoa > Arthropoda > Insecta > Hemiptera > Alydidae > Riptortus > Riptortus pedestris. The sequence goes on from CM032228.1 coordinate 25,564,689, forward strand.
ATAAATTAATTAGTAAAAAGGTCCCTCATCCAATTAATGAAACACAATTATGATTATTGAGTAGCAATATGGTTGCCTTTTCACTACTGGATTAATTACATTTGTTGCAGACATTTGATAAATGGTATTCTCATTGGGTTATTTTTTAACTGGAGTAGCTCGCCTAACAGAAAGTTAATCATTAATGTATTTATTAGGCCATCTTCATGAGGTATATAATGTAATACAGGGATAAAATGTTACAAACTAGCAACATTGTTTCATGGATTTAGTTTCCTCTAAGTTGAAGGAAAGCTGGTCTGTGCTTTATGTTTGCTGGTAGACCTAACTATACGTAACCACAATATGCCTCTGATATATACTGTCTTCAAGTAATTCCGATGAAATTGTGTTGTTACCTCCTTCTGAGTTCGTAACGTTTTTAATTATCATATCAATAATTAGCATTTATATAATTAAAATTTATATCATGTTTAGAAATACTAAATTTCCGAAGTCATAAAGAATTTGAGGAAAAATGTTCAACTTTTGATGACAGTAATAATAAAGACTTTTTAGGTCATCTTAGTTTTTTGCTTAGAAAATGGCCCATGAATTTAAATGTTTCAGCGGCTATTAAGGTTGTACTGGGGACGCCTTTATTATTGAACAATGTCTTCATTTATCAATTGATTCCACCTAGGATATACCGAAAATGAGGTCCGTTCAAAATTATATATTGTAAAAATATGACCAATTTAATTAAATCACTTAGCAATCTATTTATTTGAAAATTATTTATTTATTTATACTTAGCCTTCTGATAAAGGAAGTTTTTTTGTTGATTATTACTTACGTCCACTTTATGTTACTACGGCTAATCGGGACGGGTTATCTACAGGTTACCACCCTTTTCTAGCCAGGGTGGGACTAAGGACTTTATTTAATGAGTCCATCACTAAATAAATTGATAAAGGATGTTTAACAAGAAAGAAAACATCATATGTTTTTAATAATTCTTGAAGTTTTCTTTTTATGTGTTGACCTTCCACCATCAGATTGTTATGAAAATTATTTACACACTCACACACTCTGGTTTGTTACTGCTCTAGAGGTCCCAATGTTCGTTTTGCCACCCCCAAACTCGATATATAAGCGTTTCATGCAAAAATAAATATAAAAAGTAAACGGACGGGGTGGAAGAGCGTTTAGAGTTGGATCGAAAAATTGTATAATACCGATCGTATTGAAAATTTAATTTACTTTTTTTTAGTGTTCTTTCAGTAAGCGGTCCCCTCTGGAACTCCTGTCTTATTTACGCACCCGTACTTCCTGTCTTATGAACCACTTCATAAGCGAAATACTTCCAAATTCGTCATCAATTAAAAATTTATGTTCTTGTCTTGAAATGTTTATTACCATAGTCAGTATTTAAAAGTTTCAGTCAACAGTAATGATCGTAATAGTTATTGGGTGAAATCGGACAGGGGAATCCATTCCCTTGGGTTTATGGAGGGATTCGAAAACCGGAAATAACTCCGTTATTATTATTAGCCGGATCTTAAAATGTTATAGAACCAATTTTGTTAAACTATTCATTGTATACAAATGTCGTTCTATGAAATTTTTCATAATTCAAATATCAAACGAGATATTCGTATTTTATTGTTTTCAGTATTCATTAAACCCCCTTATCTACTCATTGGTTTTTTTAGCAAATTTCCCTTAAGGGAAATCAGCTATTGAGGTTGTACTCATGACGGAATTTTCGAAATATTTCTTCAAATGTCCATCGATCCTACCCAGGAGATGACGAAAATGAGGTCCATTCAAAACTGTATATATATATATATATATATATATATATATATATATATATATATATTTGTCTGTTACCGCTCTAGCGGTCGCAAATTTTGTTTGATCGTTACCAAACTCGATATTTAGTCGTTTTATGTAAAAAGAAAGATCAAGTTCGTTAACAGCTGAAATCGGACCAGTGGGAGGGGGGGTTTAGAGGGCAGGATTTTCGAAAATTCGAAATATCTCCGTTACTATACGTCGGACCGAATAATTGTACAGAATCAATCTTATTGCAAATTAAATTTAATATAAACATTGTTATATACATTGTTTCTCTATCTTGAATATTAACCGAGATATTTGCATTTGTATTCTGCGTGCGGTCACCAGTAGGCTATGTTCGGACTTTCCACCGAGAGCTCTGGTGGCCGTTTCCATAACTATTCGTCCCTCGTGAATAGGTTTAGAGGTTAGGTCAACTGTTTTTTGGGGCTAGAAACTACTGGGTTATTACGCCCTAAATAATTTTTTAGGTTTAGAGGTTTCTTACTACTACAGTTGTTATTAGGCAGATTTCTCTATTGTAAAACTTCACGTGGGAAATCTGCTTAGTTTACGCAGCCCCTGCGTGACGGACTTTTTTACATAGAAATACAGGACTATATGATGAAATGAGAATCACTAGTGTGTCTTACCAGGACGCTGGGAGTCTTAGTTTACGCAGCATCTGTGGGAGGGAGGGGGGTCTTATGTATTTAACTATGAAAACTCTTTTTACTTATGAATCCAGTTAAGTTGCTAACTTGATTAAGGCCCAGACATTTATAGCATTTAATGAAGTGTGACTTGATTTTGCATTGACATATAGACAGAACCTTGCTCAAGTGAGAGATTAATTGAAGTTCTTAGTTTAGAAAAATGATCTCACGGAAATAGGTATTATTTCAGAAGGTGTTCCACTAGTTTTCTACTTTTGAGAGGTCGTTAGCAGGCCACAGGAGGACCTGAAGGTTAATCCCAGAATACTGTTGTACAACGGAAGAGAGACAACAAGACAATACACGTTGTCAAAGTTCAGAGTCAAAATTCAACTATTAAGCAGAAAAGCAGTGCCGTGTCGAAATCCGCAAAAAGTTTCGAATCAAATAGCCAAAAGTTTCAGACGTTAAATGAACCCCGGATAATGTACTTTGGACTTTGTAGTGAGAAAGTTCACGACACACCTACTACTTTCTTAAGCCAATTGTGCTTAATAACGTTTTAGTGTTATATCAAAAATTTCCCTAGTTTGGAGAGAGTCAATAGGAACGAAATGTTTATTGGATCCTCTAACAGCCAGCGGTGTACATTAGTTTCGGCTTGAAACTCTTTCTCCGCCGCAAATCCCATGGACTAAGTTTCCTGTTTGAAACGGCCTTTGACTTTAGCAAATGAAGTTAGTATAAGTTTGTTTATAGGACTTCTAACACCAGCTGATGTCCCATTATCGAACTTAACACTAATTTACGACGACCAAATGCTCTACTTTCTTTAACCAGATAAGACTAGGACGATCTTGTGTTAAACAGGCTTGTCTTATTGAAGTTTTCACAAGTTCATATAAATACTTTGGGCATTACAGAACATTTAAATGTCCAACGTGACGCGCTAATTCAACTCACAAATCGTTGTTGTTGTTGTTGTTGTATAGGGTTTAAGGGCGAAAAACTACCAGGTTATCATCGCCCTGTAATATTTATAATTCACATTTTGGTATCCTCATCCATATCGCCATTTTAACAATATAAACGAGGATACAAACAATTGCACTTTAAATTTCTTTGTATAAACTCGTGTTTTTTTACAAAATTAAACAATTTATGGAGTTCTTTTGGGTCATCTCCAAGGGCCACTTCTATACTATTGGAAATATTATATTTGTTTCTAATATCCGTATACTTATGGCATTTCATTAATATGCGATATATAGTCAGTTTTGTGTTATTTCTCACAAATCGGGGGTTGATCATTTGCCATAAGATAGCCATGCGTAATTCGTGTGTGCCCAATTCGGAGTCTTCCTAATACAACTTCATCTCTTCTGTTGTCTCTTGTCGAATATTTCCATGGACGGATGGTGGTATTAATAGTTTTTAGTTTATTGTTCTGGGTTTCATTCCACATGTGTTGTCAGTTATTATTAATTTCTTCTTTGAGTGGTTGGTAGAGTTCTGCAGATGTAATTGTTGTTGGGGTGATGGAGTCGAGTTGGTGGGCTTCTCTGGCTGCTAAATCTGCTTTTTCGATTCCATTTATTCCCACGTGGCTTGGAATCCACATGAAGTAGACGATCCAAAAATAGTAAATAACATCATTTATATTTTGTAACTTCTTAAGGTATATTAAATTGATATTCTACTTGAAAATAAAATGACTGCAGTTAGACGAAATTTGTTTCTACAATAACACTGTGCCAGATTAAAATTATTCTGTTTTCAATGGCTCTCAGACACTTCTTGCTCTACTTGCGGAGGCCGAAGCTAGCCATGTGAGTTGTAGGGTAAACCTATTATCGTGAGTTGGAGTCTCACCTGGGCATTGGGAATTTATTTAGTGACGAACTAATTTAATAAGCACTGAATTTTTCGGAGAAATGGCTGAAAGATTGTTTGAGGGCATATATAAACTCTGTTAATTTTATTTTTTAGCAGATTTCCCTTAGGGGAAATCAGCTATTAAGGTTGTACTCATGACGTGATTTTCGAAAATTTTCTTCAAATGTCCATTGATCCTACCCAGTAGATGACGAAAATGAGGTCCGTTCAAAATTTTATATATATATATATATATATATATATATATATATATATATATATATATATATATATATATATATGTCTGTTTACACTCTAGCTGTCGCAATTTTTATTTTATCACCACGAAACTCGGTATTTAATCGGTTCATGTAAAAAGGAAGATCATGTTCGTTAACGGCTGAAATCAAACATCTGGGAGGGGGGGGGGTCTAGAGAGGGGAATTTCGAAAATTCGAAATATCTCCGTTAGTATACGTCGGGTCGAAAAACTGTATAGAACAAATCCTATTGCAAATTATATTTACTATAAATATTGTTATACAACTTTATTCTCTACCTTAAATATTAACCGAGATATTTGCGTTATGTGAGCGCGGAGATCAGATCGGCTGTCTCTATTCTGTGAAGGTCGGTTCTATTAGTGCCCTCTGAAAGCTAGTTCGGCCGTTTCCGGAACTGTTTGGGTCTCGCATTGAAATTTATCTATTGTATAACTTCACGAGGGGAATCTGCTTAGTTTTCGCAGTCCCTGCGTGACGGACTTTTCGTATTAGTTTTCAGTTATATGATTTTCCGTTATAATATTACTGAATATTTGATATCCAGAATAATTCTTTTGTCTCCTTTGTAGGGTAGCTTGTTCCCAAAGTTTCTGGAATAATCCGATAATCACGATATATCCTAAATACTTCTAGAATATTCCAAATACATCTCTCAAATTGCAATAGAGAATGAATAACTGTGGCTCAGTGTCTATATGCTTCGAGGAGAGACTGTTGACTAAAAAGCTGAAACACAAATATACGACTTTCAATTTTGTGAGCAATATTCGGTTTTCAATTAAGCCATCTCTTTCAACAGCTTCACAGGTTGGCTGAACACTATTCAAAGAAAAAAAGAAAGTGAATTGCAGTTGAACAAGAATCGCCATTTAATTCCAGGCAATGTGTCTAGAGCTGCACCAGCCAATATTGCTGTCTATTCAATCCCAAACTGAGTTTTTTTTCTCTCTTCCTCTTGGAATGACGTCAGTTATTGAACTGCACATATGTGTGTAGCAAAGTGTATTTTTAAATACGGACTTGTATGCTAACAATATCTCGGGATGATGGAATATCTACTGTTATTCGGGCTCAGTTATCTTCATATTCTCGTTGGATATTTCGGATTGCTATTATATTTCTTTAATTATATATAATAATATTTTTGTTATATGAATAGAGCAAAATAATAATAAAAAAAAATAAACTTTCAAATAGATTGGTGATTAAACATTTTTCGATCAAACTTATAATAGATAGATCTTGAATTTTATTTATTTTATCACCTTCAACCCCCCCCCCCTACCCCCACCTCCTTATGTAATGAAATCAATACATTGTATTTCCGCTTGATATAAGCGAATATCGTGATACATTAAGCTTGTTGCTGACGTGAGATAAGTAAGATATGGGATATAATAAAACAGTAAAAATATTTTGGTTAATTTTAGTGTGAAAGAAAAAGGAAAATTATCGACTATTATAGAAAATTAAATTTGCATTAATATTGGTAATTTAACATTTCTTGTAGCACTCATAATAACAGTGGTATTTTGTAATAATCCCCCCCTTACTTTCAGGTCTGATTACAATCCTTAACGAACGTCATCTTTAGTTTTACACTAAACACTTAAATACAGATTTTGGGATCGACTGAACAAACACAGCTGCTCCTGGAGCTTTGACTAAGTAACTGACAAATATATTTATAACATGGTCTTGATTATTCAGGAGGATTGATTTATATATATATATATATATATATATATATATAGTATTATAAAAGTAGACAAAACTGAAATATAACAAATGGAACACAAATCGCAAGAAATATATAAAAAATGAACGCTACCGAAAAATATGTTCCAAATTTATTTATAAAATGAAAAAAGCGAAATAAAACTAAGGCACTGCAATAAAAATAGTTATTTATTATACAAGTGACAAAAGTAGATCATTTTACAACTCGAGTAAAACGTTTACCCACACGAGCGAAGCGAGTGTGGTAATTTCACGAGAGTTGTAAATTCTACTTTCGTCACGAGTGTAATATTAATTTTTTTCTGTAATCGTGTATTACATGATCAGATCTAACCAGAATATGAACAAAATTAGGAATTTGTGAAGTTGTTGGTAGGTTATAAGCATGGTTGTGAAAGGTTATAAGCATAGTTATAAAACAACTAGTGATGATTGTGAAGTAGTGCAGTTATAAACAAGTGCAGGTTATAAACAAGGAAGGTAATTATTATTATATTTAAATTTTAAAATATATTGATTATTTCCACCAATAATTCATTCACATTTCAATTTATTTTGTTAAAATAAATTCTTACAATGTTAAGAAACATTTAAAAGCATTTAATTTCCAACTTCAAATTATTTTTTAATTTATACTACTAATAAATAAGTTACTAATTAAGAAGGCAATTCACTTTCTTCACTTGTGAAGAATGTGATTACTTTCTTCACTCTATTGCAAAATGTTTCACTTTCTTCACTCATTTCAGTTTAGTAATGTTACCATTATTCAACGATTACAGAAAAAAAGATATTTTGCCACTCAACTAATATTACTTAGGCATCTTAATATTAAAATACCTAAGAAATTATCACAATTTCAATGAATTTAGTAATTTATATTATTAGAATACGTGGAGTTTTAAATATGATTAATTTTTAAAGTAAATTTTTACGCCCGTTCAGTGTCGGTAAGTCGAACGTCATATGGTAGTTTGAGTTCACTGAGTCTTTTCCATTGCTTGATATTGTTACGTTTTTATTTACCAAAACCAGTAATAAACGTTTTTAATAAGCGTTCTTTTTGATTGCAAAATTAAATACTCGCAAGTTTCACAGTTTTTATCACTGCACAATTTATTTCACAATGCACAATAAACTTGGTAATTATCCTTAATTACTACTCACAGTATAACACTAATAGCGTCACTGTTCTTCACATAAATCACAGTCCAATAATTCACTCACGGTCACTGAAATTCACAACAAGACGGCACTGCACTGTCGTTTACTTCGCGGCACTGAACTGTCTTAAACTCGGCACTAAACTGTTACTTTCAGTCACGGCACAACACTGTTCTTCTTGTAAAAACACTTTACCGCACTGCACTAAGTCGCACTGTAGCACTGATGTGAACATCAAGACAGGTGAGAATAAAACTGACTCGCTCGCGGCAGGTCCTTCTTTATATAGCTTGTCGGCATACATTAAAGGGGAATTGGCTGGACCCCTCGACGTCTGGCTGGAAGGTACTGGTAGGAACTAGGACATGCTGTCGGCCTCTTTGATCTACGTCACACTTTCCAAATACGCGACTCTCTCTCTCTGAAGGATTATTCATGTATTTAATTTTCGCAACACTGCCGCCCACTTAAGCCTTTTCGTCCCGAATAGGCTCAATATCGCCGTTGCCATACTTGGCTAGTCGCTCTAGGTGTACCACTTTCATTTTAGACCTCGGGTTGTGGTATCTCTGTATCCTGTAGACAACGTCGTTTAATCTCTTGATTACCTTGTAAGGCCCCTCCCAGTGCGTTTGCAATTTAGGGGATAGTCCTTTCTTGCGTTGTGGGTTAAATAGTAGAACCATTTGTACTTCAGTGAATCCTTCCGTATTTGCTGCCCGATCATACCTGGCTTTCATCTTATCGCCTGTCATTTTAATACGGTTGCGTACAAACTCATGGAGCTCATGCAGGTCATCCTGTGCCTGGGGAGTATTTCCATTGTCTTCGCAGGAGGGTCCGGGTTTGGCCCCAAATTCCAAATCCGCTGGCAGTCTTAATTCTGTTCCAAATAAAATTTTTGTCGGAGTACGTGAGGTGGAATCATGGACGGCCGACCGGTAAGCCAGTAGTAATTTGGGTATGTGCACATCCCAATCCCTTTGGTGTGTGCTAACCCCTTTTTTGAGATATTCCTCCAGTGTCCGATTAAATCTTTCAACCATGCCATCAAATTGTGGATGAAGCGGTGTCGTTCTTGTCTTTTTGATGCCATACAATTCACACATTTCCTTGAATATGGCCGATTCGAAATTTCGCCCCTGGTCAGAATGAAGTTCTATTGGAACTCCGTATCGGCACACCCAATTATTTACAAAGGCATCTACAACCGTTTTCGACTCCTGGTTTGGGATGGCATACACTTCGGGCCATTTACTGAAATAGTCCATTACAACTAGGACATACCGGTTTCCAGCCTCACTGACAGGGAATGGACCAGCAACTCGACAGCACACTTTCCAAATACGCGACTCTCTCTCTCTCTGAAGGATTATTAATGTATTTAATTTCCGCAACAATATGTTTCACTGGGGTAGCTATGGTACTCATGGAATAAATAGTTCTGCCGGTTCGGTACATTAAGCATGAATGAATATATATATATATATATATATATATATATAAGTGCTATGAATGCGTTGAATCCACTCTAATATTTCTCAAGCATTTCTTTATGGTCTACACTATATATGTCACATATATGACAAAATTTAACATAAAAATTAAGTCTGTGGTGTGCAACAAAATTTTAAATTATATCCATTAATTTTATCAGTTGCGTTTGTACACATTACCCTGAAGGAGAAAATGACGACAATCATTGGCAAGAATACTTTCAACCATTCGTTCCCTATTCATCAACCACCAACTATGCTCAGCACCAAATTATTTATTTTTATTTTTTTGATCCCTTATAATATGCTTAGCCGTTATACTTTTGTTATTTGTCATTGCTTTTTGTTATTTGTTATTGTTACTTGTTGTTAAGGTATTTGTTATTGTTATTTGCTGTTAAGATATTTGTTATTGTTACTTGTTGTAGAGATATTTGTTATTGTTACTTATTGTTAAGGTATTTGTTATTGTTCCTAGTTGTTAAGGTATTTATTATTGTTACTTGATGTTAAGGTATTTGTTATTGTTACTTGTTGTTAACCTATTTGTTATTGTTACTTGTTGTTAAGATATTTATTATTGTTATTTGTGGTTTAGGTATTTGTTATTGTTACTTGTCGTTAAGATATTTGTTATACCCATTTGTTGTTAACGTATTTGTTAGTGTTACTTGTCGTTATGATATTTGTTATTGTTACTTGTTGTTAAGATATTTGTTGATAAGGTATTTGTTATTCTTACTTGTTGTTAAGGTATTTGTTATTCTTACTTGTTGTTATGATATTTCTTATTGTTATTTGTTGCTTAGGTATTTGTTATTGTTACTTGTTGTTAAGGTATTTGCTATTGTTTCTTGTAGTTTGTTTTGAAAGGGCATGACAGCCATGGTTTTGAAACGAGAGTTGCTTTCCAAGTAAGATAACAAAGTGTACATTGAAAATACTTCACAATGTTGAACCATCTTAGCTTTTATATTATATATTGAGATAAGTGTATGGCTTAAGATGGTAGCATGGAGTCCAACGTAATTGGAGACGATACGAGACTTTGAATTCTAATTTGAGCACAAATCCTCTTTGGTGATTCAGAGAAAAGCCAGAAGTCTTGGATTCCCCTAATAATGCATTAGCCCGGCTCTGGTCCTTATTATCTTGGGAATGTATACTCATCTCTCTCTCTCTCTCTCTCTCTCTCTCTCTCTCTCTCTCTCTCTCTCTCTCTCTCTCTCTCTCTCTCTCTCTCTCTCTCTCTCTCTCCATCTCCCCCCCCCTCTCTGGTCTAATTGGTCCCACTGAGACTGAGGATAAGCCACGCTAAGGGATCAAACTCTCAGTGGGAATAGCTTTGAGACGTCATTATGATGATTCGACCGAGAGCTATAGAAAACAGAGCGTATCCACGATTTAGCAATTCAAGGGTTCCCAGAAAAGAGCAAGATTTCGTTGCTAAGGGGAAATTCTTAGAACCTCTTACAATTCTTTACAAAGGAATCTATGATTGATGGTTGAAATAAAAACACGATGCCGCACAATATAATAAGTTCTGCTGGTTTACTGGAGACACCTTATTACATGTCCTCTCTTTTTAATAATAATTTAAGAATGGAAGTTGAATTAAAGACTCCCGTTTAAAACTCAGATCTTAAACTCCTTGCTGACGGTTAAAGGTCTCTAAGGAGTGGCCAAACGTCTAGTTCCTATATCCTTCTTTCGTTTTCCATCTATCCTCGTTTTCACAATTCTCACCTGGAACCGCCAGATGCCAGGTCAAACCACAATCCAATTCGCTCTAACACCTCTAATTTCAAACGCACAACCACCCCTTAAAATATAACGCTTCGCTCAGTACAAGGGGACTATCAGTTCAAATACAGGCAGGGCTTTACAAGGTCCTGTCTTTTTTCGCAAGTACCTTTTGTTCGAGGTAATCTGGACTCATATAAAAATAAAAAAAAATAGAGAAAAAAAACATTCTAACTTTCAATCACCAGTCCCGTCCTGTGACTCGTAGAACATTAAATCACCTTTGTCATAAAAAATAACTCCAAGTATTATAAATTGTGCAATTCTTCAATTCTGCTATCTGAACTGGTTTAGGCCCCAGGCATGTAGTAAAACAAATTGTTCCACTAAATAAACAATTCTTCCTCTCACAAACAGCTTATTTCCTAGTCCACTCCGTTTTTGTGTTTGTTCCCTTCTTTGTTATCCCTAATATATTCTGATTCATCCGTATTTCTGAATAACTCCAATGTGGGATTTCATTATATATATAGACTTTTGAGGTTATTCTGTTAATCCTACTTCCAGGAATTATTCTTCATCGGAATCGCACATAACATTGAATTAGTATTGATGAATTGCTGAGTTGACATTAGTTGCTTTGCCGATAATAATGTATGGGCAGTACAAAATAAACTTGTTCGACCGATTTAATTTCTGTCCTCATTTAACATTAATTAATTACTTTACCTTCTGTTTTAAAGGAATTTCAATACAGGTTTGAAATAATAATAACATTGCATCAAAAGTTGGTATAAAGTAATTTTGTTAGCTGGAATTTATTTTGAACCCAAAATTACTTTTATTTAATTTTAATTGCAAAATATTTGACGCATGACATTTTAATACTTATAAAATTCATATTTTATTATTTTTTTTTTTCAAAGCCACGTTACAGTTAGTAAATCTCTGAATTCGAATCATAATTACTCAACAAACTCTAAATATGCTATTCAACATCCTATTATTATTTGTTATTTATTAACGTCAACTTTTTTCTACCAAATACTTTAGGCGTCTAGACCACCCTAGTGGTTTCGTCGCTAAATCAAACTAATCAAACAAACATTTTTTTGATAAATCTGAGTCATATTCTCTAACAGTTGTTACTGAAATAAAATTCTCTCATCTCATGTGATGCGCGTACCTCCGTGTTTTCACATGGATCTCGGAGCCTTTTAGCAGATTTCCCTTGAGGAAAAGAAAATCAGCTATTGAGGTCGTATTCATGACGCGAGTTTTGAAATATTTCCTCAAATGTCCATCGATATAAATATATATATACGTATACTCCTCCTAAACGGCTGGACCGATTTGAAGGAATTTGTTTGTATGCGTTTGGGTGACGCCTTGGATGGTTTTGATTCACAAATCAGCATGGCAGATAGTGCAGGAATGGGGGATGTAAGGGAGGCCTAAAATTAAAAAAAGTCCGTCACGCAGGGGCTGCGTAAACTAAGCAGATTTCCCACGTGAAGTTATACAATAGAGAAATCTGCCTAATAACAACTGTAGTAGTAAGAAACCTCTAAACCTAAAACATTATTTAGGGCGTAATAACCCAGTAGTTTCTAGCCCCAAAAAAACAGTTAACCTAACCTCTAAACCTATTCACGAGGGACGAATAGTTATGGAAATGGCCACCAGAGCTCTCGGCGGAAAGTCCGAACATAGCCTACTGGCCACCACACGCAGAATACAAATGCAAATATCTCGGTTAATATTCAAGATACAGAATAAATGTATATAACATTATTTATAGTAAATTTAATTTGCAATAAGATTGGTTCTATACAATTTTACGATCCGATGCATAATAACGGAGATATTTCGAATTTTTGAAAATCCCCCCCTCTAAACCCCCCCTTCCACTGGTCCGATTTCAGCCATTAACGAACTTGATCTTCCTATTATATGAAACGATTAAATACCGAGTATGGTGACGATTAAACAAAAATTGCGACCGCTTAGAGTTTTAACAGACAAATATATATATATATATATATATATATTTATATATATATATATATATATATATATATATATATATATATATAGTTTTGAACGGACCTCATTTTCGTCATCTCCTGGGTAGGATCGATGGACATTTGAAGAAATTTTTCGAAAATCGCGTCATGATTACGACCTCAATAGCTGATTTCCCTTAAGGGAAATCTGCTAATAGTAATATTTCGTTTCCTATTGGGGAAGGATGAATAATATAGCTTCAAAAAAAGTAGTTCATTATATAACGGTTTATTGTTATTATCACATGAATAGGAGCATATGTAGAACATTTCATTTTCAATAAGATTGTTTCTATACCATTTTTCGATCACTCACATAATAACGGAGATACTAAGAATTTAAAAAAATATCCTTTTCTTTAAAATACATTAAAGAACTTCAAGTATGAGGGACGTGTAATGCAAAACATGTATTCTATCCAGAATGTGTAAGCATTATATAAAGCTCCTATATATGTACCATGAAAAATTGTTACTAAATAATTTATGATCAGGTATAATGGATCACTAAGATAGAAACCGGTTCTCATCATTTAAAAAGCATGCCATCCTTTAATAAATCTAAAATTAGTAATAAAGCATATTTTTAAATTACGAATTCATGTTATATATTTAATGTTTTATTAATTTTGTTTAAATAACTAATTTATTATATAAAATTATTAAACAGATAGATTTTTTTTAAAGTATTCATTTAATTTCAGACAATTTTATACTGGAAGTATTTTATAATTTCGCTATTAAATAATATGAAAATACATTAATTTAAATAATATTACTGACCATAGGATCCCTCCCCCGTCTTAAGTTCTTGGACTATTAAAATTTGATTCATTGAGATACAAATTATTCTGATCCATTATAAATTACAGCACTAGATATAGTAAATAGTTTTTAATAAAATGAATATGTTTTATTCTGATATATTTCAGTAATTGTTTTTTTTTTCCTGTGGGAAGTTGGCACACCTGTTTGTTTCAGGTGCTTCCCGTCTGGAGGTTTATTATTACAGTTTGTCTTTATTCACTTAATATTCGCGGTGGTGTTGTGTTACCAGCATGTAGATTTATCTATTGTTAAACATCTGCTTAGTTTACGCATCCCCTGCGTGACAGACTTTTTTTACATGGATCTCGGAGCCTTTTGAGTTTCAAAGTTCAAATATATTTTTCATTTCTGGCTCTCCTGTAACAACAACGCTGTTTCTTAATATTCGATATAATTTCAATTTTTTCTTTATCGATATAATTTTATTGTGTTTAAATGCAATTTTTTTTTACTCTAAAGATTTTACAGAGTATCATCTAATACCTCATTTATTCCTATTCCCGTTGCAAGACTCCACTTTGAACTTTAAAGTGCTTGTCTCCATTGTTCTCGATTTATTATTTGCTCCCACAAGTTTGTATAATGAACTGTTGAGAGGTATTGGAACAGGCACGACGTTTGTACAAGGCTGGAAGTCAGGAGTCCATTACGTTAATATTTGACGACCTACGAGAAGGAGTGCTAGCTCATTGTTCGCCCGCATTAGTAATTCCCTCAATTTCGTGAAACTCATAAAATATTAACTGAGGCCGGTGAAATTAGTTAATTATGATCCATCCAATTGTAAAAGTTTGGAGGCTGGAGGGAAGATCTTCCTCATTCCTTACTAAGTAGGGGGATGGATGCAAATTTTTAAGGAGGCGCGTAATAATTTCCTTTGATTCCCTTTGGGCGGGGGAAACCTCTCGGGACTTACCGCATTAATTTCGTTTCTCGCTTCATTGCCTTCCAACTACCAAAGAGAACTACTCCTTCCTGAATTATTCATTACTACTTTTCCATGGATTAACTCTACCACTTTAAATAACCATGGATGGCTCTGCAATATGAATTAGTCATTTCCTATACATATGCTTTTCTAAGGAATAGTAAAGGAAGGTTCAATGAAGATTTATCATTTTTACTTTTTGCAATTCTGGGCCATTTATATAGTATTTCCTTGCTTCTTACTAGAAAGCGCACAAAAGGAAATAAAACGGATTATTTTAATGGATATTTTTCAAGGTACTGTACATGGTAACAATTTCATAATTTGTTAATTTTATAATACAATTTATGTCCATTTGTTCAATTTCTTATTTTTATGTTTGCGGATAAACTCCACAGATGTAACGATAAAAATTCCGAACCTAGAAAATACATAAATAATTAAAAATGAAAATTCGAGAGGACGAAGCCCATGTAGTAGAATGGCGATCCCGAAGGGATCGCTCTACCACTTGGTGATGGTGAAGGCATTGCTTTCTTAAAGGGGGTTAAGAGGGCTTAGCCCCCTTGCTGGCGTGAGCTACTCTTGTATTAAAGCGCCTGGAAACCTGAAAATTTCCTTTTTAGAAGTTTATGAACAACGTAAGATGTGCTGTAAGAGCTAAACTAAGGATTATATTATTCCACTGCGTTGTTCTAGGAAAAAAAAAACACACTATTCTTTCAACTTCTCTTATACGCACAAATGCATTCCACATACGTTATGTGAAGTTTAATAATATGAGAACTGAACGAAAATGCTTAATATTCATAAATCTTGAAGTATAAAGTTATCTGGAAATTATTCGTTTTAAATTGATAACCAAGGAAATCAGCGGATCAAGGTATAGGAGGGGGGAAGGGTTGATTACAAAAATGTTCACCCTACTTGGGAGCGAGAGGTATAAGGCCCCAACGAATCTACAAATTACGACCTAAAAACTATTCGAACGGTTAGTAACACATATATTTACAGTTACATGTTCTGGCTTCGAAGAATATCTAGTAAGGAGAGAAATTTTCTTGTGGATGCTCGTGGATTATTCGGGAAAAAACGCAATGAAGTGCAGTATAAACTCTGTAAATTCAATTTTTACCGCTGAGTTGATGGCTATAAGCCAAGCTATAAACGATATAGAACGAATGCAACAAGAATCATTTTTATCGCTACGGACTCATACATCTCCCTCCAAACTCATGCCAACCCGAAGTCACGATTTTACCTCACAGACCTAATAAAAGGTCAAATACAAATTTCAGAAAAAAAATATCACTTGTTTGGGTTCCCTCACATTTTGGTTTGGAGGGTAATGAAACGGCGGATTTGAAAACTCGTAGTGCTCGAGAAGATGGAACTACAGTAACCTTCATCTCCATAGATGATTGGAAACGAGATTTTCAAAAGCTCGTATTTCAAAGGTAGAAGTCAGACTGGTCGAAAAAACATGGCAATAAACTGCTACAAATCAAAGAAATTACTGAGCGTTGGAATACTGCAAGTAGAAAAATCCGAAAAGAGGAGATTGTTCTTGCCCTTGTCCGAATTGGACACACAAAATTAACACATAGCTGTTTATTGAAATGCTTATTCCCACCAATCTGTGATTGTTGTTATGTCCGGCTTACTGTCTTACATCTTCTCCTGAATTGTAAAAAATACGATCATCCAAGAAGAGCTATGAACCGAACTCAAAAGAACTCCTTGGAGTCGATGAAGAAGATATAAAAAGGCTTCTTGTGTTTTAACTGAAACTTGTTTGTTCTTAATGACAACTAATGACAATAGTAAATGCGATATTTTGTAATAAAATAAATAAATAAATACTAAGAAGATGACCATTATCTCATCTAATTGTTAAGCTCCATATTCTTTACGACTTTCTCGTCCAGATATTTATGTGCAGTTTTTCTTCCTAAATTTTGAAAGTAATAAAAGCCATATGGGTTTTTCTAAGTGCGCATATTCCAATGGAGGTTTGTGACTTGGTTCACGTGAAGCTGTTACTTTTATTTGCAGATTTCCCTTATATAAATATATCCCGTGCACATACACTAATTGCGACCGCTAGAGTGGTGTGTGTATATATATATATATATTTGTCTGTTCCCAGTCAAGCGGTCGCAATTATTGTTTAATCGTTACCAAAACTCGATATGTAGTCATTTTATGTAAAAAGTAAGGTCAGGTTAACAGCTAAAATTGGACCAGGGAGGTTTAGAAAAGAGGAATTTCGAAAATTCAAAATATCTCTGTTACTATATGCCGGATTGAAAAAATGTACAAAAACAATCTTATTGCAAATTACATGTACTATAAATATTTTCTATACAGATTTTACGTATAATGAGTATTAACCGTGATATTTGGATTTTTTTTTAGTTTTACGCTTTGAGTAAAACACTAGCACTAGCATTAGTAAATTGTTTTCAATAAAATTAATATGTTATATTCAAATATATTTCTTACATAGTTTGTTTTTCCGGTCTGTCTATCTATTCAGCGCTACGAGGTTGGGGGGTTTGTTTACGGTTCAGCCCTTTTCTTTGTAGAGATTATAAACTTGTATTGTAAACTGACTGAATGATTTCTCATTACCGTTTGTATTTATTCACTTTATCTGTATCGTATATTTATGCGAGGTAGTGTTACCTGTATGTATATTCCTCTATTATAAACCTTCACGTGGGAAATCTTAGTTTACGCAGCCCCTGCGTGACGGACTTTTTATTTAACCTTTTCTAGGGTTACCATCATCATTAAAGAGGTAATATCATTCACTAATTTGAAATATCTTTCACTCTGTCTGATAAATCCCAATATTTATTTATTTATTTATTTATTAACGTCCACTTTTTGCATCTTAGGCAAATCGGGACGGGTTATCTACAGGTTACCACCCTTTTCTAGCCAGGGTGGGATTTTAGGACGTTATTTAATGAATTTCGTCACTAAATAATTTCCTTTGCCCAGGCGAGAATTGAACTCGCCACTCTAGGTTTGCCATGTGAGATAAAGGTCAACGCTTTAACTCGCATGGCTAACCTGAGCCCCAATCCCAATATTTGTTGAAAGTTCTTGCAATTCATTGGGATTTGGTTTACATGAAGCAGTCATTTTTATTAAACCTTTCCTAGAGTTGATCATCATCCTTAAAAAGGTAATATCCTTCACTAATCTGAAACATCTTTCACTGAGTTTGATACATCCCAATATTTTTTGACAGTCCTAATTCAAGTTGATAACTGGCCTCATTTATTCACTCATAATCTCAGATCTCTGAAATATGATAGCCATTGTATGGTGGAGGAGTTGCAGTTGGTAGTATGAATAAAGTATTATAAATCTTAATGCATTCTTTTATACGGCTGCAGCTATATTCAATCTCTAAGAGTGATTTGACTTGTTACGAACGCTCTTTATTAACAAAGTTCCAGAAGTTCATTATCTCGATAATAAAAACTTATTAATAGCTATATAATCTGAGTTTCAAATTCAATGGTTATTTCTAGATAAGATATCCTACGTCTTTTAACGTGCTATTTAAACTTAATTTCCTTTCTATATGCGTTTTCTTTAACTACAGTAAAGCTTCATTCATAAGTTAACTTCTTTATTACTGATTATAAACCACTTCATGCCTCACTATCCTAACCTTGAAATCCGAGTACTTCGTTTGACCTAATGACCTAATAGAGGGGACCATTAATTAAGGTAGCCATGCTAACTTACTCTCCTGTAGTTTTTATTAGCAGATTTCCCTTAAGGGAAATCAACTATTGAGGTCGTACTCATGATGCGAGTTTCGAAAAATTTCTTCAAATGTCCATCGATCCTACCCAGGAGATGACGAAAATGAGGTCCGTTCAAAATTATATATATATATAGATATATATATATATATATATATATATATATATATATATATATTTGTCTGTTATCGCTCTAGCGGTCGCAATTTTTGTTGGATCTCGGAACTTAATCGTTTTATGTAAAAAGGAAGATCACGTTTTTTAATGGCTGAAATCGGACCAGTGGGAGGGGGGGGGTTAGAGGGGGGATTTTCGAAAATTCAAAATATCTCCGTTATTATGCCTCGGATCGAAAATTTTATAGAATAAATCTTATTGCAAATTAAATTTACTATAAATATTGTTCTATACATTTATTCTGTATCTTGAATATTAACCGAGATATTTGCATTTGTATTCTGCGCGTGGTCACCAGTAGGCTATGTTCGGACTTTCCGCCGAGAGCTCTGGCGGGCGTTTCTTTAACTATTCGTCCCTCGTGAATAGGTTTAGAGGTTAGGATAACTGTTTTATGGGGCTAGAAACTACTGGGTTATTACGCCCTAAATAATGTTTTAGGTTTAGAGGTTTCTTACTACTATAGTTGTTATTAGGCAGATTTCTCTATTGTAAAACTTCACGTGGGAAATCTGTTTAGTTTACGCAGCCCCTGCGTGACGGACTTTTTAAAATATATGTATCAATGGAGTGTCAAAGTATTTTTCTTGTTTAGTAATTGTGTTACTAAATCTACCGTTCGTTCACTAACGCTATCTTGTCTTTTCACTGGAGCATGCAGGTATGATGAAGGGAGAATTAGAATTCTCTCTACTGAAATTTCTTATTTTCTGGTGAAAAGTTTTGGTACTTTTTAGGAATTCCAGAATTACAGAAAATTAATCGCTTATTAGAAACATTCATGCTATTAAATAAATTATTCGTATATTTGCAACTCTTGTGTGTTCCATTATGCACTCATAATACTTCATTAGATTATAACATAAGTAAAAAGTCAGTCACGCAGGGGCTGCGTAAACTAAGCAGATTTCCCACGAGAAGTTTTACAATAGAGAAATCTGCCTAATAACAACTGTCATTTTCGTCACATCCTGGGCAGGATCGATGGACATTTGAAGAATTTTTCGAAAATCGTGTCATGAGTACGACCTCAATAGCTGATTTCCCTTAAGGGAAATCTGCCAAAATGAAAATGAGATAAAACCTTCCTTCAGTTATTTCTAATAGTTCTTGCTACTTTATTTTATTTTTGTGAATGGGTTTTTTTCTACGACATTATTTTTACAATACCTATAGTCCCAGTATTATGAATTAGTGTCTGAATTAATCCCATTTTTTCTATAAAACTACAAAAATTAAAATTTACTTGATTAGTGTTTAATCAAGGGGTTTTGGTGGTCAACTCACGTCATCAAATTTATACAATTCTTTTAGCAGATTTATGTTCGTTTATGTTTATTATTATTTACGTCCACTGTATGCTACTATGGCTAATCGGGACGGGTTATCTACAGGTTACCACCCTTTCCTAACCGGGGTGGGCCTAAGGAGTTTATTTAATGAGTTCTTTAATAAATAAATTTCTACTGCCCAGGGCGGGAATCGAACCCACCACTCTAGGTCTACAACGCAACAGGGGCTCAGGTTAGCCATGTGAGTTAAAGCGTTGACCTTAATCTCATATGGTAAACCTAGAGTGGCGAGTTCAATTCTTGCCTGGGCAAAGGAAATTATTTAGTGACGAAATTCATTAAATGACATCCTATAATCCCACCCTGGCTAGAAAAGGGTGGTAACCTGTAGATAACCCGTCCCAATTAGCCTGAGTTGCAAAACGTGGACGTTAATTAATACATAATACAACGCAACATTAAGACCAACGCTTTAGATTCCCCTCAAGGAATATTCAGAATTTTTAACGGACCTCATTTTCGTCATCTCTTGGGTAGGATCAATGGACATTTGAAGAACATTTTCGAAAATCGCGTCATGAGTATGACTTCAATAGCTGACTTTCTTAAGAATCTGCTAAAATGTGTTATATCCTTTTAATCTTAGCAAGTCAGTCTCATAAGCTGTCGAGATTTGTTAAAAGTGTTATTTATTTCACACAAAATGTTGCCCGAAACCTGTTATTAAATTCCTCGTTACCTGATTTGACGGATCGCCACATGTAATAATCAAACACACACTTTTACTATAAAACAATTAATGTAAGAAATTACATTAAGCACTAATGTTCCACATGTTGGTACATCTGAACCAAAGCAAAATTACATTGTGTTCAACGCTAAATGATGGAAAATAATTGTTTTACTGGAAAAGAGGAAACAGTTTCCCTTAATTATCCTCTTTGACAATTAAAATAAAATACTACAATTACTTGACCAAAATGCTTACATTCAATACTAATGGTTAATGATGAAATGGTCGTTAGTAGCAAGTCCGAGTGTTTGGAGCGAGGGACATTGCCAATAGTTGCGTCCAATATGAGGCTCTGGGGACCAGTTTCCCTCCACCTTTCCAGCCATATTTCCAATGATTTCCGGTTTATAAAGTAATTACTGGAGATTATCTTCTGCAGATGGAGCCCTTCCGATATTCCCCCATACATATGGACATTTGGTCGAAATTTAATCTTCTTCCAGTCAGTTAAAAAACCTTTTTCTATATGTGAGGTTAATTCAACGGATAAATTGTATCAGTTACATTATTTAATCATTATGATTTCTATATTTCGTTCCCTAGATTGTATTATCAAGACATATATATTATTCATATCACAAGTAAAAAAGTCCGTCACGCAGGGGCTGCGTAAACTAAGCAGATTTCCCACGTGAAGTTTTACAATAGAGAAATTTCACGAGAGCCGAGCCAGTCAAAGAAACGGCCGAACTAGCTTTTGGCGGGAAAGTAACTCTCGTCCGTTAGGCTCCGAGATTAAATTAACAACAATTTAATCTCAAAAAACAACAAGAACACAAAAGATGGACTTAGCGTTAATGATAGCAGCGCTCTGAACACTTATTACACCAACACTAAATAGTACCACAGAATATCCATTATTTGTAAGACTTAATACTGCTGTGAATATTAAGTAAACAAATAAAGGGCAAGTCAAATGGTAAGAACTTTCCTGATAGCAAACAGTCTGAGTTGTAAAGAATCAGGTTAGGCAGCTTTTACCGGAAATAAATTTGAATATAAGTTATAAATTTTATTCATATAACTATGTATTATATCTAGTACTGTAATTAATAAAAGACCAGAATAATTTTAATACAACCATTCCAAATTTAGGAATCCGAGAAGAAAATAGAAAGGGGGGGGGGCAAAATACGATCCAGACGGTTATAAGATTTCACATGATTAAGGAACAAGCAGGTTAGCCAGGGAAGGCTTACAATAGATAAATAAACATACAGGTAACACTTCCGTGAATATTAGTGAATAATTACAAACGGCAATGAGAAATCTTTCAGTGAATTTACAATGTAAGTTAATAGTCCCTGCAACGTAATACTGCTGGATTGTAAACAAACAGGTTAGCCAACCTTGTAGTGCAGTATCGATAGATAGACCGGAAAACAAACAATAAAAGTAATATATCTGAATATAAAATATTAATTTTATTGGAAACTATTTATTATAGTTAGTGGAGTAATTTGAAATGAATCAAAATAATTTCTATCTCAATCACTCAGATTTTTGTAGTCCAAGAAAAAAAGGGGGGGGGTCAACAGAACGTATTTGTTTGTACCTCGTAAAATAAAGCTTTGTTGAAAACAATATTTTGTATTTAACCTAATAATGAGGTGGTTCATTAGATATCAGCTTATTATTAATATGTCCCTAGTAGGAGTAGGGGTTTACTGAAGGCGGAACTCATTACAAAAAACACTAATATCTCGGTTAATACTCATTATACGGAAAATATGTATAGAACAATATTTATAGTAAATGTAATTTGCAATAAGATTGATTTTATAAAATTTCTCGATCCGACGTATAGTAACGGAGATATTTCGAATTTTCGAAAATCCTCTCCTCTAAACCCCCCCCCCATCCCAATGGTCCGATTTCAGCCGTTAACGAACTTGATCTTTCTTTTTACATAAAACGACTAAATTTCGAGTTTGCGGTAACAGACAAATATATATATATATATATATATATATATATATATATATATATATATATATACAGTTTTTAACGGACCTCATTTTCGTCATCTACTAAGTAGGATCGATGGACATTTGAAGAAAAATGTCGAAAATTCCGTCATGAGTACAACCTCAATAGCTGATTTCCCTGAAGGGAAATCTCCTAAAATCAATTGGAAATTATACCAATTAACATAGTCTAGATTTGCTATGGGCAACCTTTGACACATTGCGGACCAAGCCATAGTGTGCAAATCGTTCGCGGGGCGCTTTTAAAAGTAGTGCATTTTAAAGTATTGTTCATAATTTTTAACGATAGATTTCAGGCATGAAATTATACGAAAATGTAATTATAATACAATTTATTAAAATAACAAAATGAAATGAAACAAATAGGTACAACATTATAATTAAATCGTAAAATTTGGAATTATTACAAACGACGAAAGTTAAATAGCGACACCGAAGTCAATGAGACACACTTCAGCTTTTATTTGGGAACCTAATCCATAGATGTTTGGATTAATTCCAATACAATGACGTAAGGAATTTTCGTGCTCCATCTGTGGATATACTACCAATAAATTGAAACATTTTCCAAAAAAAGATTTTAGTTCATCGTACCGGTCTTTGCCGGTTGTAGTCCCTTGCATTAGAATCAGTGAACACAATTCTTTGGTGATATTAAATTTGGTGTCAATACCACGTAAAAATATAGCCAGTTGTGCTGTATAAGTAATATCGCAACACTCATCAAGTGGCAAAGAACAGTATTGGAATTTTGCAATGTGTGGAGTTATGTCGATTTTTTTCGAAAATCTCCTCTCTAAATCCCCTCTCCCACTGGTCCGATTTCAGCCATTAACGAACTTGATCTTTCTTTTTACATGAAACAATTAAAAAGTACGTCACGCAGGCGCTGCTTAAACTAAGCAGATTTCCCACGTGAAGTTTTACAATAGAGAAATCTGCCTAATAACACCTGTGGTAGTAAGAAACCTCTAAACCTAAAACATTATTTAGGGCGTAATAACCCAGTAGTTTCTAGCCCCAGAAAACAGTTAACCTAACCTCTAAACCTATTCACGAGGGACGAATAGTTATGGAAAAGGCCGCTAGAGCTCTCGGCGAACATAGCCTACTGGTTACCACACGCAGAATACAAATGAAAATATCTCGGTTAATATTCAAGATAGAGAATAAATATATATAACAATATTTATAGTAAATTTAATTTGCAATAAGATTGATTCTGTACAAGTTTTCGGTCCGACGTATAGTAACGGAGATATTTCGAATTTTCGAAAATCCTCCCCTCTAAACCCCCCCCCCTCCTTTCTTTTTATATAAAACGACTAAATATCGAGTTTGGTAACGATCAAACAAAAATTGCGACCGCTAGAGCGGTAACAGAGAAATATATATATATATATATATATATATATATATATATACAGTTTTGAACGGACATCATTTTCGTCATCTCCTGGGTAGGATCGATGGACATTTGAAGAAAAATTTCGAAAATTCCGTCATGAGTACAACCTCAATAGCTGATTTCCCTGAAGGGAAATCTGCTAATATCGAGTTTGGTAACGATCGAACAACAATTGCGACCGCTAGAACGTTAACGTTAAAATATATATATATATATATATATATATATATATATATATATATATATATACACACACACATATAGTTTTGAACGGACCTCATCTTCATGGGTGAGATCGATGGACATTTGACGACGTTTTCGAAAATGGCGTCATGAATACTGTTCAGTCGTATCTCCCGCGCTTTCTTAGTTCCCTAACCGGCCGCACGGCCTGGCAAGGTCACCAAGGCTGTGGCCAATAGCGGAAACTGCAGTGCTGGCCTACAGGACGAAGCGCCCGCTCTGGCTGAGCGGCCTTGAGTTGGATTCCATCGCTCGAGTGAAAAGCAAGTGGTTGGGTCGTGCTGCGCAAAGAAAGGTGAACACTGTTCTGCTCCCGCCGCTCCTGAATTCAGAAAGGATCCCCGCATCGAGGATACGCTATTATTCTGCACCAGCGAGAAGAAGAAATCTACTGTGGAACACAAATAACACGTGAAAGAAAACCCGCCGCATAGAAAGTATAGTTTTCTTAAAGGTACCTCTTTCTTTATTATAATGCTAGCTCTATCGACGTATAAAATGAGTACTCACGATATAGGACATTTCAATCTTTATTTAGTGTATATATATTATTGGCTTGCCGCTAAAGTTTACAATCCAAACAAAGGGTAGCCATTGTGTTCTGTCTGTTGTACAGTCATATTTCATAAAGTTTCTTTGTTTTTATCACATATTTATCAAGAATTTAATGTTAGTTTCCTTAGATTCAAGGTTAGTCCCTAAATTAGTATTCTTTTCAGGTTTAAATTGTAAACAAATTATTCTCATTCTATTATAACCTCTCAGAAGTTTCATTACTATAAGGTTATATTTATATACTATTCTTTATTTAATATATTTTGATTCTTTGGAGACCTCAAATAGTGGTTTGTATTATTCACCCTCATCTTTCCATATAATAGTAAATACTTCGGTATAATCAAGGTGGGGAATTATCTCTTTTATTAATTTTATTTCAGTCTAATGATCTCTTATTATTACCGCAAAAGCTCACCGCACGCTTTGACATTTTGGTGTCGGGAATAGTGGCTTCCCCGCCCTTACAAATACCCTCAATAGCTGATTTCCCTTGAGGGAAATCTGCTAAAAGAAATGCCATATGGGGCTAAAGAGGTGAGAGGGGTTTTGAAGTGAGCGAGAGATAAGTAAAATGAAAGTTGGATAGAGAGGCGATAGACACAAGTTTGTAGAGGATTGAGGAGTGAGCCGTTCAAACTGAGCCACGGAGTCTTTATCTCGTTGGCGCAGGCATCGCTCTCCCTAGATATCTCTTTGGCAGGCTTATGCTTCGCCCAATTCCAGCTCCTCTAGGCTTTAGGGAGTTATGACTCTCTTAAACTTAATCTTGTTATCACAGCAGTGATATTCCTTATTTATGATGAATATTTCTACATACAACAGATATTTGATGATGATAATATTTTGCTGAAGGTTGGTTGGTTTGTTGATGCTAACTGTTGAATTAATAACTATTTTCTAACAATTTAATGAACGAACATTATTTTAATTACTTCTTTTAGCAGATTTCCCTTAAGGGAAATCAGCTATTGAGGTTGTACTCATGACGGAATTTTCGACATTTTTCTTCAAATGTCCATCGATCCTACCTAGTAGATGACGAAAATGAAGTCCGTTCAAAACTGTATATATATATATATATATATATATATATATATATATATATATATATATATATATTTGTCGGTTACCGCTCTAGCGGTCGCAATTTTTGTTTGGTCGTTACCAAACTCGAATTTAACCGTTTTATGTAAAAAGGAAGATCAAGTTTGTTAATGGCTGAAATCGGACCAGTGGGAGGGGGGGGGGTTAGGGGGAGGATTTTCAAAAAGTCGAAATATCTCCGTTACTGTACGTCGGATTGAAAAATTGTATAGAATAAATCTTATTGAAAATTCAATTTATTATAAATATCGTTCTATACATTTTTTCTGTATCTTGAATATTAACCGAGATATTTGCATTTGTATTCTGCGTGTGTTCGCCAGTAGGCTATGTTTGAACTTTCCGCCCAGAGCTCTGTTGGCCGTTTCCATAACTATTCGTCCCGCGTGAATAGGTTTAGAGGTTAGGTTAACTGTTTTTTTGGGGCTAGAAACTACTAGGTTATTACGCCCTAAATAATGTTTTAGGTTTAGAGGTTTCTTACTACTGCAGTTGTTATTAGGCAGATTTCTCTATTGCAAAACCACGTGGGAAATCTGCTTAGTTTACGCAGCCTCTGCGTGACGGACTTTTTATATCATATAATCAAGTCTCTTAAATTATTTCCATCAGCCCCTGATCATCTACAATACTTCCACCAGATATGGTGTCACAGAAGTGAGCAGGCAACCTGATTTAAGTCTTCTTTGGCTTCTAGACCGCTGGTCATTTGCAGCTGCACCGTTGCATTCAGTTAATAGCGTTGTGTAGCCACACAGAAGTACTACATCTGGGGGTCGCGTTGGGTTCTTCAAGGATATGTGATGGATTCAAGGCGGTTGATAGAGACAGTCTTCAGTCCTCATGGTAGGTGAATATAACATGTTTTGAACCCTATGGTGCTTGGCTAGATGTGGTCTTGTACTGGTTGGAGTCAGTGGTTCAATTGCTATTATTTCGGAGGAAAACAAACTATCCCAATGAACAGCGGGTTGCAGATCCTAAAGAAGTGTGTTTGTCCTCTTTTCAGGAAGAATGTCATTTGAACTTTCCGAGAAGACGATGACGTTGTCCATAAGTAATTTCAGTTAGGAGTGTTGACTACAGGTCAAGGAGAACAATAGGGAGAAGTTCTGATCTGCGATCTGGCCGAAGAGGTGTCGGTAGAAACGCTTCCAAATGAACGCCCCCAGCCTGAGGATGGTTTGCAGCCGTTGCGGAGAGAACTCCCAGGATTTGAGTTATATTACATTGCATCCCGTGGTCCGTGGTAATTCCCTATGGATCACCATGATGTGATCATGAAACCACACTTTCTCATGGAGAAAGACTCAAGAGTTAGTGGCAAAAAAGAAAAGCGAGGGAATAACGCCAGTGATATAGTATCTGTGCCCCCACCTTATATTCCCTAGACTAAATAAGAGTATAGAAAAAAAATAATGGGCTTAGTCAACAAAAAATGCGAATGTTAAAGTTTAGAAAATATGTTTAAAATCTCCTTAAAAAATAACCCTCATTTTTGCAGATTTCCCTCTAACGGTAGCAATTATTGATTTGATTACTGATTAATCAATCCCAAACTCAATATTTAGTAGTTTCATTTAAAAAGATAGAGTAAGTTCGTTAACGGCTTTTGAAAATTCAAAATACCTCCGTTACTATACGTCGGATCGAAAAATTGTATTGAACCAATCTTATTGAAAATTAAATGCACAATAATTATTCTCATGTTAATTTATTCTCTATCTTGAATATTAACCGAAATATTTGCATTTTAGCAGATATCCCTTCAGGGAAATCAGCTATTGAGGTTGTACTCATGACGGAATTTTCGACATTTTTCTTCAAATGTCCATCGATCCTACCTAGTAGATGACAAAAATGAGGTCCGTTTAAAACTGTATATATATATATATATATATATATATATATATATATATCTATATATTTGTCTGTTACCGCTCTAGCGGTCGCAATTTTTGTTTGATCCTTACCAAACTTCATATTTAAGCGTTTTATGTAAAAAGAAAGATCAAGTTCGTTAACGGCTGAAACCGGACCAGTGGGAGGGGGGGGGTTTAGAGGGGAGGATTTTCGACAATTCCTCCGTTACTATACGTCGGATCGAAAAATTGTACAGACTCAATCTTATTGCAAATTAAATTTACTATAAATATTGTTATATACACTTATTCTCTATCTTGAATATTAACCGAGATATTTGCATTTGTATTCTGCGTGTGGTCACCAGTAGGCTATGTTCGGACTTTCCGCCGAGAGCTCTGGTGGCCGTTTCCATAACTATTCGTCCCTCGTGAATAGGTTTAGAGGTTAGGTTAACTGTTTTTTGGGGCTAGAAACTACTGGGTTATTACGCACTAAATAATGTTTTAGGTTTAGAGGTTTCTTACTACTACAGTTGTTATTATGCAGATTTCTCTATTGTAAAACTTCACGTGGGAAATCTGCTTAGTTTACGCAGCGCCTGGGTGACGGACTTTTTCAGTTTTCAGCCTTCTACAAACACCCACCTCTACTCATGTTACATAAACAATACTCTGTTATATAATGGACCACATTATTCGAAGCTTAAATACCAAAAATTGTATTCAAGAGGCGTTTATTATACGAGATACATACAAATATGTTTTGTTAACCCCCCCCCCCTCGGTTTTATGATCTTGGACTACTAAAATTTGATTGATTGAGATAAAAATTATTTTGACTCATCCTAAATTACAGTACTAGATTTAGTACTCAATAAAATTAATATGTTATTTTCTGATATATTTGGCAGACCTTTTTGTTTACATTTCAAACGCTTCCCGTCGGAAGTGGAAAGATTTCTTATTACCGTTTGTTTTATTCACTTAATCTTCATGGTGGTGTACCAGTATGTAGATTTATCTATTACTAAACTTCACGAGGGAAATCTGCTTAGTTTACGCAGCCTCTGTGTGACTGACTTTTTTTTTGTATTGTACCGTTTAGAGTAGTAAAGGTTTAATATATTCTTAGAGCCAGTAGAGAATAATTACTATTTTACTGGCACTGGCGGAAAATATAATTGGGAAACATTTCTCTTATCCGGATATAAGTTTTAGACTTGTGTCACTTTTCTCCTCCTGGAATATAAAGGCTTTAGTTTGAGGCAGTTAGTTGGGATAGTTTAGAGGAGTTTTGTTCTACGCTCTGCCAAGATTCATGCCGATCAATAGCTATAAAATAGTGGTTTAGCTCTGAGCTATAGAAGCCTGCTCGAGAGATTGTGTGTGCGGTGTGGGGGGGGGCGGCATTCTATCAGATATAGCTCTTACCCTTCGGCCATCTTTTCTTATTGCTCCAACCTCTTCTCACTTTATTACCTTCCGCCCTATTATATTCATAGAATTCCTTCTGCTGGGAAAAGAAAACTCCTCTCGAGAAAGAGAGAGAGGTGAGTGGAGCGTGTAAGTCACGGAGGGAATAATGCTATAAGTTGAACCACTTTGCAATACATCATCCATAGACAAGGATTGCTAACGGAATTCGTTCCATGGAATTGTCACTGCACGTAGCTTTTTAAATAGTTTTATTAATATTTATATTAATTTGGGGGATTGTAATACTTCCGTTATAAGTAATAAGAATCACTGAGCTGTGAAATAGTTATTTATTATACAAGTGACGAAAGTAGATCATTTTACAACTCGAGTGAAACGTTTAACCACACGAGCGAAGCGAGTGTGGTAATTTCACGAGAGTTGTAAATTCTACTTTTGTCACGAGTGTAATATTAAATTTTTTCTGTAATCGTGTAATACATGATCAGATCTAACCAGAATATGAACAAAATTAGGATGTTGTGAAGATTATGGTATGTTGTTGGTAGGTTATAAGCATGGTTGTGAAAGGTTATAAGCATAGTTATAAAACAACTAGTGATGATTGTGAAGTAGTGCAGTTATAAACAAGTGCAGGTTATAAACAAGGAAATTAATTATAATTATATTTAAATTTTAAAATATATTGATTATTTCCACCAATAATTCATTCACATTTCAATTTATTTTGTTAAAATAAATTCTTACAATGTTATGAAACATTTAAAAGCATTTAATTTCTAACTTCAAATTATTTTTTAATTTATACTTATTACTAATTAAGAAGGCAATTCACTTTCTTCACTCTATTGCAAAATGTTTCACTTTCTTCACTCATTTTAGTTTAGTAATGTTACCATTATTCAACGATTACAGAAAAAAACTATTTATCATGTACGAACAATTGATAGAACACAGAGTGCTCCCAGTTTCCACACGAAATATCAGCGTATCAAAACATTCTTTATGAACCAAAAAAAATCACTGTTGTTATTATTATTATTATTTATTAACGTCCACTTCTTGCAACTAAGGCAACTGGGACAGGTTATCTACAGGTTACCACCCTTTTCTGCCAGGGTGGGACTTAAGATTTTATTTATTGAATTTCACTAAATAAATTCCCTAGCTCAGGCAGGAATCGAACTCGCCACTCTAGGATTTCCATGTGAGAATAAAGGCAACGCTTTAACTCGCCTGGATAACCTGAGCCCCTCACTGTAGTTAGATTCATAAAAAAGTCCGTCACGCAGGGGCTGCGAAAATAAGTAGATTTCGCGCGTGAAGTTATAAAATAGAGAAATCTACATTCGATAACAGTAGTAGAAACGAGTCTCTAAACCAATTTCACGAGAGCCGAACAGTTACGGAAACGGCCGAACTTGCTTCAAGGTAGAGAATAAATGTACATAACAATATTGATAGTAAATTTAATTTGCAATAAAATTGGTTCTATACAAGTTTTCGATCCGACGTATCCCCTCTAACCCCCCCTCTCTCACTGGTCCGATTTCAGCCATTAACGAACTTGATCTTTTTTCTTTACATAAAACAATTAAATACCGAGTTTAGTAACGATTAAAAAAACATTGCGACCACTAGATTGTTAACAGACACACTCACTCACACACACACACACACACACAAACACACACACACACACATATACATTAGGGTGGGCCGAAAAAAAATTTTATTTTTTTTTCTTAATGCTATACCAAAAAAAACTTGTCTCTATTATGTGTTATCAAAATGCAGCAAAGAAAAAAATATATACCTAACCCCCAGCTAGCGCAACACACTTGAAATTTCAAAATTTCACTAAAAGCACAGGATTTTACATTTTTTTTTAAAGTACCCGAACAGCTAGATATTGAATTACTATAGTGAGAATCATTTATATTAGAGTTATAAAAACACAATGGGTTATTGAAAATATATATTTCTTTTAATTTTACGTAGCGCAAATGCCTTCGATATAGTTAATTGATCAGTTTTCGAGTGCTAACCGGCTGTAGTGCAGTGCAGCATCTATTTTTTTAAACCCACTACCCATGTGTTTTTTTAGAAATATAATGTTGATGGAACAATTACCTGTAGGAAAAAAAAATAAATAGGCAATTTACATTTTCCAAATTAGTTTATTAATTACAAAATTTATAGTGAAATAAAAATTGTCAGACTTCAACATTTTATTGTGCTTCTCTTATAATAGTCCTTTAAATATTTGTAAGTTTGAAATCTTGTTTGCTGGAAAAACTTGACATTGAAGCTCTTTATAGAAGCGTTGTTCGTATGAAACCATCTCTGTTCTGGGCACCAACGAATTTTGAAGAGGCTTTAGTTGCATCCTTAGAGCATGAAGGCTGCGAATGTGAAACTAATGAAATGATAGGCGACATAGCCTGATTTTTTGTTCCTTTACGTTGCAGTCTTTTGGTAATTTTTTTCCACTCCTTCTTGACTAAATTTCCAATTGTCCAAAATTTCTTTGGAAATACATAAACTTAAGTTCAAGCACCGGATTTTTTTTTATCTTTTTCACATTGACATGAAATTGATAAAGGGCACTCACAGATCTCCGGGACCTTTTTGCAGTTACAGGTCTATTCTATTTTACATTTACATGCAGATACATCAAAGAGTGATAAAGCCTTTTGCTTGAATTCCTCAATTTTATGTTTGTATTTTTCTTTTTCCTTGTCACGCTTAAAGAACTTCATTAGATTGCGGTAGCTATTGTGGTATGAATTTATTAATTGCACAATTCTGGCGTCACTGTTGGTATTGATGCTTTGTCAAAGAGGGCTTTTACTTTTGGAGCGACAATATTAGATATTTGAGAGAAACAAACAGGCTTGTTACTTTCTAATGCTAGAAGGTACTGTTCGTGGAAACAGCTCCTAAGGACATCTTGGTAAGTTGGAAGCTTACTCACAGGCAATTCCCTCGGGCAGCCAAACAATGGACAATCAAAATCACTGCGAGTTATTTTCTTAGCAGCAGCCATCACGCACGCGAATTTAAACTTAATCTTCACTCAATAAATTATCAACTTAATTTGCACCGTCAACTCACAGCGACAACGCGTCTGCAGACGTAAACTGCCGAGTAACAAAAAACATGAAATGGTAGTGGGTTATGGGTAGAGGTAGTATAAGTGGGGGAAGCCCGGCCCGTCATCGCCTGAACAGGCAGCCGACATCTGCACTTGACTGAATAATGCGTCATTTTCATGTCCGTTGCCCTACCTCAGATTAATAAAATTATACTTTTTCAATTATTTATTGTATTTTTAAAACTCTACTGTAAATGGCTATCACTATAGCAGCCCAATATGAAACTATTAAGATGCTTTAAAAATAATTACAAAAACGTATGATGTTAGTGAAATTTTGAAATTTCAAGTGTGTTGCGCTAGCTGGGGGTTAGGTATATATATTTTTTTCTTTGTTGCATTTTGATAACACATAATAGAGACAAGTTTTTTTTGGTATAGCATTAAGAAAAAAAAATAAAAAAAATTTTCGGCCCACCCTAATATATATATATATATATATATATATATATATATATATATATATATATATATATAGTTTTGAACGTACCGTTTTCGTCATCTCCTGGATAGGTTTGATGGACATTTAAAGAAATTTTTAGAAAATCGCATCATGAGTATGACGTCAATAGCTGATTTTAAGGGAGATCTGCTAGAAATAGTTAATGGGTGAACGCAGTCTAATATGAAGATATTTATCAATGGCAGGAGTTCGTCTCTTATCACAATCTTCATGAACATAATTATAGGTCACTTTAATTATCATTTGATCGCAATTTCCGTCAAAAAAGCAAAAGCAGAACATCTTCTTGTAAAACTTATCAGGCATGAATAGGTGAGAAACATATTTAACTTCCTAAAAGAGCCCATACTTTAGTATTTTTTAGAATATGATCAAATGTTTAAGATTAAATATTTTATGATTTCTGTCTCACTGGTAATTGTGTCACCCACAATATGTGACCTTTTAGCCTAGTCTACACTAGTAGACGTGTCTCAGGTTGTCTACGTAGACATGTCTATAGACCGAACTCCGTCTACGGGCTTGTTGTGAGACCAAAAATCGCAGGTCTAAGGTCTACCGATTGGAATGGGAGACTTAATGCAACGTTAGACATATTGCAAAACATTTTGACAGTGTGGACGTACTCAGCGTCTTGAGACGAGACATCTTCACTGTGTTTCCAGCTACAGAGTGGTGTGGTTCGGCTGTTTATTCAATTTTGAATTGTAACAGGCCTAGAATGGAGGTCTCTTTGGCTCAGCGGTACATTAATGATATTTTATTTCGATTGGACATGGGTCTGCTTGCTGCTGAAATTCCGTCCATTCAGACCCCATATGCACCTTCTACATCATCACACCTTTCCCAAGTCAGCGCTTGCTCAAATCCTTCTGCATCAACTGCAGGTGAACTGGTGAGGTCGAGCTGAAGATGTTCAACTTCAGGAGGGATTAGAGTCGAGGGATGAAATTGGCAATGACATTCGTGATTTTGTTAATAACTATACAATTCTAAAAATGTATTGTGTTGATTTATTTATCATTTAAATTTATATTGATTTTGTTAATAAAAATTGAGTTTTAATGTTAGTAATAATTGTTTTATGCATACTTTTACGTATTGTTTTAATGATATGATAATTGCTTCGCAGACCTCTGGTAACATTTTCGATATTGCCTGCTTTGATATTCTGAAGGTGTACACGAGGCTCGTGAATGATTCTCCACTTGCTAGGAAACGCAGTGTGACTGCCAGTCGAAGAGAAGCTGGGATGGTTACCCTAAACTTTGTATCCTGCTTCATTATTATTCTTCCAACCTACAGAAGCAAGTCTTCAAAATCAGTAGTCGTCAGCCGGGTAAAATTCCGAAAACTCATTGCGTCTTCCAATCTTAATTTACTTAATAGAGCTTTACCGAATCTAGGCCCTTCTGAAAGTACTTCGCGCGTCTACCAACGTTTACGTTTTCGTGTTCTTTCACTTATAATTACCACTAAGCAGGAACTCATTCCACACAAAACAATATCCTCCATGGCGGGCTGTGAACATGAAACTGAGAAATTTCCATCGTAGAGTGGACACTAGACGAGACTATGAAAGGTATCTCTAGACAGTCTATAGGCTGTGTCTCAAAACCGTCTCTAGACGGTCTATAGACAAATCGCGCAACATGATCTACTGGTGTATGACACTTTTCAACGAAATGCAGTTTTGTCAAAATATGCATCAGTAGCAAAATTCATTTAAGAAAATCAGGAAGCTTTCGGCTCATATTTAGGGAACAGTTATTTTCTATCAGAATATATATGGGTAATGGTTATTTTCGTTTAGAGTATATTTCTGGTCGCTTATTTCTGCTGCTTTATCATTTACAGTATTCAGCAACAAACGAATTTATCATTGATACAAGACATTTGTAGTTTAAAAGATACAAAATTTAGATATGTTATTTTATTATATTGTTAGACAATGTAATTATTACCATTATTGTTAACGCCATTAAAAAATAATTAATTCTTGTAATTAACGAAAAAAAAACTTTTGTGACGGAACCTTAAAAGCGAAATTTAAACTTTTTTTCAAACGCATCCTGACCATTCTTTTCAAAAGCACAATGAAATTCAGTGGGTTCTATATCCAGTGAATTTTGGGCTTTTTAAATGAATTTACTTCTCTACCTGATGTTCAATTTAATATGTCAAACAACCGCATCGACAAAATAAATACTCTTTCCAGTTACATTTAACTGATTAATTGAGTATGAGAGAGTTAATTATCATATATTAAATGAGATTCATATTATTGCTCTTTGTAACATTTAACTCATGATAGCATTATAATGAGGAAAGTTCGGCTGTATTTCTGGAATTTCAAAATTATTAATTAGTTTGATCCCACGAGCCTCAAGCTACAACGTTAATATGATTGACCTATAATATATGGGTACGTGCAAATTAAATATAGCTGTTAATGTCATTTTTCGTTTTTCCTGGTTGTGCAACAAAGCAAAAGAGTCTATCGGCCATCTACAGTAATCAAAGCATGCTTAGACTTAACATAAACTGTTAATAACGAATCGCTAATCGTATAATAATATCGCTAAACTTGTCCTTAGAGAAATTGTGTCCATCGATCTTTAACTTACTTACACAGTCCAATAACTCACTCACGATCACTGAAGTTCACAAAAATGCGGCACTGCACTGTCCTTTACTTCGCGAAGTTATCGGCTCAGCACTGTCTTAACCTCGGCACCAAACTGTTCTTTACATAGTCACGGCACAACACTGTTCTTCACATAAAACACTTTACCGCACTGCACTAAGTCGTACTGTTGCACTGATGATCACTTCAAGACAGCTGAGAACAAACTAAACTAACTGTCGGGCAAGTTGTACACGCTTTTATAAAGGAGCGGCAACATCAAAGGAATCTGTCTCGATTGTACTGAACTCTTAGTCTGGAACAATCCCGGCTCTAATAGACACTTCGGGCGCCAATAGTCCTTCCTCGGTCGGCTCCTTTCATCACGTGACTATCACTGTTTAATTTTTCATTTATATTATTTATGCGTATTTAATTTTCGCAACAATATATATGTATATATATATATATATATATATATATATATATATATATATACACACACACACATATATATTGTTGCGAAAATTAAATACGCAGTAAAGGATAGTGCAGTGCCGCATTTTTGTGAACTTCAGTGATCGTGAGTGAGTTATTGGACTGTGTAATAACAAGAGCAGTGAAGCTATCAGTGCACACTGTGAGCAGTAGTTAAGAGTAATTAACTGTGTATAGTGCATTGTCAAATAAATTGTACAGTGATAAAAACTCTGAAGCTTGTGTGAGTTAAATTTTGCAATCCAAAAAAAAAACTCTTATAAACAGCGTTTATTACTGATTTTTTATAAAACGTAACAATATGTACGTATGTGTGTGTGTGTGTGTGTGTGTGTGTGTGTGTGTGTGTGTGTGTGCGTGCGCGAGCGAGTGTGTATGTATGTGTGTGTGTGCCTGTGTTTGTATGCGTTGTATTCAAATATACACAGTCGTTCAAGTACACAATTAATTATTTAAACTGCTCAAAAATGAATAGGGATGTTGGCTGTTTTGTGGTATGTATGGGGCCTAGCATATTTTTTTATTATAAATATCATTAATATTTATTATAAATTATTGTCTTTTTTCCCCAATAAAGAAGAAAATTAATTATGATCAATTTAATTTAAATTAATAGGATAAGAAAAAATAACCAATATCCCTATTCATTTTTGAGCAGTATAGATAGCAAAATGGCTAATGAGGTTTGAGTTAGGAGTATTTTAATATAAAATATTTTGCAACTTGTTAACGAATCTAAGAAGAAAAGAGAGGGCCATTGGAGTGGTTTATCGTCCGATTTTCCACATGAAGTGGGAATGTGTATCTTGACAAGGAAACAGAGGGAAGGGTGTAGTGTGATCTCTGGCTCGTGGGAGATAAGGGCTCCGGGGGGATTATCGCCAAAGCATCCTAGTGATGATGTCACTGGCTCTTGATAACAACCACTTTCTTATCAGTTGCTATTCTGCCTCTACCAGCTGTATTCATATGTGACAAAGTGTATGTACGGCAGTCTTTATGTTCTGGGAGTAAGGGGAACTTCCCTATTGATAGCTTTAATACAAAAGATAATACCGAATAAAAATTCTGAATTGAAGAAAACACAACTTTCATCTGAATTCTTGCTGTTGCATGCAAAAAAAAAGTCCTTCACTCAGGGACTGAGTAAACTAAACCGATTTCCCAAGTGTGCCACGTATTGTCATTATCTCAAAAAGTAAAACTTCAATAAGAACAATATTTGGTATTTATGTTTCAAATAATGTGCTTCATAATATAACAGCTTATGTTAATATGAAATGAGCAGGAGAGGGGCTTAACTGAGTGCCGAAAACTATAAAATGCAAGTATCTTGGTTAATAATAAATATTGAGAATAAATGTATATAGCTAGCTTCAGTGAAAATAGTGCATTCTTGTGTGAGGTGTTCGCCTGCACACTTTACACATTTAGGCTTCCTGTAGCAATGTTTAGCTAAGTGAAAAAATGATTGGCATTTAAAACATTGAATCACACTATTACTATTTTTATATATATTCCAAGAAACTACGCAATGACACACGTACTAAGTATGTCTTCTTAATGGCTTGCATGGATGTAGTATTTTTAAAGGTGACTACGTACAGAGGGTATGGAATGTACGAGTTCTCGCCCGTTTTCTTCTTCATTTGTACTACCTTCAAAACTTCAAGATTTTGACTTTTCAGGTCATTGATAATTTCTTCAGTGGAAATATTTGGAGGTAAATTTCTGAGCACAACAGTTTTATTAGCTTCATCCTTAAACGTGTATGTGTGGCATTCCAGACCAGCCTTTTTAACTTCATTAAGAATTAGGTTGTAGTCATCCTTACAGCCAGGAAAAAACAAAAGTCTATTTCCACGAAATTTTATACGAAATTCTTTTTTACACTGTTTACGGAGGTTTGCTAGAGTTACAGAATGGTTTTTAATATAACTGTAAACAACGATGGGTGGGATATTTTCTTTGTTCTTTGACGGTGAAGCATTCGTTGAATTAGCTTCAGAATTGACATCAAATGTATCTTCATCCATATCTTCTTGATCTGATAGCAATTCATATTTGTTTGATGTTGAAATAGAAAAATTACTGCCATCATCACTGTTTTTCTTACGTTTCTTATTCATGGGCCTCCGTCTCGCCGTATAGCGAGAACTGGCCCGGCGAAATGACGTTAAACGACATTTCAGCCGTGTGA
Source organism: Riptortus pedestris (assembly GCA_019009955.1). Lineage (NCBI taxonomy): Eukaryota > Metazoa > Arthropoda > Insecta > Hemiptera > Alydidae > Riptortus > Riptortus pedestris. Next base: position 25,602,890 of record CM032228.1, read on the forward strand.
AGTAGAATCGAGATTTGTTAAAAAGACACAGCTTATTTTCGAGAGTTAGATTCAGTATTAGGCGAGACAGATAGGCACGAGCTGGGAAGAGATAAGAGAGCACTCACTAATCCCGTCCGCACTGTACCACTCCTAATACACGACTCATAAATTAGTTTCCCACACACAAGAACAAATGGATATTTTCAGCAAAATATTTCACATCCTTCCCTGGAACCTAATATTACAGTTCATGGAATTGTTAAAAATGAATCCCATAACTTCATTCCCGGAATTTTTTGTTAATATATTCCAGTGCCTCTGAACATCCGGTTTTATATTTATTAACATTCAAAAGTGGTATTGTCAATACATTTCCGCCCAATCTCCAGCCTTGCCAGTCACTTATTATTTAAATAAAGGGCTCTACATTAATCCAAATGCTTCCTATAATACGTTCCCTTAAGTTAAATAACATATGGTCACATTCACAAGAGTTTTTCAACCCTAGGAATTGATGTCCATTTAGTTTTCCCGAGGTCGTAATGTGATTTAGGCAATATTTCTGGTTTACGTTGGTCCTTGAACATTTTAAAAATTATGTAGGTCTAGTGTTAACTGTCCCCGCTCATACACAACCCCTACAGACATGTGTAGACACACATATTTGCAGAATTAAGTACAATGCTTGTTAGGGCGTGCGGTTAGCTTTTGTGTTAATAATAAGAAAGCATTAGACTGAAATAAAATTAATAAAAGAGATAACTTCCTCACCTTGATTATACCGAAGTATTTACTATTCTCTTGGAAAGATGAGGGTGAAATAATACAAGCCACTATTTGAGTTCTCCAAAGAATCAAAAATATATTGAATAAGTAATAACATATAAATAAACTTTATAGTACTTAATGAATCTTCTGAGAGGTTAGAACAGGTTAAGAATTATTTGATACAATTTAAACCTGAGAAGAATACTAATTCAGGGACTAACCTTAAATCTAATGAAACAAACATTAACACTTATTGATAAAGATGTGATAAGAACAAAGAAACTTTAACTTTATGAAATATGACTGTACAACATAGACAGTGCACAATGGTTACCTTTTGTTTGGTTTGTAAACTTTAGAGGCCAGCCAATACCATATATATATATATACACTGAATAATGATTGAAATGTCCTATATCATGAGTACTCATTCGATTGCTAGCATTATAATAAAAAATATACTTTCCATGAGGCGGATTTTCCTTCTAGTGTTATTTGTGTTCCACATTAGATTCCTTTTTCTAGCTGGTGCAGAATGAAAGCGGAGACCTCTATCTTCGATGCGGCGATCCTTTTTTTGATACACGGGCTGTGGGGACAGAACAATGTTCACCTTTTAGCGGAGCAAACCCATGTACGTGCTACACATGGGACAATAGAATCAAGAATGGCTGCCAGCCATAAAGCGAGCGCTGCATCCTGTACGCTAGCGCTGCAGTTTCCACTCTTGGCCACCGCCTACGGCGACCTCCGGATGTACGGCCGGTTAGTGAACTAAGTAAGCACAGGAAAGACGACTGAACAATTTGTTTAGCCAATATAAAATTCTACTAAAGATATCAGAAAAATGTGTGCGACCCCAAATTGTGGTGATTAGCTGATATAGAGTGTATGCGTTGTGCAAATGCAGTGTACTTTCCCAGGTGGTGTATGTAGTGTCATATATGTTTGATCATCAGCTATTGAGTGGTTTGTACAAAAGTCTTGTTTTTTTCGAAATGCATTTGATGGAACACTTTAAACTGCTTCTTAAATGTGGGTATTTTTCCAAGACCAATATGTTTGCAGTTCGACTCCTAGTTTGGTTTAACTTCTCTCAATGACTTCTGCAGGATTGACCTACCCGAATGTCAAAGGGTATAATCTAGTTTCTAGTGGAGGATTAACTTAGTTGTCTTTATAACAATGTTTATATGAACGGTTGTGGAGATTCAAATTTAAATGAGATCGTTTTAATATTGCAAGTAGCGCACTAAAATATAATGTAAATTTGATAACGTAAAAAGCCATATTACATAATATAATTTCATCCGAATCGTTAAGAAGGCTTTGCTGTTTCAACTTTAACACTATTATGAACTAGACCTGAACCGATATAAAATTAGCCAACATTTCAGTTTACTTTTATTCTTGGAATCCTCAAAAGTATAAAGAAATTTTTCATTTTTTCATTATATTATTCGTGTAGTATCGAACGGCATTCCTGGGAACTCCTGATTGTTTGTTTGTTGTGTTGTACAGTGGTGCTGTTTTTTTTTCGTAAGTAGAATTTTATGTGTCGAGTATGTTAATACTCTTTTAACAGGTAATTGTTAAAGTAAGCTAATAGTTACCAATGTCATATTTATCGGTAGATACCGTGGTTACTGACTGCGCTTCGATGTTCTTGGAGCACATTTTACGTGAATGATCTATTTTCAAGTCTATCTAAAGTTGCACTTGCATCTGTCAATGTATAGTTCAATACACCTAAAGTCTAATTGTTTCAATTTTATACCTGTTTCTAGGTAGTTACTAATTCGAATTTTCAAAATTCTCCCCCTCTAAACACCCCCTTCCCCATGGTCCGATTTCAGCCGTTAACGAACATGATCTTTCTTTTTACATAAAACGACTAAAATCGAGTTTGGTAGCGATTAAACTTTAATTGCGACCGCTAGAGCGGTAACAGACAAATATATATATATATATATATATATATATATATATATATATATATATATATATATACAGTTTTGAACGGACCTCATTTTCGTCATCTCCTAGCTAGAATCGATGGACATGTGAAGAAAAATTTCGAAAATCGCGTCATGAATACGACCTCAATAGCTGATTTTCCTTAAGGGAAATCCGCTAACATGAACTATTAGTCATTATCAAATATTAAGCATATTTCTTTATCTCAATATTACTGTTTCACCTCTTGCTTTCATCAGCTATGAGGTTAGCCTATCCAATCCCACTGCTTTCCCGTCTTTCATCAACTGTCTCAGCTTCTTCCTTACTGCATTTTTCTATTTTGGTACCTTTTTCTTCGGTCTTTTCAACTTGTAATTTGTATTCTGTCTAGGATACTATCAGTTTAGGTAAGCTCTTTTCGGTGTTTCTTTGGAATTTTGTTTCTTTGGCGTACAAGGTCGTTGAGGTTTTGTTCTCTTCATTTATCCTTTTTTTTTTTTTTTTACTTAGGATCCACAAGTAGGTGGGTTATTTTCTCCCTTAAAGTTTCCGAGTGCTCTTTATATTCTATTTACAGATTTTTATTTATTTTTTTCAATTTTCTTCTTTTTTTATTAGGATTTGTAGGGAGTTGTCCAGTATCTTTCTTTCTTTTTTTTTCAACAGAGCATTATTGTTTTTCCAAGTTTGATTGAATTTTCGAAAGGTCTATAATCAAGAATAATGCAAAATGCTTTACTCTTTTTACCAAGTTTATTTCTTTCACCAGGATGAAGTTTATTTCTTGTAATTCTGTTAGATGCTTCCCACGTCCTGTTCCCTTCAATCCAATGATTGAAGAAATTGTTCATAATGTAATTATTGTTTGCTTCTAAGAGATCAATTAATATGTTTCATCTTTTTTTTTGTATCTCTTACAACATACTTGCCCATGTTTTTTCTCCAATTCTTTTTTCTATTTTCGCATTAATCTCTAACTACCAGTGCCACTTGAATTAGAAAGTCATGTCCTACAATTTTGTCTTTTTCTCAATTGTAATACAATGAGTTCCCATTATATATATTAGATATTTAGTATGGATGGTGCCATGGAAGTCGAGTGTCAAAATGTCCTCCGAGATAGCGGACGCTCTGGTCCTCCGGAAGTTCAGGGAGATCTTCGTTCTTGAAACGACGAAGAGCAAAGATCTTCCAACTATCATTTGACTTCTTTCGTTTCGTGTGTTGTGTCTATACGGACCTGGGTGGGAATCCATTGAAGTATAGGGAAGTCATTGCGGTTCAACGTGGGCTCTTTGAAAGTAGAAAACTAAACCGCTTCCTCACATTTTAAATCCATTTGTTCTCTAGACTATTTTCTTTTCGTTTGAAAATAATCTCACATGGTAATCCTCAAATCGGCGAGTTCGATTCCCGCCTGGGCAAAGGAATTTATTTAGTGACGGAATTCATAAATAAAATCCTTAGTCCCACCCTGGCTAGAAAAGGGTGGTAACCTGTAGATAACCCGTCCCAATTAGCCTTAGTTGCAAAAAGTAGCCGTTAATAAATAATTAATTTTTGTTGGATTCTGGATTGGGAGATAAAACGCCAGTACTGCTCCGTCTCTTCTCCTTCTTCCCCGAATTCTATTCTCCCAGCTGTTTAAATGTATGTATTTGCCCTCAACAAGAGGCTTATCATATGGCAAAGAAGCTCTAAGGGCGGTCTCGCTTTTGATCAGCAAATTCTTATATAATTCTCATCTTACAAGACAAACCTCTTTAGGGTAAGCTTACCTTCACAGTAGCATTATTAAATCTGGTGGTGCTATTTAGCTTAATATTTTGTTTGGGAATATAAGTCTTCAAGTATACAGTTGTTAATGAGGCTACAAATAGGAGTTGTCTTTGGCTCTTATAAATCAGTTTAATATTACAATATCATATCTTCTAACATCACCTTTCAGAAATTTACATATTTCAACTACTTCCCATCCATTGTTTATTTCAAGTCATTAGATGATTCAAACAAAAGTTACCAAATGTGACTGCATTAAATTAAACAGAAGAATAGAGTAGATATAGTCGAGTAATAACCGTTTTGAAAAACTAATGCCTCAGTTGAGATAGTAAACCTACTTTTTAACATTGTGAAAGTACGCTTCCTTCTAGCAGATCTCAGCTAGTGAGGTTGTACTCGTGACGTGATTTTCGAAAAATGTCTTCAAATGTCCATCGATCCTATCTAGAAGATGACGACAATGAGGTCCAAATATAAATACATGCCTATATCTCTTAACGCTCTAGAGGTTGCATGTTTTGTTCGATTGGTAGCAAACTCAATATTTCAACGTTTTATATAAAATTAAAGATAAAGTTCGTTAATGGAAGAAATCGGACCATTGAGGAGTGTATTAGAGGGCAGAATTTAGAAAATTCCAATATCTCCATTATTTTACGTAAAAAAAGACAGAAACAATTTCCAGTGTGACATCATCATTTAAGATTTTACGTTCTAAACTGCACGACTTCTAACAGGAAATCAGCTAATGAGGTCGTACTCATGACGCGATTTTCGAAAAATTTCTTCAAGTGTCCATCGATCCTATCCAGGAGATGACTAAAATGAGGTCCGTTCAAAATGATATATATATATATATATATATATATATATATATATATATATATATATATATATATATATATATTTGTCTGATAACGCTCTAGGGGTCGCAATTTTTATTTGATCGTTACGAAACTTGATATTTAACCGTTTTATATAAAAAGACAGATCAAGTTCGTTAATGGCTTAAATCGGAATAGATGAAGGGGGGTTTAGAGGGGGGATTTTTGAAAATTCAAAATATCTCCGTGATTATGCATCGGATCGAAAAATTGTATAGAACCAATCTTGGTAAATTAGATTGGCTATAAATATTGTTATATACATTTATTCTCTATCATTATTATGAAGTTTATGGTAGGTTATAGTTCGGATTAGGTCGTCCATGTGTTTAACTACTCGGCTCAGGTGGAAGCTCCTTCTAACCTTACCTGTCGTTTCTAATCTTACCTTATCTTCGTTACTTTGTGAGATTTGTGCAAATACGTTCTGTTCAACCCTCCCCCCCCTTCTTTAGTTCTTGGACTACTAAAATTTGAGTTATTAAAATATAAATTATTCTTATAATTCAGAAACCGTTTCAGTTGGGAATTTATTTTAATTAGTAGCACAAAGTGGACTTTAATAAATAACAACAATTTTACGTTTTGCAACGATTCATTTTACTTTTCGTTTCATTAATATATTCAGTACAAAGAAAATGACTTTCATGACATTTCAAAGTATTCGAATGAGGAATTAAAATTAATTACATTAACGGGCCTGGAACAAGCATTGGTAGTTAATCGGGTGATGCAAAAGCAGAAACAAAATGACTAACTTCTAGAATAAATAGAGTATCATTTATTGCAATTTAAAAGAATAGCCTGCCTTCTAGATGTAACTTATACGAAAAAAAACCTTTAATTAAACGAAATAATAAATAGCAGTATTAAGAGTCGCGAACAAATGCTAGTTAAGAATTAAACTCAACTGAAAAGCAAACCGATAAAATAGTAAATACAAACCTGACTTATGATTATAAATAAATTGTTAAAAAGAAATAGGTATACCAGAATTAGGATTTAAAAAAATAAAAGGTAAAAAGAAAGGAATGAAATAAATTTAGACCTCAAATTTGTTATTTTCCATCTATAAAATAATGATTCATAATCAGTATATTACCTTCTAAAACTGTATAGATGTCGGTGTTAGCCATACAAGATACAAGACATTTGTAGTTTAAATGATTCAAAATTTAGATTGTGATTTTATTTAAAATACTGATTTCTATTGAATAAATGGAGTTTCATTTAGTGCATCCTTAACGAATTGCATACATTCTAGATGAAACTTATACAAAAAAAAAAAAAAAAAAACTTAATTAAATGAAAAATACAGAGAAAAACTAAGGGACCCAAACAAATGCACGTAATGAATTAAGCTCAAATAATAAAATATTAAATAAATATCAGGCAATAATCTAAGACCTATGAATAGAAAGAAAAAAGAAAATTTTATTTTTGTCCAATATAACAAAGGCGTTATACACAAATTGTTTCATTTGTTACAAAATTCAGATATTTTGGTACAACATCCCAATCGTCCTTCAGCCGTTGCACCTAAATTATAATGAGTGGCTCCACTTGACATAAGGAGGCTGCCGTGATATTTCCTTACAAGTTGTTGAAGATGAACTGAAATAGGAGCAACCTCCAATTCCCTGTGGATTTGGCTGTTCCTAACAAACCAAGCTGCATTCGCCGCTATCCCAAGTACTTTGCTCTGGAAGGACTGGAGTCTCTTTCTGTGTGTGTTGCTGATGCCCAGCCAGACTGGGCATGCGTATGTTAATATAGAGAATATAAGTGTTTTGAAAAGTAGTCAGTTTCAGTGGTGTATTTTTGTTTATTAATGAGTATATTTGTTCTAGTCGTGTGTGTGCTTGTTCCAATTTAATGTGGATATGATGGTGCCATGTAAGTCGTGTGTCAAAATGTCCTCGGAGATAGCGGATGCTCTGGTCATTTGGAGTCCAAGGAATTGAGTGATTACCAATTATCAGTTCAGGGAGATCTTCGTTCTTGAAACGACGAAGAGCAAAAATCTTGGCCTGCGTTTTTTTTCGGGGTATAACGAGAGCTTCCACTTCTTGAACCATCTTGAGACCTGGTCGGCTGCTCTGCTGCAGATGGAGTATGAAAGTGTTGGGAGTTTTGTCTTGAGTGAGGAGGAGTGTGTCATCTGCGAATGTAGCTAATAAAGAATTTTCCACCTGCAGGATGTCACAGCAGTAGAGGATGTAGAGCAATGGGCTAAGTATGGATCCTTGCGGTACGCCAGCTCTGATATCCCGATTCGTTCAGATTTATGAATATAAATAAATTGATAAAAAGAAATAGATATACCAGAATTGACATTTAAAAAAATAAACTGTTGAAAGCAAAGAATGATATTAATATAGTCTTCAAAATTGTTATTTTTCATGTATAAAATAATTACTCATAATCAGTATATTACCTTCTAAAAATGTATAGCTATGTGTATTACACATTCAAATACTAAAGAGGAAAATATTAGGGCTATTCAAGAGTGAAAAATTAAATACCAAAAGAGGTTACATTATAGAATAACATTGCAAAATTACTGTTGGGTTATTATGCAATAATTGTGATTATGCTTAATAATATTGAAAAGCTAAATAACATATATTTCTTTATTAAGACTATATTATGGTCAGTTTATTAACCATTAATTTTTGTTTATTTTCCGGAAAGATTATATATCGATTATGTATTCTTATATATTTCTTATACAGGGTGGGGCAGAATGGACTCCCTAGTTTCAAACACTAACTGTAGAGCGCGCAGGTGGGTTATGTCGGGGAAACGATGCCATTTTCATTTCAGTAGTCGCCATGCAGTGGTCTGGTGAGCATAGAGGCTTTGTCGTTGAAACGTTCTTTAAAAACAATGATAGTGTGGTGGCGACACAGGGGGCATCTCCTTACGTGGCGATGTTTCATGGCCCCCTCACTCCCCGGATTTGAGCCCATGCGATTTTTTTCTATGGGGTTATCTCAAATGTGAGGTTTACAAAGTTCAACCAAGGACCTTGGAAGCCCTTAAGGAGGCAATTACAGATGTCGTCGCTGAAATATCAGAAGATATGCTGAGAAGAGTTTTCGGTAACCTTTTCGAACGACTCAACATTTTCAAAACACAATGAGAATAAAATGGCATTGAATGTTTTGGGAAATAAAAACGTTTTGAGATTATCTTTATTTGTTCTTTCACAATTCATCCTTCAAATCAGGGAGTCCATTCTGCCCCACCCTATATTATATGAGTACTCGAAATTGTCGAATTGTAAATTATTTAAGTAGAATACCTAACGATACTAACATGAAATGGTCAGACCCCTGGCAACGCCCATGTATTTATGCCAAAATAAACAAAATAATTGTAATTATGCTTAGAATAAACTGCTACTGCTAGATGTTCCGGGAAATAGGCCATTTAAATAATTTTTAATTATATGCTAAGTATGTTCTGGAGGTGGTGGTATATTTATCGGTGGGTTTAGATCGAGAGGCGGCTCTTGGTTCCTGGAAGGGGATGGCGGTGGAGGTGGTAGGGGTGCAGCTTGTGGTTCTAGCCGTCTTGTCTTCGTGAACAATGACTTCCTTTTCCTAAAATTTACGGAAATGGGTGAAAGTGCCGACAAAGAAGTCGATAGTTTTCCTGTAGGTTTATCTAAAGTCTTGACTTTTCCTGCGTATTTCAGGGTAGACAAACATTCAGATTTCGTTAAGGGGGGACATTCTCTTGCTATTGGGTTTGTATATGTTGGATGAACTAAAATTATACTTATTGCTGCTCCACGTTTCTTTATTTTCACTTCACTTTGAGATGATAGGTGCTGAAAATAACGATTAAATGCCGTTTTTGTTTGCATGTCACTTTTACACATAGGCAATTTCATTATCCTCAATTTAGTACCTTTCAACTTGACCACTTCTTCGGCTGTATCTTGACGCTGCTTTTTAACGCGGTATGAGTATGATAATGCGTTTTTAGTTTGGAATAATTTGGAATGTTGTACTATATATGAGTTGAGCCATTTCTGGAATAGTTGCATCGGAGGCCTTTGGTATGCACTTGGAGGAGACTGCAGACAAACGCATCCCGCACAGAGGCCTGGAATTAGAAACATGTACAGCCCTGTTATGCAGATGATAGCCGCTCCAAAGCCGGATAATGCCACAAAGGACCCAGGCCCTCTCATTGAACCTGAAATGCAAATTCGCAATATTAGGATCTGCTTAATATCACGCCCTATCTATAATGTTAATGGCTCCCTGATGTTAACTGCTTTTGAATACGTTGAATTATCTCCTTTGATATTAGGCCTATATTCGCAAGATTAGTAGAAATTTCCACATTCAGCAGTAATAAAAGTATAATTTACTGCAATTCTTGGCATAATTGGGCAATGGATAAGACCATATGTTTATGCTAAAGTTTATTAAAGTTCAATTTATTTCTATCCAGGGAATTTTAGCAGATTTCCCTTAAGGGAAATCAGCTATTGAGGTTGTGCTCATGACGGAGTTTTCGAAATTTTTCTTCAAATGTCCATCGATCCTACCCAGGAGATGACAAAAAAGAGGTCCGATCAAAACTGTATATATATATACATATATATATATATATGTATATATATATATATATATATATATATATATATATATATATATATATATAGATCTATCTATCTATATATTTGTCTGTTACCGCTCTAGCGGTCGCAATTTTTGTTTGATCGTTACCAAACTCGATATTTAGTCGTTTTATGTAAAAAGAAAGATCAAGTTCGTTAACGGCTGAAATCGGATTAGTGGAAAGGGGGGTTAAGAGGGGAGGATTTTCGAAAATTCAAAATATTTCCGTTACTACACATCGGATCTAAAAATTGTATAGAATTAATCTTATTGCAAATTAAATTTGCTATAAATATTGTTATATGCATTTATTCTCTATTTTGTATATTAACCGAGATATTTGCAGTTTTATTAAATCTCGGCGGATAACAGATGAGAGTGTTTCTCCCTAAAAGCTAGGTCGGCCGTTTCCTTAACTGTTCGGCTCTCCTGAAATTTCTCTATTATAAAACTTCAAGTGGGAAATCTGCTTGACGCAGCCCCTGCGAGACGGACTTTTTTGGCTACAATTACGTACGTAAAAAATATTTGATAAAGTTTTCATAAAAAGGAAATGATTCTAAAAATTAAAATAAATAGTTTTAGTGTAGTTAAAAGAAATCAATTCTTATTTCACGAATGTATCGCTTTTAAACGCATTTTTTGAACGAATATAAATTTGAGTAATTCAAAGCCCCTTTGTCAATAATTTTACTGTTTTCTTTTCCTATCCATGCACAAGGTGTTCCACGAGAAGCCCCCCCCCTTTGGTAGATACCTAGTTGTTTTAAATTGTTCTTTCTACATTTTTGCTCAGGTTCTAAAATCCGAAGTTTATTTCATACAAATATTCTATGCAAAATTTCTTGAAGGGTAGATCCCTCACTTGAAATTTGACATTAAGAGAAAAATACTTAAAAATTATACGAAACCCAGGTTTATTATGTTAAGCTACACTCCGCACTGGAACTTCAAATAAATCATTCTCAGAGGGTAATTTATGAAAAAATAAAAATCAGAGATTTAGACCTTCCTACGGTAAATGAGTTATCACTAAATTCTTTGTTTTAGGAAAATTCTAAAAACTTTCAATAGCGGCTTATATATATGCCTATATAATATAATGCTCATAATCATTTTATATATATATATATATATATATATATATATATATATATATATAATAAAAAAATAAAGAAGCTAAATGTACTAAATCATATTTTTTGTCATCACTGATCAAAATTAATTTTGGACCCTCCGAAAAAAAAAAAAATTAGAGAGAAAGCCTTTAAAATTCATTCTCATCCAAAAATGATGAAAATGCTGAGGAGGGCGTCCTCTGAGTGTGTATGTATGTATATATGAGTATATATATATATATATATATATATTCATATATAAATAAAAGATAAACTTAATTTTTCAAATTTATTGATATATAGACAATACGTTTATCTGACAAGGAAAAAGGTGGAAATATATTTAAGATAAAAGATAATACTTCGACAATGATAATATGTTTAATGTCAATGGTGGACCAATGAGTTACGTGATTGTGTTACTAAAATTAAAAAAAAATCATTATTTCCCTAAAGATTAATTAAAACAACGTTTATAATGTTTTGATTATGCCTAATATTTTAAGTATATTCCTTTTCATCTGGTAAAATTTATTTTAAGTAAATTAAATATTCAAGAATATTGCTTTTAATATTTTCTTTGTTAGATCGGAATGGGATATGAATGTAGGTTTGGGAGGTGATGGTATCACAATATCTCGAGTACTTCGTGATAATGAATACGAGATAATGGTAACTTTTATATTATTAAGTAAAATATTTGAGTAAAATAAGTCAGCGCGGTCTATAGAAGATGGAGTAAATATTCCATCCCATTTCCATATAGAGTGTTCAATGCTGATGCAATCTGTTTTAGATAAAGCTTTTCTATGCGACATTTTGACAAGGGTAAACATTAGAACACTCCATCTATGAATGATAAGAAGTATTTGTGAACCTTTATGACTAAATTCAATATGTGCCAGATAAAAATCGCTCTCCATTCAATTGTCAACCGTGAGTATTTCAACATAAAAATAAATATGGGTTTTGTTAAATCCTTCAAGAAAAGCTCTTTTTTGAAGTGAAAACTACTTTAGGCACGTTGTGCACCCCGTAAGGAAGCATTTGCGGGAGAGGAAAAAAAGTATGAAATCGCGACACCGCCACCGCCACCGCTAGTACTCAACTCCAAGCTAAAGGAGCTTCTTTTCTTCATAACTCCTGAACCAAATTAGCTAGAGTTTTCGTTCGCATACCATTTTAAAGAGGCAAAACCAGCATCATTTCGTTCACAGATACTATATATTTACCATTTTTACTTTCATAGATATTTTAATCCGAAGTTTAAATAAATTCGAATATTTAAATAAATAAATTCAAATATTTAAATAAATTCCGATATTTAAATAAATTCGAATCAAAACTGTTTGTATCCTACTTTAGCTACCATATACCGATTGTATCAGTTTTAGAAATTGGTGATGATGCTGGCAGTGATGATGGTGCAAGAGTTGTTGAAATTATGGATAGAAATTGATTTTTCTGAGTGTACTTAACTTATTTTTGTAAAGCATTTGTAATAATTCTGAAATGTAATTTTTTTCTTTTATGTAAAATAACTGAAATAATTATGTATAGTATTTTATATTGATAAATAAAACAATTCGTGGTACATTATTTTTGTTATCACTATTATTTTTGTCATTTCATTTTTTCATGTAAAATAGAACATAAGTGTTACTTATTGATAAATAACTAAAAATATTTTTAAAATAAGACTTCGTAAAAAAAATTTCTCAGCAATGCCAAAATTGAGCGATCAAAGCTAAAGGAGTTTTCACTTCTACCGGCAGTCCCCTGACTGTTTTTTTTTTTTTTTTTTTGTAGTTAGTTTATGTTCAATGAAAAATGGTGTATTTTTCTCTATTTATGGTGTGCGTAAATGTACTTCCTGGGCGAAGGGCACTGTTATTTTGGCTGATGTTTATAAACAATCTAATGGGTAATGAGGGAGCGCATCAATAGGCCAATTTGCGCAAATTAAAATCTTAGATGGAGGAAACATAGAATGTCTCCCTTATGCTTTTTTTTCATTTTTTAATGGATGTTTAGAACCCTGGCCACTGAAGTAAATAATATTCACTTTTCCTTGTTTATTATGAGAAAAATGAGGAAAACATGCATGCTGCAGAGAAAGTAGAAAGCCATTGTTGAAAAGTTTAAATAAAATTTCATCTTTAAATAAAAGGATTGTTTGTTGTTCCGAGATGCTTTGTATTGCTCCGTTTGCTTTCTTCATTCTCAGTATGTCGAGTACCAGCTGTTGAGCTTAACACATGTTAACTACAAGGGTATTCTCTCTCTCTCTCTCTCTCTCTCTCTCTCTCTCTCTCTCTCTCTCTCTCTCTCTCTCTCTCTCTCTCTCTCTCTCTCTCTCTCTCTCTCTCTCCCCCTCTCCCTCTCTCTCTCTCTCTCTCTCTCTCTCTCTCTCTCTCTCTCCTATCCTCTCTCTCTCTCTCTCTCTCTCTCTCTCACACACACACAAACACACACACACACTCACACACAAACAACTTCTCTCGATCTCCTACAACAACTATGTCTCTCACTTCCCGAGTATTTATTTTGCTCATTTTATGCTGGCAAGCCGCATATATTTATTTACATTTGAATAATCATAAATATTTATATTTGCTTATTAGTTGAAAGTTTATTGAATGTTGCATTTATTAATTGAAATTGAGTTTTTGCTTGAATGTTAATATGCGTATAGTGCCTTTTAGGCTGTGAATGACGGCCTGTAGGTGCTGAAACTCTAAGCGCTTTTTGAAAGATGGTCATCAGTTGATATTCCATCCCAATGTGGCTTAGAAACAATGTTAGTGATGTTTTTAAAATAATTGATAAATATTTGGGTTACTAAAAAAGACCGTTTAAAATGCCAAGTAAAATCTTTCAAAGGTTTTAGAAATGTTTGTGAATTATCAATTAATTTTTTCTGAAATAATTTGGGTGGAATACTAATACTCAAAAGAGAAATTGGTAATAAGTTAAAAATATGAAAGTCAGTTCTACTACTCATGTGATATTTTTAATCAAATTCCATATTTATTATTATTATTATTTATTAACGTCCACTTTTTGCAACTCAGGCTAATTGGGACGGGTTATCTACAGGTTACCACCCTTTTCTAGCCAGGGTGGGACTTAGGATCTTATTTAATGAATTCCGTCACTAAATAACTTCCCTTACCGAGGAAAGAATCGAACTCGCCACTCTAGGTTTACACGTGAGATTAAGGCTAACGCTTTAACTCACATGGCTAACCTGAGCCCCCTATTCCATATTTAACATTTTGTTTAGTTACCTAGCCAATTCATTAAGCATTAATCCCATTTATAGATAGACTTAAAGCGCGATTATTTATTGATTGAGCGTTTAAAGACCTTCTGCAAGGGAGCCACTTTCATTATTCAAATAATGTACTCCATGATTGAATTAGGACAACTACTCTCAGCAACTAACCACACCATTTGATTCGGCATTTTTGGCTAATCAATTAACGTTAGAAGTAAACAATTGTGATAGTTTTCAGAAATTGATAGCTAATATCAATAATGTGTTTAAATAAATACGTTTTATATGGCTTTGATATTTAGCTTCATGATCGTATACCGTAAAGCAGAGATGCACCACTAAATAAACTCATTGCTATACATTTTATCTGTAAAATTATTATCCATTCTAGATAATAATTTACGGTATACGATCATCAAGCTAAGTATCAAAGCCATATAAAACGTATTTATTTAATTTATTATTAATTATAACTAAATATATAATTAAAACGTATTTATTTAATTTATTATTATAATTACTTATTTATTTATTTACCATTCTAGATAAACACACTACATTCTACTGGTTGCCAGGACACGAAAACCTACGACTGAATGAGACTGAGGACTCAGAGGCCAAAATAGCAGCTGGAAAACTTGATTATGCACAAATAGATGTACTACATGAAGACATTTCAAAACAAACAAAACACCTCATCTTAGATAAATGGCAAACCGACTGGACTAACACAAGTACTGACAACAAACTACGCACTATTAAGAACACTATTTGCATGTGGCCATCAAGTTTCAGAAACTCTAGGAGAGAAGAAGTAGTTCTCTCGAGACTTAGAATCGGACACACTAAACTAACACACTCATACTTAATGACAAAGACTGACAGACCTACTTGCTCAACATGCAACATTCCCTTGACGATAAGACATATACTGACAGAATGCCGAAAACGACAACACCAGGACTTCCCCTACGACTTACAAGAACTATTGACGGAAGGCAGCCCACACATTAACAATATATTCCCATACTTACACAAAATTGAAATATATGACAACATTTAACATACAAATTAAGTCTTTGGTGTACAACAAAATTTAAAATTATACTCCACCAGCTACACTTTTTTTTTTTTTGTATTATTACTAAATTATTTGTTATTATTACTTGTTGTTAAGGTATTTGTTATTATTACTTGTTGTTAAGGTATTTGTTATTATTACTTGTTGTTAAGGTATTTGTTATTATTACTTGTTGTTAAGGTATTTGTTATTATTACTTGTTGTTAAGGTATTTGTTATTATTACTTGTTGTTAAGGTATTTGTTATTATTACTTGTTGTTAAGGTATTTGTTATTATTACTTGTTGTTAAGGTATTTGTTATTATTGTTAAGGTATTTGTTATTATTGTTAAGGTATTTGTTATTATTGTTAAGGTATTTGTTATTATTACTTGTTGTTAAGGTATTTGTTATTATTACTTGTTGTTAAGGTATTTGTTATTATTACTTGTTGTTAAGGTATTTGTTATTATTACTTGTTGTTAAGGTATTTGTTATTATTACTTGTTGTTAAGGTATTTGTTATTATTACTTGTTGTTAAGGTATTTGTTATTATTACTTGTTGTTAAGGTATTTGTTATTATTACTTGTTGTTAAGGTATTTGTTATTACTACTTGTTGTTAAGGTATTTGTTATTATTACTTGTTAAGGTATTTGTTATTACTTGTTGTTAAGGTATTTGTTATTATTACTTGTTGTTAAGATATTTGTTATTATTACTTGTTGTTAAGGTATTTGTTATTATTACTTGTTGTTAAGGTATTTGTTATTATTACTTGTTGTTAAGGTATTTGTTATTATTACTTGTTAAGGTATTTGTTATTATTACTTGTTGTTAAGGTATTTGTTATTATTACTTGTTGTTAAGGTATTTGTTATTATTACTTGTTGTTAAGGTATTTGTTATTATTACTTGTTGTTAAGGTATTTGTCATTATTACTTGTTAAGGTATTTACTATTGTGTTACAAGTTGTTAAGGTATTTTTTGTTATTGTTACCTGCTGTTAATTTTAAAAGGGCAAATCACCTTCGATGTGGTGTCCATGAATAAATACATAAATGTACAATTATTAAGTAACTTCCTTGTACATACCTCTTGTTTTGTTGTCGTTGTTTCAGCCTTGTATTCTTCTCTTGAGGTCAAGAAACCAATTCATTCTACTAGCTTGGATTTCACTATTCAGTTTATCTAATGTGTTATTAATATGTTGACGTTTGACCTATTTATATTAGATAAAGCTTCAAACTTTGGGTGAATTCAACAGCAGAAATTATATTCAGCTGTCACCACGACATTGTTCATTCACATTTTGTCCAATTTTATGAACAGATTTTCCTTAAAATCATCAATTAGGTTGTACTCATGACGCGATTTTTTTTTAAAAAATTCTCAAATGTCCATTGATTCTACCTAGGAGGTATATGTGTGTGTGTGTGTGTGTGTGTGTGTGTGTGTGTGTGTGTATATATATATATATATATATATATATATATATATATATATATATAACATAAATAATTCAAATGAAATACAAAAACCATAGATGAAAAAAAAACAAAAAACAGAAATGAAATACAAAGACAAAAAACAGAAATGGATCACAGAAAGAGAAATGGTAAATAAAAACAGAATTGGAACACAAAACAGAAATAGTTTACGGAACATTTTCGTATTTAATTACTCGAAACACAATTTGTACTTCACTTTTTCTCGATAAAACCGGCTAATACCGACAATGATATATATAAATATATATATATATATATACATATATATATATATATATATATATATATATATATATATATATGTGTGTGTGTGTGTGTGTGTGTGTGTGTGTGTGTGTGTGTGTGTGTGTGTGTGAGTGTGTGTGTGTGTGTGTATTTGAAGTGAGCCCTTCCTTCTTGATATTTCGGAATCTTATGTAGCCTTGGTTGGTTCCAAAGACCAAAAAACTCGTCTAAAAGTAAATAGACATTTTTCGAGCTGTATTTCAGTTATTGAGTAATACACTGGAGGACAGGCAGGCTGTTTAATTTTTATTGTTCTTAGAATGGTCTGAAACGTGAATAAAATGTATACCCATCGAATTTAGATAGAAATCATACAAACCATAGAGCTTTATTTATGCAGATTTTATATATATATATATATATATATATATATATATATATAGACAAATATACAGTTTAATAAAAAAAAATACACCACTCAAACTGACTTGCTCAAACACTACTTTACAAAACACTTATACTGCCTTTATTAACATACGCCATGCTCAGTCTGGCTGGCCATCAAAAAGAGACTCCAGTCCTTCCAGAGCAAAGTACTTGGGATAGCGGCGAATAGTGCCTGGTTTGTTAGGAAAAGTCAAATCTTTCAGGAATTGGAGGTTGCTCCTATTTCAGTTCACCTTCAACAACATGTAACGAAATATCATGCCTGTCTTCCGATGTCAAGTGGAGCCACCCTAGGTACAACGGCTGAAGGACGACTGCGTCCAAGGTATTAACAAAATATCTTAATTTTGTAACATACACATACAAATTTGTGTATAATACCTTTGTTGTATAGGAATAAAATAAAATTTTCTTTCTTTCTTTAAATACAGGGTGGTCCACGTGAAACGGACGGTTTTAAAATAGTAATTACTCTGTTAGTTTTGAAGACAGACACATTTTATTTATACAAAAATAAAGCTGAATTTATGCCATTTTTAAAAAAATACATTACTTTTTTTTAAAAAAAAAATAACATCACTTAAATGACAGCCATTTTCACGAACACACATTTTAAGTCTTTCTTAGTTTTCAATTGCATGGCGTCTAGGAGAACGGCCGGGACTGCACAGAATCGCCCTGAAACACCGCTGAGTTTCAATTACTGATTCACCACTTTGTATAAATGTGTCGTATACACGCGATGTGTGTGGTACACGCGATGATCTTTCGTCTACAGCGGCATAATGGCGACTGAATGGCAGGCGGTGGGGAGTCGAGTGACCATGACGGCGCGTTTCCCCCTCCACCAGCCGCCAAGTACTGCGTGATTCAAAACCGTCCGTTTCCCGTGGACCACCCTATATATGGTTTTAAGAAAGGGGAGTTTCTGGTGGTGAACTTCATTTTCAAAAGGAGGAAAAGCATAGTCAAGTTCACTGCTTTTGTATAACTTTTATTTTTTCTAGGAGACTACTTTTAGTCTACTCAAATCTGTTTCCGCTTGACGCACATATTGTTTTATTATTTTATCTCCAGTTTTTTATATAAGGTTTCCTATTAATAACGAGTATGTAATATTTTCAAATTGGTATTAGACATAGGTTGTGATTACTATTCAATTCTATATATACAATTGTTATAAAATGACCATGAATAAGATCAAACATATATAGTTTAGCCACTCGAAAAAAACTAATTAATCTTAAGTCTTCTCATGAGAAGATTTCTAGGATTTATACTAACTTGGAATTTTATTTAATTATGAATTTGAAAATGAGAATAAATGACGGAATGTCCTATATAATTGAAATTCAGAATGAAAATGAAATGGGGAAAACTCAGCTTGGGATAATTAGAGTTCTTGGTCATGAGGATATGGTTACTAAAATGGTATTAGTGGAAATGGGAAGAGAATGTATGGTAAATAGAGAGAGAGCGAGAGAGAGAGAGAGAGAGAGACACAGAGACAGAGAGAGAGAGAGAGAGAGAGACAGACAGAGAGAGAGAGAAGGAAAAAGAGAGAGAGAGAGAGAGAGAGAGAGAGAGAGAGAGAGAGGGAGAGAGAGAGAGAGAGAGAGAGAGAGAGAGAGAGAGAGAGAGAGAGAGAGAGAGAGAGAGAGAGAGAGAGAGAGAGAGAGAGAGAGAGAGATAGAGAGAGAGAGAGAGAGAGAGAGAGAGAGAGAGAGAGAGAGAGAGAGAGAGAGAGAGAGAGAGAGATTTGTGGAAATGAGAAGAGTATATAAGAAAGTGTTTAGTTTCTCCGTGGCATAGTGGTTGAATGAATAAACGGACTGGGCTTATTTCAGCAAATGGATGTTTATTGCCCTGTCAGAGATTTGAGGTTATATTTACTTGAGCAGTCTCATACACCGCTCATTTTATCTCCATCCCTTCAGCTAGCTCATTTACCCTCTTTCTTTATTATGTCTTTTCTTTTTCTTTCATAAAACTTTCTTCATAAATAAGGCCAAGGATACGTTTCAATTTCTGTTTCAACAACTCGTATTTTTGCTTTTCTTATTTTTACAAAAGAAGTTATCCCAAAATTTTAATTACTCATTTCTTTTAGTAATTTCGTTATATTATTCATTTGAAATTTAAATAACACTAAAATATAGACCTTGAAGTAAAAGTTAGTTAGGAGATTCAGACTTCAGGTGACGTACATTTTAGTGGGTGTTGTGTGTGAGTCACATTCCTGTATATATGGTAGTGAGTTAGTTGTAGTCCATTGTAGGAAAATGTAGTTGGCATAGCGAGTGATCTTATGAATATGGCACTTAGTTAGCCCCTTGCTATTAACCTCAAATATGGCACTTAATTAGCACCTTGCTATTAACCTCAAATATGGCACTTAGTTAGCCCCTTGCTATTAACCTCAAATATGGCACTTAGTTAGCCCCTTGCTATTAACCTCAAATATGGCACTTAGTTAGCACCTTGCTATTAACCTCAAATATGGCACTTAGTTAGCACCTTGCTATTAACCTCAAATATGGCACTTAGTTAGCCCCTTGCTATTAACCTCAAATATGGCACTTAGTTAGCCCCTTGCTATTAACCTCAAATATGGCACTTAGTTAGCCCCTTGCTATTAACCTCAAATATGGCACTTAGTTAGCCCCTTGCTATTAACCTCAAATATGGCACTTAGTTAGCCCCTTGCTATTAACCTCAAATATGGCACTTAGTTAGCCCCTTGCTATTAACCTCAAATATGGCACTTAATTAGCCCCTTGCTATTAATCTCAAATATGGCACTTAGTTAGCACCTTGCTATTAACCTCAAATTTTCCATCAGCCCTCAGTATACTATCAGTGAAGTTCGTTAGTAATTTTTTGAGCCCAAGCGAGGAGTAAAAAGAATGGTTGTATCAACTCTCCAACGTTTTTAAGTTCATGGGTTTAAGCACGTAAATATTAAAAATTGTAAATATAATATTTTATTTTAGTTTACTGTTGGTAATGACTTTAATTTTTAGCAATTATTTTAATATTTTTTTGTGAATATTCTTAGAATAAGTTTAGGTATAATAAGGGTATTAGATTTAAACTTAGTCATCATTTAAAATTTTTTAATTAATTAATTATCAATAGGCCTATTTTAAAAATAAATTAGTATAAATTGTAAAATTTAATAAATCAAATGGAAAAAATATTTCATGAGACGTATAATAAAAAGTATTATACTATAAAAAAAAATGTTTTGAAATCAAGTTCAATTTGAGTAGTCTCATATCGCCAATATAGGCTAACCAACATCTTCGAAAAGTACCTAATCCTCGAAAACCAACATCCTCGAAAAGAAAAAAAAAAATTGAAAATATAATGCCTTTTTTTAGAGGTAATTTTATTGTTGTATTTGTTTTTGTTTCTAGATCATATTAACAAATATCTAGGTAGAAATAGAGAGAGAGCTAAGAAGTAATACATTTTTTAGCTATTTCCGTAAAAAAAGAATTTCTTGGGACAACAACTGGTGTTGGCTAACTGTTGTGCGTGATTGCCTTTACTGTTTTTCCAGTCGTGCGCATGTCGCGTCTGGCCTGAAGGAAGCTTAAATACCCTTTTCTCTCAAAAAGGTTAAAACATTAGTCATTTCAAACCTATTTAGTATTAAAGGAACCAAAAAAACACTTTAGCCCACGGTAAAACAAGTTACCATTTTTGGCCAGCAACGAAAGTGTTAAATATGTGAATTATACATATAAAATTGTAACCTCTGTCTGTACATTGATTTTTATTTCAAAATTCTACGATACTTTTTCGTTTCACATGTCATAGACATGATATCTGGTGGTATCTGGTGGTTTATTTTTTTACTTAGAGTAACGTTTGTAATATTCATTTTTGTCGTATAACAAAGTATAAACGTGATATCCGCTAAAAACTATAGCGACAAATTTATTATTACTCATTAAATTGTTTGTAGTATAGGCATATTATGACAAATCATGTTATGTTTTTAGACTTATATGATAGTTCTAACTATGATTTGGATTTGGAAAGTAACAAATATCCGCTCCCTCCCCTTCTCAATTGTTTTTTTTATTTTAATTAGAAAATATATCATTATTTATTTCCAATATAAATTCAAACTATAAGAGCATGTCGATTATTTAATTTTTATAGTGTATTATTTAACAAAGTAATGCTGAATTCGCTTATCCTGTGATAGCGGAAGTTGTGCGTAATCAAATTCTTTAATTGCTGTATATATTATATGTCAACCTCCGATATATTGACGATATTGAAATGTCTATCTACTATCTATAACTATTAAACGCTACTTGGTAATGTCATAATAACAAAAGACAATTTACGTTTAAACTCTAGATGATTTGAGTTTGCAGGGACGGCAACAATCTCTTTTTCTCAACTCGCTTTTAGAATATAAATTAAATTATTTTTAGGGTATCACTGTTATTTATTTACAACAGGTATATACATTACTAGAAAATATTTTGTTTAATGTTTTAAATAAATAATTTAAGTAAAGCAATGTTGATGCTGAAACGGGGGCGGAAGTTGTCGGGAGGCTAACACAGTTAATTGTGTTAACTTATTTCCTGTGAAATGATAGAATTGCATTCTACTCAAATTTGGATTGGTTTCTGACAGGAAATATGCACATTATAGGTAATATTTAATTCTAATAAACGCTAACCATGATTATTTTGAATTAATTTGAATTATTCATAGTGTGTCGAACAATGGAGGGGGCATTGCCTAGGGACTTATTTTCATTTATTCTTCAAAACTAAAATTTCTATTCTATAAGTCCCCTGCCTAACCCTCACGGGAAAACTATACGCCCAGACGGGAAGTGTAGTTGTACACATTGAAGCACTGCCAAAAATAAAAACCAACATTCCCTCTTATGATTTCCCGAGCGAAGCCGGGTACCTTAGCTAGTATATATATATATATATATATATATATATATATATATATATATATAAAATTGTAACCTCTGTCTGTACATTGATTATTTTTGTGAAATTTCACGATAACTTTTCGTTTCACATGTCATAGACACCATGACTGCATTTTGTTCCTTTTGTTTGTTTGTTACCTTTTCACGCATAAACGGCTGAACCGAATTTTATGAAACTTGGTATGTATATTACTACTAGCCCAACTTAGACTTTAGGCTATATTAATATTCTCTAAGACAAATAGGAGTGGGGGTTATAAGGGAGGCCTGAAATTAAAAATAGCGATATTTCGTTTCCTATTGCTTTTTCAGCAAGTATGCTCATAACAAAAGTTGTTTATTTTGTAATGTAGAGTAACTTTTGTTATATGCACTTTTGCCGTATACGGAAGTATAAATGAGTTATACGCTAAAAACTATAGAGGGAGTCCACAATTTTATTTGGCACAAAAGACTCAACCGAACTAAACCAAACTCGGTATGTGAATTAGTACTAACGCCTTCATTATAATAAGCCATACTAACATTTCTAGGGACGGGCAGGAGTGGGGGTTATAAGGGAGGCCTGAAATTAATAATAATGATTTCCTATTGGGGTTACGGCAAATATGCACATAACAATAGTTGTTTATTTTGTTATTTAGAGAAATTTGCACAACACTTCTTTTCAATATGAACTACCAGGTACCTCACCTGAAAATATTAATTCAAATGTATGTCAATATTTTCTCCTTAATAATTCAAATTTATGCATAAGGCACAGGAGACGGGAAATATGACAATATACAGGACAGTGAAGTATTACATAAAAAAATAATTTTATTATTAACAAATGCCAACAACAGGTATTAACCCTAAACACTGGGACGGGTAAATGTCAAAATATTGTGCAAAGTAAAGCCTTGCCAAAAAAATACCATCACCATTCAGCCTCAAATGAATTCCCGAGCGAAGCCGGGTAATCTGAGCTAGTAAATATATATATATATATATATATATAATGTTTTAGAAACTGTGAAGTGAGCTTCGTTCAATTTTAATTTTTCCTTTAGTATTTATACTTCACATCATGAAGGATAATCCATATTTTTCATTTCGTGACCTAGCGATCTAAATTAGGTGACTTGACCCGCCATACTTTATAAGCCATTGTCTGACTGGCAGGGGATAATATGAAATGATGTAGTCGTTATTACAGTTATTTAAATTTTACTGTTCAATATGTCTCCCGATGAGGCGTCATGTGACGCGAAACTAGTTAGAGAAATAAACACGATTTAAATTACTATTTCATGTTTTTCACTTTTTGGACGAACTTCCGCCATCGATTGGTTAAGCTAAAAAACTCAGTATGGGAATTAAATCTCAGTTGGTAGTATTCTGCTGTAGGAGTCAAGTATCCTTTGAAGTGAAGCCAGTAGCAGCCAAGAGGTAACAATTGAAGTTGAGCCCAAGGAGTGTGAAGTACTATTGTTGCCTACCATCTCAGCCTCAGGCCATCTTCAAGAGCGTTCTTCCGCATCTGCCTTCTGGTGCTCAGCTCGACAATGACTATTATATGTTGTGTGAGTGGATAATCCCTAAACTACATCATAACATTATCACTGTCATAATAGTATGATATAGACAAAAATTATTGACATTATGTGTGTGTGTTTGTATGTTTTGCTGAGCTCTTTATGAACTCTTTGGAATGTATGTATTATATATATATTATCGTCTGTTTTAGTCTAGCAAAACTGATGGTTTTCCCACCTTTAGATACATATTCCATTTTATTTATCTTTTTTTTTTATTTTTATTATATTTTATTTAATATTTTTTATTTGACTTCCCTATTGTTCAATGATACTCTTATTTATCTTTTTGTTATTCTCACCTTTTAGTTTTTGTAATTAGTTTTGTATTCTATCTTTTGTTTGTTCCTTTATTATGTTCGATTTATGTTTTTTGGTTCATTTCTGTTTTCTGTTCCCCTTTTGTTTTCTATTTCTGTTTTGTGTTCCATGTCTGTTCTTGGTTTTACATTTTGTTTTGGTTTTCCATTTCTGTTTTTTTGTTTCATTTCTGTTTTCTGTTCCCCTTTTGTTTTCTATTTCTGTTTTGTGTTCCATGTCTGTTCTTGGTTTTCAATTTTTTTTGGTGTTCCATTTCTTTTTTTGTGTTCCATTTCTGTTTTTGTGTTCCATTTCAGTTTTTCGTTTCAGATCTGTTTTTTTTTTTGTTTTTTTTTTCAATTTTGTTTTTATTTCTGTTTTGTTATGCATTTACATTTTCGTTTTTATCTCGGTTTTTTGTTGCATATTCATTGTTCGTGTTCACTTTCTGTTTTGTGTTGCATTTCTGTTTTACGTGTTCAATTTCAGTCATGTTGCTTTATTTATTTGTTGTTTATTTTGTTTCGTTTTTTAATTTTATTCAGTTTTTTCGTCGAGCAACATCGCCGCAGTTGCGAAACTCCTAATAAATAAAAAAGTATTGATCTTAAACGTAAATAAATAAAGTTTCATTATTAGGTATATTGCAGGGTATATGTATTCAGTATAGCCACTGTGCCAATTGAAATATCTAACATTACAGCTATAGTAGCTTTATCTGTGTTTCTATTTATAGGGCTTATGTACATTATCGAGTATTTATTTTGTTACTTTTCTACTGGCAACAAGCTGGGGGCCCAAGTGGCAACTGGGATTTCCTCTTGCCTCCTCCATGAAACTATGATGTTTTTAGCAGATTTCCCTTATGGGAAATCAGCTATTGAGGTCGTACTCATGATGCGATTTTTGAAATTTTTCTTCAATGTCCATCGATCCCACCCAGGAGATGACGAAAATGAGGTCTATTCAAAACTGCATATATATATATATATATATATATATATATATTTGTCTGTTACTGTTCTTGCGGTCACAAGTTTTGTTTGATCGTTACCAAACTCGATATTTAAACGTTTTATGTAAAAGTAAAGATCAAGTTCGTTAATGGCTAAAATCGGACCAGTGGGAGGGGGGTTTAGAGGGGGGATTTTCAAAAATTCAAAATATCTTCGTTACCATACGTCGGATCAAAAAATTGTATAGAAATAATCTTATTCTAAATTACATTTACTATAAATATTGTTTTATACATTTATTCTCTATCTTAAATATTAACCGAGATATTTGCATTTTTCTGTTTTCAGATTCGGGTCTAGTCGTGAGTTTCCGTCTAGAGCTAGTTCGGGCTGTTCCCGTAACTGTTTGAATCCCTATTCTGAATTTTCTCTATTGTAAAACTTCACGTGGGAAATCTGCTTAGTTTACGCAGCCCCTGTGTGACGGACTTTTTAAGTTTTCGGTCTTCAGTAAAGCCCCACTCCTACTCATATCATATTAACAATATTCTATTATGTTATGAAACTCTTTATTTGAAGCATAAATACCAAATATTGTTTTCATTGAACTTTTAATTTTTGAGATAAATGCAAAAACGTGATGCACGTGGGAAATCTGCTTTTTTGCTGGACGGACTTTTTTTTTCTGGGCAAAGGATATTTTAGTCAGCTACTGGATATATAAAATTTTATCGTTTCAGTGAATGTTTACTGCTATTATTCTGACAATAATAAATCTAATACGAAGGTTCTATATATTTTCTTGCTATAGGTGTTACCCGTCGTTGACAAGTTGAAATAGAAATGGCTTGTCATAGAAATAACAATTGGAAATCATTAATGTATGCAGAAATTCACTTGTCCTGTAACGTGCATTACTGCCATTCGATTTGTAAAAGCATAATGAAGAGAGAAGAAATATGAAGAAAACTGAAAATTTATCTTTAAAAATAGCAAAATAAATTAAAAAAAAGGGTCCGTAGAAATATATACATTAAGTTAAGTTAAACACTAAATAATTCCATAATTTTTATCACATTACTCTCATTACATTGCTTAACGCATCCAGGATGTTATTATTTTTAAAAAGTTTTCTGTCGAAATATAAATATGAGATTAATTTAATTACAACATAAATGGATAATAAAATCATTTTTATTTTTCCAATTGTTTGTTTGTATGTCCTTTATAGAATCCTAAACGGCTGAACCGAATTTTATGAAACTTGATATGTATATTACTACTAAAACAGGTTGGGTTTCTGGCTATACTAATATTCTCTGAGACGAACAGGAGTGGGGGTTATAAGGGGGGCCTGAAATTAAAAATAGCGATAATTCGTCTCCTATTGGTTTTTTGACAAATATCCACATAACAAAAGTTGTTTATTTTGTTATTTAGAGTAACTTTTGTAATACACCCTTTTGTCTTATACCGAAGTATAAATGAGTTATACGCTCAAAACAATAGTGGAAGACAACACTTTAATGTGGCACAAAAGACTCAACCGAATAAAACGTAACTCCGTATGTCATTTGGTATTAACACCTCCCTGTTTATAAACTATATTAAAATTTCGAGGTATGAACAGGAGTGGGGGTTCTAGGGGGGGTCTGATATATAAAAGTCTGTCACGCAGGGGCTGCGTAAACTAAGCAGATTTCCCAGGTGACGTTTTCCAGTAGATAAATCTGCCCAATAGCACCTGTAGTAGTAAGGTATCTCTAAACCTATTCAAGAGGGACGAATAGTTATGGAAAGGGCCGCCAGAGCTCTCGGCGAAAATTCCCGAACATAGCTGACCTCCTGCCGACGACACACAGAATACAAATGCAAATATCTCGGTTAATATTCAAGATACAGAATAAATGTATAGAACAATATTTATAGTATGTTTAATTTACAATAAGATTGATTTTATACAATTTTTCGATCCGACGAATAATAACGGAGATATTGTCAATTTTCAAAAATCCCCCCCTCTAAGCCCCCCCTCTCACTTGTCCGACTTGAGCCATTAACGACCTTGATCTTCCTTTTTACATAAAACGATTAAATTCCGAGTTTGGTAACGATCAATCAAAAATTGCGACCGCTAGAGCGTTAACAGACAAATATATATATATATATATATATATATATATATATATATATATATATATATATATATATAAAACTAGCTCAGATACCCGGCTTCGCTCGGGAATTCATTTGAGGCTGAATGTTGATGGTATTTTTTTGGCAAGGCTTTATTTTGCACAATATTTTGACATTTACCCGTCCCATTGTTTAGGGTTAATACCCTTTATTTCTGTGGATTTGTTAATTATAAAATTAATTTTTTATGTAAGACTTCACTGTCCTCCATATTGTCATATTTCCCGCTTCCTTTGCATAATGCATAGATTTGAATTATTAAGGACTAATATTAACATACATTTGAATTTGAATTAATTTTTCCAGGTGAGGTACTTGTAGTTCATATTGAAAAGAATTCTTGAGCAAATTTCTCTAAATAACAAAATAAACAACTTTTGTTATGTGCATATTTGCCGAAACTACAATAGGAAACAAAATATCAATATTTTTAATTTCAGGTCTCCCTTATAACCCCCACTCCTGCCTGTCCTTAGAAATAGTATGGCTTTTTTATAAGGAAGGCGTTAGTGCTAATACACATAGTGAGTGTTTTATCTAGTTCGGTTGAGTCTTTTGTGCCAAATAAAATTTTTCACTTCCGCTATAATTTTTAGCGTATATCTCGTTTATAATTAGGTATACGAAGAAAGTGTATATAACAAAAGTTACTCTAAATAGCAAAATAAACAACTTTTGTTATGTTCATATTTGTCGATAAACCAATAGGAAACGAAATATCGCTATTTTTAATTTCTGGCTTCCCTTAAAACCCCCACTCCCTGCCCGTCCCTAGAAATGTTGGTATGGCTTCTTATAATGAAAGCGTTAGTGCCTAATACACATACCGAGTTTTATTTATTTCGGTTGGGTCTTTTGTCCCTAATAATATTGTTGACTCCCGCTATAGTTATTAGCGTATAACTCATTTAAACTTCGGAATACGATGAAAGTGTTTATGACAAAAGCTACTCTAAATAACAAAATAAACAACTTTTGCATGTTTGCGAAAAAACCAATAGAAAACGAAATATCGAGTCTTTTAATTTCAGGCCTCCCTTATAACCCCACTCCTGTTCGTCTCAGAGAAAATTAATATAGCCTATCTCTCAAGTTGGACCAGACTGCTCACGGTGTGCCAATTTAATTTAAAATCGGTTAAGTAGTTTAGGAGTCCATCGCGGACAAACATCGTGACAGGAGATTTATATATATTAAGATATATATATATATATATATATATATATATTAAGATATATATATATATATATATATATATATATATAATTTTGTTTTTTTCGTCATCTCCTGGGTAGGATCGATGGACATTTGAGGAAATTTTTCGAAACTCGCGTCATGAGTACGACCTCAATAGCTGATTTCCCCTGAGGGAAATCTGCTAAAATGGTGATATTTTGTAACCTATCCCTTTTTCGGCAAACGTGCATATAACAAACGTTGTTTGTTTTGTTATTTAATGTAACTTTTGTTATATGCACTTTTGCCCTATAATGAAATATTCACGAAAAACTATAGAAGGGCTATAAGCTATATTAACATTTTTAGGAACGAACAGGAGTGGGGTTTTTAGGGAGGCTTGAAATGAAAAATTGTCATATTTCGTTTCCTGTTGTCTTTTGGTGAACGTGCACATGGCAAAATATGTTTAATTTGATATTTACAGTAACTTTTATAATATACATCTTTATCGTAATTTAGTATTTTAGTTGGTGGCGTAGCAACGCGCGCAGGGTACAGCTAGTTCCTTTTAAAGAAAAACTCTCGTTTTTTTTTAAATCAACAATATTCATGTCACATCCCCAAAGGAATTCTTTTCCATTGGTCTTTTCGAAGAAAAAAGAGTATGCTTGAAATATAAAATAGTTGGCAAATTTATTATGTTTAGATTGGTTTCCAACAGAGAACATTAGAAAATAAACTATTCATATTCATGATTAGAAAGATACTAAAACCGTTTATATTTCATGAATGTATTTTCGAGCCTGTTTAGTAATATAATTTCAATCAGGACTTCTAAAGCATTTTCTTACTAGGACTTCTGCTCCTTCAGCAATATTTCCCTGTGGCAAAAAAGCAAGGGCGAATAATCCCTTTGGAACTTCCCGGAAAGGCCAAACGTAATTGAGGGAAATATTTCATTAAACAGACCAATGAAAGGAATACAATAATCCTTCAAACGAAGAATGGGCTTGGCGAGGGCTTGAATAGGCCAGAAGGTTTCTAAGCCTCTACTAAGTCCGTCCTGGGGGCTTAATCAACTAAGCTTCTCTGGGTCAAAGTCCTTTTCCAGGAGTCAATTTTCAAAATCTGCTGGAATATTTACTGGGGGCATTAGCATTTTATGATTTATAAATCTTCATTATTTAATATTAGATAATTTACTAAGGATATTTAGTCTTCCATCAGGCTCCAGTGAAAATATGTTAATTATTATTTTTATAGCCATATATTGTTCCGGGTTCCATGGGGCTTTCCATAAAAACATGAGTACGACCTCAATAGCTGATTTCCATAAAGGGAAATCTGCTAAAAGAGTAGGGAGAGGCTCCTTCCCTTCATTTGTGAATTGAGTGGACTGTATAGAGTGAGATATTAGACTATAATTGTGAAGCAAGAGCCAATATGTATTAAGGTACTGTACAAGGTTGTGGGGAGAGCCTATTTCTATCATATTTTATGGTGAGTTTAGCAATATTTGAAGATGATAATGTTGATGAGGTTCTTGGTGGGACTTCTCTGCATCTGATGGAATCGGTTTGTAACCTTATACACTCAACCGCAAAAAAAACCGGACGCTTAGATTTAGTCTTATAATTTTGTTAAATACTTAATATATACTGATATTATTTTTTTTATTAAAATAATTGGTTAATCTTTAGGTTAATTTAAACAAAATCTGTCAAAAGTGAATAATTTTTTATTGATTATTTATACGAAAATAACAAAATAAAAAAAAATGAAAAGATAAAATTAAAAACAATAAAAAAAAAAAAAAAAATAATTCTTTCATTTTTATTACAGTGAATGGTAGACTTCGCTTACCCCAAGCGTTTTCGGCAATGTAACGTAAGCTCCGGCCTTCCATCTAAGTTGAAAGACCCATAATTCTGGACCGAAATAAAAATAAAACACTAAATTTAAAGAAAATGCTTGGTTAATAAATAAAGATGTTTAAATGTGCGAAAAACTACTTACAGTTTAGAATAGATCAACTTCACGACAAATAAATCTAATCTAGTTTTATCTAATTGTTTACTATTCCTGAAGGGATTAGTTCAATGGACTTAGACTCTAAATTCTCTGTAATAACTAGAATACCCACATAAAGAAAATTAGCTTTTAATACGACAAAAATGAAGTGTCCGTTTTTTTTTGCGGTTGAGTGTATGTTAGGGACTGGTTATGGTTGGCTTGAAAGTGTGGGGCTTGAGTTTAGTGGTTTTAAATGTGAGTACTCGCGTAATTTATACTCATTTTATTTGTAGTTCTTCTCGTCTCCTTTCCCGCTTCTCAGCGAGATCGCCCCACAGGTCGTTTCCCGCTTCCTCGCACATGATGGGTCTTGTTTTCACATGTGATGAGAATTGTTGCCTACCTGTTTGCTTAACTAGGTTTCCATCTTGTTCTGGTGTCTTCTTGCCCTTTCCTGTCAGCCCCCCTGCGAGGCTTGAGGCACTGGCAGTGGGGTCCCCAGTTCCACCAGTCCTCGGAAAGATGATAGGACGGATTGTGATGTCATCAACTGGCTTCACTCTTCGCGGACTTCATTCTTCCGCGGACAAATATATAAATCCAAACCAAATTTACTCTAGATAATGGAGTCTCGCCGTAGATCCCGTCTGAATAGGGACCATCTTTGGACCACTGAAGATGGAGCAGTTCGCCCCCAAAAGTATTCCGCAGTTAATAAAGTATTTTTATGAGTATATGTGGTTGATCTTGTTATCCTTCCATTGATGATGGACCACCACCAGCCAGCCGTACTCCCGAAAATTTACTGTCTTTAGCAGATTTCCCTTAAGGGAAATCAGCTATTGAGGTTATACTCATGACGGAATTTTCGACTTTTTTCTTCAAATGTCCATCGATCCTACCTAGGAGATGACGAAAATGAGGTCCGTTCAAAACTGTATATATATATATATATATATATATATATATATATATATATATATATATATATAGATATTTGTATGTTACCGCGGTCGCAATTTTTGTGTAATCGTTACCAAACTCAATATTTAGTCGTTTTACACAAACAGAAAGATCAAGTTCGTTAACGGCTGAAATCGGACCAGTGGGAGGGGGGTGTAGAGGGGGAGGATATCGAAAATTCTTAATATCTCCGTTATTATGCGTCAGATCGAAAAAGTGTATAGAACTAATCTTCTTGCCAATGTATGTTCTATAAATGTTGTTATGTACATGTTTTCACTATCTTGATTATTAACAGAGATATTTGCATTTTTTAGTTTCCGGTCTTCAGTAAAGCCCCACTCCTACTCATCTCATATTAACAATATTCTATTATGTTATGAAGCATATTATATGAAGCTCTAATACCAAATATTGTTCTCATTGAACTTTTAAGTTTTGAGATAAATATAAATACGTGAAGCACGTGGGAAATCTGCTTAGTTTACGCAGCACCTGCGTGACGGACTTTTAATATTTGAGAGTTTTCATTTTTGGTAAAAATTTATTCTACTTACATACTGCACTATCATTCGAAGATCTGCAGTCTTTCAATACCTAGAGGGACCATTTTTGCCATTATCATCTCGATCAAATGGCAACACCTAGTAGTTGAAAACTAATAGTACAATACAAACAAAAATAGTTTTGGTCAGAAGGGTATTTTGCAATATTATTATACCTAACAAAATTAGTAAGGTGTTTGTTGTTTAGACAAACTGTTTTCCCTTATCACCTTTACCGACTAATAGAAAAATGCATTTAAATACAGCTTGTGGTTTTGATTACCGCCTGGGAAATGGGAATTTATTTAGTGACGGACTCGTTAGTTAAAATCCTTAGTTTGACACGGGATAGAAATGGGTGTTAACCTAAAGATAACCAATTAGCCAAAATAGCATAAAATGGACGTTAATAAACAACAATCACTTGCCAAATCTAGTTCTCATGTATTCCATTTCTATTTAAATCAAGTGATACCGTGTGTGTGTTCATTTTATATACTAATTTTAATTTAATTATTTATTTATTCAATATTTGAATATTCTGATATTGTCCAATGTAACTCAATAGTTCGATTTTCAGTTTTGTACCTAGCTTCAAATCTTGTCTGTTTTTGTTCTTTGTTGTATTCCATTTTGGTTTTTTTGATTTCATTTCTTGTTTTTTGAGTTGCATTTTGTTTTTTGTTTTTTTCTCACCATTTCTGTTTTAGATTCATGCCCGTTTTTTGTGTTTTGTCTCTGTTTTGTGTTCTCTGTTCCATTTCTGTTTTGTGTTGCTTTTACGTTTTGTGTTCCTTCTATGTTTGGTTTTCCTTTTCTGTTTTGTGTTCCATTTCGGTTGTTTAACTTTATTTTTTTTTGTTTTGATTTGTGTTACTTTTATTTTTGTTGATAAAGATATGAAGCTTTTATTTTGAGCAACATCGTCAAAGCTGCGAGGCTCCAAAAAATAAATAAATAAAAATAGATATAAAAAATATGTAATTCGACTTGTTATACACAATCATTTTCTCTTTTATGTATTTTCAAGTGGTCTTTGAGGCCGTGCAGCATTCCATTCAATTCTGTTCTTGTTACTAGGGGAATTTCAATGGAAAATCTCAGGAAATGAATTATTTTCCCGTTTAAGTGTTTATCTTGAGTTCCTACTACACGATAGCGTAACATTATTGTGGGGTAATGAATGTATATTGTCGTGATACGAGAAGATGCAATATTTTACTCATATCTATACACATTTTCTGTAGAAAGGCATGTCACATTTGCTTTTATGATGATGCGTCGCCATATTCTCGTCATTCTTAATTAAAGTAACCTACTTTTATGTTGAAGTTAACTCCTTTTCCTCAAGATGCTTTGTAAAGTAACAGGTGGAATCTCGAACACCTGCCTAAACTACTTAGCTAATGAAAATTTGATGTGTGACTCTGGAAGATTTCATCCTGCATCATATAGTGACTGGATGCGCCCTCTGTCACCTAGCAACACTCACTCTATTTCGTAATGAAAAATAAGTTTTCTGTACAAACAATCTGCCGATGACAGAAAATTACTCTTAGGTGAGAAGGGAAGTAGAACTGTCAGTGACATTGACTGATGGACCGAAGTCACTGATCACTAATCACCAAAGTTAGTTCTATTAATTTAGGTGACATTCTTCGCCAAGAAGTTCAATCAAGAAAATATTAATCTAAGTAATGTCAATATTTTTTTCCAGCAGTTTACTTAACAGAGATTTCAAATTTTTCATTTCTTTTTACCTGTACGGATTAACTTTTGTAAAACTTATAAAATATCATTAATAAATTAATGTTTTTTAGTTGGAGAGAACACTATATGTCTACACGTATTTTCTATTCAGAATTTTCAACAACAAATTTTATACGTTTCCTCTATGTTTCTCGCACAATAACACTTAAAACTAAACTCTCGATAGAATCAACTCCAATTTGAACATTTTGAATCTGGTAAAAGATTCTCTTTCTCATAAAATGATACATTCCTATGTAATGTCTTTTTTGAAATGCACATGAGTTTAGGCGTTGTTCTTAATCTCGTATGTACAAGAAGTTCAGTCAAGAAAATATTAATCTAAGTAATGACAATAATATTTTTTCAACAGTTTACTTAACAGGGATTTCTAATTTCCCATTTTTTCCCCCTGCACCAATCAACTTCGGTCAAACTTAAAAATATCATTAACAAATTAATGTTTTTTAGTTGGAGAGAAGACTATATGTCAACACAAATTTTCTATAAAGAATA
This sequence comes from Riptortus pedestris, assembly GCA_019009955.1. Taxonomy (NCBI): domain Eukaryota; kingdom Metazoa; phylum Arthropoda; class Insecta; order Hemiptera; family Alydidae; genus Riptortus; species Riptortus pedestris. Next base: position 25,637,520 of record CM032228.1, read on the forward strand.
TTCTATTTTTTTCAGCGCGGACACAAGAATATTCAATAAATAGTTCACATCACATGAACAAATTTTATATACTTTCTCTACATGTCTTGCACAATAACTCTTAAAACTGAATCGACTCCAGTCTGAACATTTTGACTCTGGTAGAAAGAAGTCTCTTCCTCATGAAGTCATTCTTATGTAAACAAAAAGAGGTATAATTAATAGAGGTAATTTAAGCAAAATGAGGCTTTTCTTAATCTTTTTCTCATAATTATAGTTTTGGAGATACTGATCATGGGTTTTTGTTGTAGATCATATGTTTTGTAGATCATATCTGAGGTTAATAAATATATGAGGAAAAAGGATTTTGGGGTAAACCAAGAGTGGCGAGTTCGATTCCCGCCTGGGCAATAAGAATTTATTTTTTGACGAACTCATTAAATAAAATCCTTACTCCCACCCTGGCTAGAGAAGGGTGTTAACCTGTAGATAATTCGTCCCAATTAGCCTTAGTAGCATAAAGTTGTTTATATAAATAACATTTTAAATGTACGAAAAACTCGGTGCACATGTTGCCTCTATATTTTATTTTCCAATCCGAAGTTGAAAACCAAAATTTGAAAATGCATTCATCAAAATCATTCTTATAATGTTTTCCTACTGAAAACAATTTTCAATTTTGATGAATTTTTGTAATATTCATGATTTTTGATTGAGTTTTCCTGTCATTTTCTTTAATTATTGAAATGCATTCATGAATATTTGGTTGGGATTTTCCTTCTCCTTTTTTCTACGGTGACATCTGACGATGAAAAAAAGGATATTATTCAGTGTTCATCCATATGGTAGTGACTGACAGTAGCCAACAAAAAAGGGACCTTTAGAATCCATATTCAGGGTAAATGGTAATTTAAGCAAAACGCCGCTAGAAAGAACGTGTACCAATTTCCAGAATATCTAGATTATTCTGCCGCAAAATTCCAACGCACAATAAAATACTGATTTATTTCATACTTGGGAAATACTATGCTTAATAGCTTCAGATTACGAAATAGTCCTTTATATTGTTTTAAAACTAATTAGTCTACTTGATTTTTGTATGTAAGTCTATTTAAGACCAATTAAGAAGAATATTCTAATAACTGAATATATAAGTGTAATAAACATACACCTTTACTGGAATATAATATGTGTTTCCTTTTTTTAATTATTTAGTTACTCCTTGATTTCTTTAGTCAGTTTGGTTATCATAAGTTGAATAGCTCTCGCATTTTTGTTGCTCGCTCCTGTATATGCACATTTTTTTGTTCATTCTTATAAAGACTTAATAGCAAACATTTATTATGTATTCAGAGGAACTCACTAAATAAAATCCTTAGACTCGCCCTTAGTAGAAAAGGGCGTTGGAAGAATGAATTGGGAAGAGGACGATCCTACCAGTCACGCAGTAAATCCAAGGGTTTCTGAAAAACGAAAAAAGCAAAAACATGTATTAAAAAATTCATGGAAGCATGGCTACCATTGTTCAAGGAAATTTAAACTAAAGTTAAGAACGATGAAACAGCGCCACCGTGCGTACCCATATTTGACTTACATGGGAAGCGATTATGTGAGGGTAAAATTAAGTAAACATAGACTTTTCTTTCGGCTGTGACTCAAATTGGAACATCTGACCACTAATATCAATATCCTAGTACTGACTCCTGGTTACAGGATAAAAAAAAAGTTCATATCCTTTGTTAATAACGCCATATGTAGTCATGCATGTAGGTCCTACAGAGACCTTGATCCATTGAATGGAAGCCCTCTGTTAAGCATGAAAGGATTGTTATGTTGAAGCGAAAGTGGGGCACAGAGGAATGTTAAAGAAAACATTGTCTTAAGGTATAAATAAGATAGAGATGGAAATAGAGATCCATTCATACTAAAGAAGATGACGAAAAGAAAAACAAATTAAATAAGTATATAAATCCTTGCGACAAAAGGGAATGGGACATAACATATAAAAAGTCCGTCACGCAGGGGCTGCGTAAACTAAGCAGATTTCCCACGTGAAGTTATACAATAGAGAAATCTGCCAAATAACAACTATAGTGTAAGGGATCTCTAAACCTATTCACGAGGGATGAATAGTTTACGGAAACGGCCGCCAGAGCTCTCGGCGGAATGTCCCGAACATAGCCGACTCCTGCCAACCACGCACAGAATACAAATGTAAATATCGCGGTTAATATTCAAGATACAGAATAAAATAGAACAATATGTATAGTAAATTTAATTTGCAATAAGATTGATTCTATACAATTTTTCGATTTGATGAATAATAACGGAGATATTTTGAATTTTCAAAAACCTCCCCTCTAAACCCCCCTCCCACTTGTCAGATTTCAGCCATTAACGAACTAGATCTTCCTTTTTACATAAAAAGATTAAATTCCGAGTTTGGTAACGATCAAACAAAAATTGCGACCACTAGAGCGTTAACAGGCATATATATATTTATATATATATATATTATATATATATATATATATATAATTTTAAACTGACCTCATTTTCGTCATCTCCTGGGTAGGATTGATCGATATTTGAAGAAATATTTCGATAATCACGTCATGACTATGACCACAGTAGCTGATTTCCCTTAAAGGGAATTCTGCTAAAATGATCAGAAGGCACTCGAAATACATCTAGATAACAAACACGTTCCCGAATACTGTAACAAGTATAATTCGTGTTTACAAGTCGCAGAAAAGTACTCCCACATTACGCTCTATACGAATTATGATGGGACATGCATTCTCATTGACAGAACTACAACAACCTAAGGGGACACTATAACCAAACGGCATTGTAAAAATAAACTGATTAGTTTTATTGGGATTATGCTCGTTAAAAAGTATAAGAAGGTATAAGGAAAAAGGGGAGAAGGAAAATGGACACGAGGAAAAGACGAGAGAGTATTGAGTCATTCTAGGTAGCAATTAACGGAAGCAAGGGCATTCTGTGGCTTGGCAATAATGTCGATTGAGGCTACCAGAGAGAGCTACTGAGGTCAACTATTACCGGATGGCCTTACAGCCTGCGTAACTTCAGTATGGACTACGTATAACATAACAGTACGAGATTAATCTTTGATCTGCAGTCGGTAGTTACTGATAACACTCATTTATAGCTCCCTGGGTATAGCTACAGGGAAAGTAGGAAAAGTAACCTCTTACTCTGGGCTACGAGTACTACAGGGTCCGGCATATTAATCTGACGATTTTGTATTAATTGTTATGTTGGCACCACTGTCATTGAGACGGTGGGAATGTTGTACATCGACAGGTCTATTCTTGTCATTTCAGTTGCCAGTATGTCGTGGTCGGGTGAACATCGAGCGTTTGTGATTGAAGCCTATTTTAAAAATAGTGACTCAGTTATTTTAACACAGAAATTCGATCTTGTTGTGGGTAAAGAATTTTAGGAACACGTCGTCTGCATTAAAAACGAAACCACCAGGACGAAAACGGACTGTGAGAACGCCTGAAAACATTAACGCGGTAAGAGTAGCTGTTACAGGTCCCACCGTTCAGCAGCGAAACATGCTGTTCGCTAGCCATTTCTGATCGAAGTGTACGACATTCCGACCTCAAATACCATCCGTATAAGATGATGTCAGTGAAACATACTGGCTACTGAAATGGCAAGAATAGACCTGTCAATGTACAACATTCCCGCCGTCTCAATGACAGTGGTGCCAACATAACAATTACTACAAAATCGTCAGGTTTTTATGCCGGACCCTACGTGTATTTGTTAATAGCCATTGCTATTAATTAACTGCTAATCATTACAACTGTCAATAGACGCAACTAAATTGAAAACGTTTTTTTAGGACAGAATTTAAAACCTTTACTCAAAATATCAAATTCTTGAGGGTTAAATTGAACATCGGCCAAATTGACTAAGCGGGGGAAACAGTAACAAGCATTATTTTCTGTATTTAAATGTATACTAGACTTCTTTACACTTAGTTGATTGACATTGTCTTGATTCACAATAACTGAGCTAGCATTGTTTACTTCACTAATCCTATCTCGATGTCTTCGGTGGGAGTGATTTAATCTTCTGGCTAGATCTACTATAAGCTTTATGGATCTTGTCAGAGCAAATGTTTAAAACACTGGTGTGAAACTTGTCCCAGTCATTATTCAACATCTGATAGGCAAGACTTAGGTGGATTTTAAGAAGATATACACATAGACTGTCCCTAATTTTGAATCACTTTTTCATTTCACATTTTAACCAAATCTTTTAAATTTTAAACAAAACCTTTCCCTTTAAATTTAATTTTTTAGTCCTATCGGTAATATAGCGAGGGAAAATATTTCCTTTGGTGCATGTTAAATTAAAATAAATGTTCTTATTAGCTATGCCATGTTGTAATTTTAATTTATAAAATAAATTCACATTTAAAAAGCATTTAATTTAAGCATTTAATTTCCAACTTCAAATTACTTTTTAATTTATACATATTGCTAATTAAGAAGGCAATTCACTTTCTTCACTCGATTGCAAAATATTTCACTTTCTTCACTCATTTCAGTTTAGTAATGTTACCATTATTCAGCGATTACAGAAAAAAAAAGATTTACGAACCTTGCTGCAGGTATCTGAAAGAAAAATACCAAGTTCAAAATTGGAGCGTCGATGGATTAATGTTTGGGGCAAGAGGAGAAATCCCGAAAAATACGGCCAACTACCTCCAAGAATATGTACTGAAGACTAAAGAAATATGCCGCATGTCGACTTCAGTTTTGAAGAAAAGCATTAGAATCATAATCAATCATTTGTTTAAAATAAAATAAAGTCACTCACTAGCTCAAAATTTATTTAAATCGAATTCAATTCCAAAAAAAAAGATATATATATAAAACATTTAAAAGCAATCACTTTTTATTTTACCTATATACCCTGGTGTTATGACTGGTTGGATGAGGCTGACCCAAACGGGTACCCTCAAAATGGGGCTAGCTTGTTATTTGTTAGCTGAGGAAGTCATTAATTTATGGAAGTCAGATTTAAACATAGTAACTGTAGCCACCAATAGATTTATTTGCTGCAAAAAGAATGAATATACTTTAGATCTTCATATTACTGTAAAATAAATTTCTCTTAATGATAGTTATGAAGCTAGTGACTGATTAGTCCCATAGTGGTAACTAACATTCAGTAGAGTACATTGCCATGCTAATAGATATTATTTTGCGAAGAAATGGAATGAAAATTAATGATTTTATAAACCTAAAAATGACCTATTAAAGGCTTTTGTAAAAATAAAACACTTATTACTAAGCCCGTATGATACAATCACTCTTGCGAATTCATTAATAAAGATATGGTTATTTGATAATTTAAGAGTTCTTATCAGAACTGCCAGAGGGAGCTGTGGCAAGTTAAATCATTAGGGGTGAGATTAGGGGAGAGCCCCTACCTGAGACAATTATAATACTTGGAATTTATTCAAGAAGTGCCCCAGGGCATTGCCATGACATCCATTTTATATTGGCTCAATTTGGATAGTATATGACACCATTAGAAACATAATGCCCCTCCTTAAATTACCTACGACGTACAAAGCTTTTGTACTCACGGTGTGCTTTCCGGTTAGCATAAATTAATAACTTACTTAAGTGATATATGCTTATCAAACTGTGATATTAAAATACCGTCACGCAGGGACCGCGTAAACTAAACAGATTTCCCGCGTGAAGTTTAACAGTAGATAAATCTACATACCGGTAACACAACACCGCCGTGAATATTAAGTGAATAAATAAAAATGGTAATAAGAAACCTCCCGACGGGAAGCATCCGAAATGTAAACAAACAGTTCTGCCAACTTCTTACGGGAAAGAAAACAATTACTGTAATATATCTGAATAATAACATATTAATTTGATTGAAAACTATTTACTATATCTAGTATTGTAATTTATAATGAGTCAGAATCATTTTTATCTCAATCAATCAAATTTAATTAGTACAAAAACTTAAGAAGGTGGGGGTGCCACCAGAACATATTTGCGTGTATCTTTTATAATAAATGTCTTTTGAAAACAATACATAGCCCCAGCACGCCGGACTCGGGTGTAAATCCTAAGCATTGAGACGGGAAAATGTAAAAATATTGTACAAAGTAAATAAAACAATCATCATTTAGCCTCAAATGATGAGCAAAGCCGGGTACCTTAGCCAGTATTTAATGAAAATAACTGATCACTCTCTTTTTCTGAAATAGCTCGAATAAAATAAATAAATAGACAACGGCTTTGATGTTCCAAGAAAAAAGGCAGAGCAAAGGACGAAATAAAACAAAAAAAAGGAGCTTTTTAAAAGTTGGAAGCTGTTGCCCAGCTGGGTTTCATGAAGATAAAGTAGGGTCGGAGTGAGAAGCGATAAGTTATGATTTAGCAAGAAGTATAAGAACAATCAGTAGCGGAGCAATCAAGGTGAGTGTGGGGGCAGGTGGCGTCTCAATCAGTGTAATGGCGGTGCAGGCGAGATCAGCTGTCCAGGACTATCGCTCCCTTTCACTCTATCATGTCACATGTGGCCACATCTCTCTACAATCTATACTCTTCTTGTTTAATCTGGTACATTTATTATATCTTCCTTTATCAGGCGAGTTAAATAAAGTTAAATTATCGTACATTCAGTATCATATCTTAATGTCCTATATTGCTCCTGGCGAGGCCAACTAATAATAAATCACTCCTAATCCATGTAGCTCCTGAAGGATAATTCAGGCTAAACAAAATACAATCCGAGTACTGTGGTATATGACATGTATTTAATATTATACAAGATGAGTAATCAGACAAGGAAAGTAAATAAGAAAACCAATAAATTAATGATTCATAATATTGAAATAAATTAATATATATATATTCCTTTACTCAAATAAGGATTTCTTCTTGTGAATAGTTAAAATTATACTATGAAAACCTGACTCACATTATAATTAAAGTCGCAGGGGCTGCTTAAACTAAGCAGATTTCCCACCTGAAGTTTTACAATAGAAATCTGCCTACTAATAACAGTAGTAGTAACGAGCATCTAAACCAATTTTACGAGATATGAACAGTTAAGAAAACGGCCGAACTAGCTTTTGGCGGAAAGTTCCGAATAGAACCGACTTCAGTCGATCTCAAATCTGTCATGAGGCACACACTTAATAAAATGCAAATATCTCGGATAGTATTCAAGATAGAGAATAAATGTATATAACATTATTTACAGTAAATGTAAGTTCCAATAAGATTGTTTCTATACAATGTTTTGATCCGAGGCATAATAATGGTAATATTGTGAATTTTTGAAATCCCCCCCTCTAAACCCCCCCTCCCACTCGTCCGATTTTAGCCATTAACGAACTTAATCTTTCTTTTTATATAAAACGAGTATATATCGATTTTGGTAAAGATCACACGAAAATTGCGAGTGCTAGAGAGTTAACAGACACACACACACACACACACACACATATATATATATATATATATATATATATATATATATACAGTTTTGAAAGGACCTGATTTTCGTCATCTCCAGGGTAGGATCGACGGACATTGGAAGAAAAATTTCGAAAATCGCGTCGTGAGTACGACCTAAATAGCTGATTTCCTTTAAGGGAAATCTGCTAAAACTAGAGATGACGTGGATGACGTTCAATCCACATTCTGTAGGTGGTGATTGGATGTATGCTGCAAATCGCCATTAAAGTACTATTATTAACAATTTAATCTGTCTACAATTATTTTAGCAGATTTCCCTTAACGGAAATCAGCTATTCAGGTTGTACTCACGACGCGATTTTCGAAAACAATTCTTCAAATGTCCATCGATCCTACCTTGGAGATGACGAAAATCAGGCCCAATCAAAACTATATATATATATATATATATATATATATATATATATATATATATATATATATATATATATTTGTCTGTTACCGCTCTAGCGGTCGAAATTATTGTTTAATCGTTACCAAACTCGATATTTAGTCGTTTTATGTAAAAAGAAAGATCAAGTTCATTAACGGCTGAAATCGGTCCAGGGGGAGGGGGGGGTTTAGAGGGGAGGGTTTTCGAAAATTCGAAATATCTCCGTTACCATAGGTCGGATCGAAAAAGTGTATAGAATCAGTCTTATTGAAAATAATATCTACTATAAATATTGTTATATACGTTTATTCAATATCTTGAATATTACCGAGATATTTGCATTTTTTGTTTTCAGCCATCAGCAAACCGCCACTTCTACTCATGTTACGTAAACAGTACTCTGCTACATAATAAATTACATTATTCGAAGTTTAAATACCAAAAATTGTATTGAAGAGACCTTTATTATACGAGATACATGCAAAAATGTTCTGGTGATCCCCCCCCCGTCTTAAGGTTTTGGACTACTAAAATTTGATTGATTGAGATAACAATTATTCTGACTCAATATTAATATCTCTAGTACAGTACTAGATATAGTAAATAGTTCTCAATAAAATTAATATGTTATATTCTGATATATTTCAGTAATTGTTTTTCTTTCCGGTGTGAGGCGTGCAGACCCATTTGTTTACTTTTCTAACCTAACGCTCCCTGTCGGCAGTTTATTGAAATTGGATGAAACATTTCTTATTTCCGTTTGTATTTATTCATGGTGGTGTTGTGTTACCAGTATGTATATTTATCTATTACTAAACTTCACGTGGGAAATCTGCTTAGTTTACGCAGCCCCTGCGTGACGGACTTTTTTTTTATTTGTGAAAACTCTGTTACTATTTTAATAAGCTTTATTCTTCTATGATAACGAATATAAATCCTTTAATTCCAAACATTTACGAATAGTGGTCGGAGAAATGCAATGAACATAATAGAGATAAGGACTTTTACGGCATTTATGTAAAATTAAAATAACTGCATTCACTATTTCAGCGACTGATAACCTTTTACGATTGGCAGCGACTAAAAGTTATTCCTAATCTACTCGTCGAGTTCTGTCAAGTGATACATTTCTTTTTATGACTACACTTTTGATGAACAGCTTACATTTTATCCAAATCACCTCATTTTCCGGATGATAATTTTTATCTGAGATATATTTACAAAATTAGAGGTATGACATTTATGTCTATAGTATAAAGCAAGTCTGGGGCTCAGGTTAGCCTTGCGAGTTAAAGCGTTGACCTTTATCTCACATGGTAAACCTAGAGTGGCGAGTTCGATTCTCGCCTGGGCAAAGGAAATTATTTAGTGACGAAATTCATTAAATAACATCCAAAGTGTCTTATTGGCTAGAAAAGGGTGGTAACCTGTAGATAACCCGTCCCGAAGTTGCAAAAAGTGAACGTTAATAAATAAATAATAAATAATAATAAAGCAAGTCTTTAAACCTTATATTCATAGATATTAAGATTCTAAATGCGTAAATTAAGCAGTTTTCCTACGTACTGCAATGACCTCATCTCAGAAAGTCTTCTCCATTCCTAAGTAAAAAAAGTCCGTCACGCACGGGCTACGAAAACTAAGCAGATTTCCCACGTGAAGTTTTACAGTAGAGAAATCTGCCTAATAATAACACTAGTATAATAATAACACTAGTATTAAGGAACCTCTAAACCTCTCTCTCTAAAACTAAAAGTAGTAGGAAGGTATCTCTAGACCTATTCAAATAGTTACGGAAACGAAGTGCAGCCGTTTCCGTAACTATTCTAATAGGTCTCGGCGGATAGTCCAAGAACATAGTACGACCTCAATCATCATGAGTACGACCTCAATAGCTGATAATATGCAAAGTACAACAATTGTAGAGCATCATGAGCTTAACAAGAATGGTTTTGTAACATTTTTCGATCCGACTCACAATAATGGAGATTTTGACCCTTCCCCCATCCTGGTCTGATTTCAGCCGCTAGAGACTTCGAGCTTTAGTGTTGAATAAAACGATTAATTATCGGTTATGGTATAGGTAAAATAAACATTTTCGTGTGAAGTATATAAAATCTTGATCCATGACTTCATCCCATAACGCTTTGCAAGAATCTCATAACGTTCAAGGAAAAGAATATTTGGTAAACCTTAGAATGATCCGACAATTCCACTCCACTGTCCAGCAATGCCACAGAATAGTTGATATTATCGCTTCCTCATTCGAAAACAAGAAGTACTGCAGTAGAGTATTCCTTGACATATCCCAAGCTTTCGATAAGGTGTGGCACCAAGGTTTATTGCCCAAGCTAAAAAATACACTCCCATTCACATACTACCTCATCCTCATATCATATCTTTCAGACAGTCATTTCCAAGTTTCATTTGGTTCCTCAGTCTCATCCTTATTCCCCCAGCTGGCAGGTGTACCACAGGGGGGCATCCTAAGTCCTTTCTTCTTCCTTACCTACACTGCCGACATCCCATCACATCCCGAAACTCTCCTTCTCACGTATGCAGATGATACTGCAATCTTGGCTTCCAACTCAGATCCAAATATGGCATCCGCAGCTCTACAAGAACACCTAACTCGTCTAGAACCCTGGCTGACACAATGGAGGATCAAGGTCAACAGCAGCAAATCAAGCCATGTAACATTTACCCTCCGACGTTCCATTTGCCCTCCAGTTACACTCAAAAACGCACTAATTCCTCAAAAATCACAAATTAGGTATCTAGGACTCACATTAGACAAGCGACAAACTTGGAAACCCCACATCACAATAAAACGACAAGAAGTGAACCGACGGTACAGACTTCTACTAAGACTACTTGACAACAGATCTAAACTATCACTACTCAACAAACGACTGATTTATACGACAGTACTCCGACCAATATGGACATACGGACTTGAACTTTGGGGTTCCACCAAACCTTCAAATTCCTACAAAATCCAAACCCTCCAATCCAGAATACTCCGCAAAATTACCGATTCCCCATTTTACGTATCCAATTTAACTCTCCATAACGACCTCAACATTCCTTTTGTCCATACCCTCACGAAATCCATATATCAGAAATTCCACTCTCTCCTTCCCGCACATCCTAATCCTTTAGTCGAATCACTTTCATCTACCCATATTCCAGAAAACCCAAGACGGCGTCTGAAGCGTAAGTGGCCAAGAGATCTTCTCGTGTAGTGTTTCAGTTTAACTCCATAAAACAACCCAATGTTCCCTCCAATGTGGATATTGTCAATGGAAAACTTCCCACCTCAAGACATTAGTCAAGCCACTTTTTCTAACATATCATTTGAATTTAATATTTAATTATGTTGTTGCAAATAAACGAATAAATATATATAAAAAACACCTTAGAATGGAGTTTTTCAAGATATAACAGCTTAACGTTAATATAACATGAGTTGGAGAGGGGTTTATTGTAGTCTGAAAACTCCAAATATCTCCCTTAATTCAAGATAGAGAAAAAATGGAAAGGACAATATTTATAGAAAAGTACATTATTAATAACACTGATTCTATACAATGTCGATCCAACTCATAATAACGGAAATACTTTGAATTTTCGAAATTCTCCTTTTAACTCCCCTCCATCCTGTCATTAAGTTGTTCGTAAAACGTTTGAATATCGAGTATGATAATTATTACTGAAAAATTGAGAGCGCTGGAGCGCTAAAAGATATATATATATATATATATATATATATATATACTAGCTAAGGTACCCGGCTTCGCTCGGGAAATCATTTGAGGCTGAATGATAATAGTATTTTTTTTTTTTTTTTGAGCAAGCTTCAATGTTTACTACACTTCCCGTCTGGGCGCACTGTTTTCCCGTGAGGGTCAGGCAGGCGACGTATAGATGAGAAATATTAATTTTGAAGAATAAATAAAAATGTGTTCCTAATCTATCCCTCTCCAATTTTCCAACTCACCTTTTTGAATACTTCAAACCATAATCGTGGATAGCATTTATTACAATTAAATATCCTCTATAATGAAACTTATTTCCTGTCAAAAACCAATCCGAGCACATATAGTTTAAACATAGTTTTGTACATTAGATTATATTCGTAATAGTAGAGCTCAGTGGAAATCATTTCCAGTAATGAAAGCATTTAACAGGAAATTAATTAACTCAATTAACTGTTTAGGCTCCGACCTCCTTCCGCTCCAGTATCTCCATAGTTTTCCTTAAAATATTGATTCAATGTATTATTTTATTATTCATTTGAGGCTGAATGGTGAAAGTATATTTTTGGCAAGGCTTTACTTTGCACAATATTTTGACATTTACCCGTTCCAGTGTTTAGGGTTAATACCCGTTGTTGGCATTTGTTAATAATAAAATTATTTTTTTATGTAAGACTTCACTGTCCTGCATATTGTTATATTTCCCGTCTCCTGTGCATTATGCATAGATTTGAATTAATAAGGAGAAAATATTGACATACATTTGAATTAATTTTTTCAGGAGATGTACCTGGTAGTTCATATTGAAATGAAGTGTTGAGCAAATTTCTCTAAATAACAAAATAAACAACTTTTAACCCCAATAGGAAATCATTATTATTAATTTCAGGCCTTCCTTATAACCCCCACTCCTGCCCGTCCCTAGAAATGCTAGTATGACTAATTATAAGGAAGGCATTAGTTTTAATATACATACTGAGTGTTTTATTTAGTTCGGTTGAGTCTTTTGTGCCAAATAAAATTGTTGTCTCCCGCTATAATTTTCAGCATATAACGCCTTTATACTTCGGTATACGATGATAGTGTATATAAAAAAGTTTCTCTAAATAACAAAATAAACAACTTTTGTTATGTGCATATTTACCGAAAATGCAATAGGAAACGAAATATCACTATTATTAATTTCAGGCCTTCCTTATAACCCCCACTCCTGCCAGTCCCAAGAAATGTTAGTATAGCTTATATAATGAAGGCGTTAGTACTAATTCAGATACCGAGTTTGGTTTAATTCGGTTGAGTCTTTGGTGCCAAATAAAATTGTGGACTCCCGCTATAGTTTTTAGCGTATAACTCATTTATACTTCCGTATAAGGCAAAAGTGCATATAACAAAAGTTTCTCTAAATAGTAAAATAAACAACTTTGGTTAAGTGCATATTTGCCGTAAATGCAATAGGAAACGAAATATCACTATTATCAATTTCAGGCCTCCCTTATAACCCCCACTCCTGCACGTCCCTAGAAATGTTAGTATGGCTTATTATAAGGAAGGCGTTAGTGCTAATTCACATACCGAGTTTGGTTTAGTTCGGTTGAGTCTTTTGTCCCAATAAAAATTGTGGACTTCCGCTATAGCTTTTAGCATATAACTCATTTATACTTCCGTATACGGCAAAAGTGCATATAACAAAAGTTACTCTAAATTACAAAATAAACAACTTTTGTTATGTGCATATTTGCCGAAAAACCAATAGGAAACGAAATATCGCTATTTTTAATTTTAGGTCTCCCTTATAACCCCCACTCCTGTTCGTCTTAGAGAATATTAATATAGCCTAAAGTCTAAGTTGGGCTAGTAGTAATATACATACCAAGTTTCATAAAATTCGGTTCAGCCGTTTATGCGTGAAAAGGTAACAAACAAACAAACAAACAAACAAACAAACAAACAAACAAACAAACAAACAAACAAACAAACATACACGAAAGAAACAAAATGCAGTTATGGTGTCTATGACATGTGAAACGAAAAGTTATCGTGAAATTTCGCAAAAAAAATCAATGTACAGACAGAGGTTACAATTTTATATATATATAGATAAACGGATTTGAGAACTTTCTTTCGCAAATCGTGTCGTGAGTAGTTGATTTCCCTTGAGGGAAATCTGATCTGCTAAAATTTGTATTAGACATTTGCTTTTTAAACCTCTCTTTAAATAGGAATTTATAAATCATTTCTGCAAAATGTTATATCAACTTTTGGATCACGTATTTTTATTTCTTAAATACGTTAGTTAACAAAATATCTCTGTTCCGAGTGAATATGGTTTCAGGGTACAATAGGAGCTTAATATGATTAGTAAAAACGTTACGTAGTTAGTAATAGATATTTCTTTTTTCCAAATTAAACTTGGGAAACTAGTTAATTTGGAAGAATTATAATGTTTAATTATTGTGAAGACAAGAAAGTACCTACTCCCAGTTTAAAATAGCAGAGTTGTAATTCAAAATAATTACACATGAACACATTTTATTGATAAATTGAATTTGAATAGACCTTTTTTTTTCTTAAGCTTTTAATATATTTCTATGAATGGTTACGATGATTTAATTGCTTGGGTATATTACTAATCTTTAATTGGACAATTCAATATAAAAATAAAACGCCAATCAATTGTGATATAAAAAATATGAAAACAAAATATATGAATTAATAGATTAGTTAATAATTTAATTCGAAACTAAATAAAAATAGTGCTTATAATTTACAAGTTATTTTCTATAAAACGAATGTCAAATGAATAAAAAAAAACTTACTAATTACAACAGATATTCAAATATTGATTGAATTAACTTAACTCTGGGAATTTCTATTTATTTTCATTTTTTTATAGTATTATTGTCAACCTATTCTTTCAGTCCTCTTACTGTTTTGATAAAATTGTTTCTTTTTTTTTTTTGTCATTAAATAACAAGACTCATCCCTTATATTTTGACTAATCAGTAACGATTATAAGATTAATAAACATTTTGAATCTTCAACAAAATAATGAAATAATTTGGTAATTTTCCGACTCGTTACTCATTGGAATAGTTGAGCATTAAATTTTAAGGCTGTTGAAATTAATGTTGTGAAGACAAACCCCTGTGCACGAGAATTTACGACAGACAGCTATGCGAGGCAAGAGCTCTAAGGAGAGACTATGGACTGCGGGGGAGTATAAATAAGTGTCTTGGAGACCTGCTATTTAAGCCCCGAGAAAGTCAGTTCTCCTTGGATGAACCCATTTCCATTTTCGTTGAGGATGCTCAGAGGTGTAGCCTATCTAGACCAGAATCTTTCTTATCCGTCCCAAACCTCCCACCCACTGCCAAGCCCAGTCAAGAATTTTGTGAGACCTTTATAGAAGCAAAGCAAATCCTATGTTAAAGGACACTTCACATTAGCGAACATTTAATATCTCACCGGCAATTCCTCATTTTCGGCATTTCCTGGGTTAGATCGACGGACGTTTGGAAAAAAATCGTTGTAAGATCGCATTATTACGACCTAAATAGCTGATTTCCCTTAAGGAAAATCTACAAAAAAATTCGAAGGCTTTTTTCTGATCATTATGACACTGAGGGTGTCAAAATGGCTGAATATATCCTGATGGTTATACAGTCAAGGCTCAGCAGGGCTACTATACGTCGTATAAAAAATAGAAATGGTAAACAAAGGTCAAAGTAAATCTATTTATCTATTATTTTATGATTGAATAATAGAAAATTAACACATATTGTTGTGAAAACGAGGTATATTTAGACACGTATTTAAGAGGTGTAAAGAAAATGAAGGCTTCCCTTCAAACAATAGGCGCTAGAGAGGAAGTCTGGACTCTTCTATGAGCCTGCGCCAAGCTGTATAAAAGTTACCCAGCTCGCCCGAGTCAGTTTAGTTGTCAGTTTTTAGAAGAATTTTCGAAGTTCTCCCACTCAAACCCACCCCATCCCTGGTTTGATTTCAGCTGTTAATGCACTTGATCTTTCTTTATATATAAAACAATTATACACTCAACCGCAAAAAAACCAGACACTTCATATTTGTCGTATTAAAAGCTAACTTTCAGCAATGTGTTTCTTTATGTGGGTATTGTAGTTATTACAGGGAATGTAGAGTTCAAGTCCATTGAACTAATCCCTTCAGGATTAGTAAACAATTAGATAAAACTCAGATTAGATTTATTTGTCATGAAGTTGATCTATTCTAAACTGTAAGTAGTTTTTCGCACATTTAAACATCTTTAATTATTAACCAAACATTTTCTTTAATTAATGTTTTATTTTTATTTCGGCCCAGAAAAACGGGTCTTTCAAACTTCGATGGAAGGCCGGAGCTTACGTTACATTGCCGAAACGCTTGGGGTAGCGAAGTCTACCATTCACTGTAATAAGAATGAAGAATAATTTTTTTTTTTAAAATGTGTTAATTTATCTTTTTCTTTTTTTTATTTTGTATTTTTTTGTAAATAATCAATAAAAATTATTCACTTTTGGCAGATTTTGTTTAAATAACCTAAAGATTAACCAATTATTTTAATTAAAAAGATTAATATACATATATTTTAAGTATTTATAAGACTAAATCTAAGTGTCCGGTTTTTTTTGCGGGTGAGTTTATATCAATTTTGGTAACGATAATGCAAAAATTGCGACCACTAGAGCATTAACAGAAAAATATATAGATAGATTTATATATATATATATATATATATATATATATATATATACAATTTTCATTTACTAGGTAGGATCGATGGACATATGAAGAAAAAGTTGTCCATATCGATGGACGTACTCAATAGTTGATTTCGCTTAAGGGAAATTTGCTAAAAATTAAATCTCTCTGGCACCTGAGCTGGCCATTATTTAGAGGTTTCACTGGATTATGCAGTTGCATGCAACGTAAACATATATTAATCACCTGTACTGTCATAAACGCCCTCTCCCCAGGTCAAAGAACCCTACAAATAACAAAAAAACATCACATAAGGTATTTCTGGGACCACCTCTATACAAACAATTTCAGATCTCATGCACATTATATTGCTATGGTTGCTGCTATTTTCTTACATAATTTGTTTTGTAAATTTGAGGCGCACAGTGCAGATTTTTTCCTGGGCATTGAATGTGTACCGTCTGTCAGGTTTAGAAGTAGCGGTCATAAATGCTGACCAGCCGTATTGCGCTGGGGAACATTGATACAACCTCATACCCGAAAATCATTCTAATAATTATTGTGATTAGCTTAAATAATTTTTTTTAGCATTCTTGTAATTGGACATTTTCTTCTCTCCAGGTACAGAATATTATTCATGCCCAATTTAAAAATTGAAGCGGTAATGAAACTACACCAGCCCCATCTGTTATCAACTAGGCCAACCAAGGATGTCCCCTGAAGAGTGCTGAGCTCTATAGGCTACTTGCGAAAACACTACCTGAGAGGACATCCTTGGGTCTGAAGTGTATGAGATAAAGAAGACAGGCTGAGAACAGTAGAGTGAATAGGACAGCAGAGGAGAGAGTAGAGTCTCTCTTTTAGTGGCAGCAGTTACCACCATGAGTGAGTAAAGGAAGGACATTCAGGGCGAGACCAGGATGGAGGGGGAAAGATGTAGAGTACCATAACATCATCGAGAACATCATCACAATTTCATCAGCATCCCTTGATGTAATTATTAATCTACTTACCTACTAACATATACTATATGCCCTGCAATAGTCCATTCCCCCAATATCATGTAATTATCCAATATAATATTAATACTAATAACCGTCTTATACATCAACATGGTTCTCCAGTATTAAATCATATACAACTTCCATGAACCAGCACCTCTCTTAAAATATTGCAAGCCGTTAGCGGGTAAGGCCGTACGGCTTTAAATACACTTAACTTCCGACAATACTATTGTGAAAAACCAAATGTCTTATTGTATGGAGGATGTCCGTTAATTTCCAAAACAGTCAACCAGTAGTACTAATGATGCATTATCAGTTCTTATTATTGTTATAATGTATTAAATCGTCTTATCATTAAAAAAAAAAAAAAAAAAAAAAGCAGTCAGGGGACTGCCGGTAGAAGTGAAAACTCCTTTAGCTTTGATCGCTCAATTTTGGCATTGGTGAGAAATTTTTTTTACGAAGTCTTATTTTAAAAATATTTTTAGTTATTTATCAATAAGTAACAGTTATTTTCTATTTTACATGAAAAAATGAAATGACAAAAATAATAGTGATAAAAAAAATAATGTACCACGAATTGTTTTATTTATCAATATAAAATACTATACATAATTATTTCAGTTATTTTACATAAAAGAAAAAAATTACATTTCAGAATTATTACAAATGCTTTACAAAAATAAGTTAAGTACACTCAGAAAAATCAATTTCTATCCATAATTTCAACAACTCTTGCACCATCATCACTGCCAGCATCATCACCAATTTCTATAACTGATACAATCGGTATATGGTAGCTAAAGTAGGATACAAACAGTTTTGATTCGAATTTATTTAAATATCGGAGTTTATTTAAATATTCGAATTTATTTATTTAAATATTCGAATTTATTTAAACTTCGGATTAAAATATCTATGAAAGTAAAAATGGTAGATATATAGTATCTGTGAACGAAATGATGCTGGTTTTGTCCTCTTTAAAATGGTATGCGAACGAAAACTCTAGCTATTTTGGTTCAGGAGTTATGAAGAAAAGAAGCTCCTTTAGCTTTGAGTTGAGTACTAGCGGTGGCGGTGGCGGTGTCGCGATTTCATACTTTTTTCCTCCCCCGCAAATGCTTCCTTACGGGGTGCACAACGTGCCTAAAGAAGTTTTCACTTCAAAAAGTTTTTCAGTGGTGCTACTCAATACAAATTGATCCATGATTCTGGGTAGAAAGGAGCGAACACACTTTAAATGGTAAATGACATTAATTTGGTTGCTAAATACCACACATTTTAATGCCTATCTATCATTGAAGCATTAGTGAACTGACTAACACAAAATTTAAACGAGATCTGGCTGAGGCTTAAAGGGATTTGTCAATCTGCCTTCGTAATCCAATAACGTTTACAGCTGTGATAGGCTGAAATACAAGCTTTTAAACACCAGTCTAAATGACATTGAGTACCCATTTCGAGGTGTGGCTACAATGTAGGAGGCACCTAGCCGTGAGGCCTTAATCCATCCTACACCAATCCAACACCTCATGGTGACTGAGGATTCGCTACGATGGTCAGAAGCGAATCCTGTGGAAGGGACAGTCTCCTACTACCCAGCTCCCACACGAGAGAAACACATGTACCAGTTTACCTGGCCTGTATGTCCTCGTGCTTTGAACACACGACCACTACGTCTATGACCGGCAGTGAAGGCAAGCCTCCACTCCGGACACCACCCAGCCCGTAGTTCACATTGAGAAAGCCGCTAGAACTTACCCCATTAAGGCAGGAGTGATCCCCTGCCCGGAACAGCAAAGCCGACTAAGGACCTACTGTTACTACGGTTCCCCTACCCAGCAGCTACACAGCGGGGGCTTACTAGTGCCACTGGGGAGGGCCGGCCCCGAGCCGGAAATAGAAGTCTAAAGGACAGGAAGTAGATTCATGGTAGACATTTCACCCCAGTTCCTGCCACCAGTCAGCCACATTGTTCTGATGGACACTTTTGAACCCCACGCACTATTAAGTTTTGAAAAATAACTATATAGTAACCGTGTTTACTTTGTTTCTCAACTGAAGAAGAAAAGTCCATTAACTTACATGGTAATTAGTTTTTTCTTCACTTCAGAAATACATTTGACATGAAACCATATTTTCGAAATAATAGAGGAGTTCCTTTTACCTAGCCGAAGGCTTCAGAAGCTGATCGCATCAAAATGAAACCCAACTAAATATTAGAATACAATGATGTAAACCCGATTATGAAGCTCATCGAATGACTATTAAGTCACCCCGTTCGGGACAGTATGCCAAGGGTGGCCAATAATACCCATAAACATCTCCTAGTAAAATTCCTAGTTTATAGATCCTTTTGAAGGGCTGATAACTTGTTTTACATCTACAACTGTTTCAGAATATCTTACCCAAAAAAACAAAACAAATAGCTGATTTATAGAAACGACAAACTTATGATAAAAAAAAAAAAAGTTTCAAACGTGAAGTATATGGTTAGTACACTAAAGGTAAATAATATAAAATATCTAAGACATTTTTTTTTTTTTTTCGAAATGCCTAAGTAATCTTAGATTTTGAATTTGCATAGGTAAGTTCAAGTTAGATTACAATGCCAGAACGTTTTTAATATTCAGTACCTCAGTAATTAAATTTGTTGAAAGCAAGAAATAATGAAGTCATAATGAAGAAACACGATATAATATTATTCAAGACAGATAAGCTTTTAGCAGTAATAAAGACTTACTCCAACCTAAAATAAACTGTTTACGTTGAGAATGTAATAAACTTTTCTTAGTAACACTACTTCCAAAAGAACTCTTTGCTATTTGCTCCTGGCATTCCTAAAATAACTTAAGGCTCTTTATTATCGTCGGGTATGAAATATTTAAAACTCAAATTAAATGTTTATTACATCTGCTACACTAAAATTCTAAGAACGGAACTAAAATATTCAGATATATAATAGAGGAATTTAACTCCAAAAACTGAAAATATTCCTACAGGAGCACATCTTGGAATTCAGGGCGTTGCTCATAAACTTTACCGTTCTTAATTATTTAGCCACTGAACTGAAAAGGGAAATCGACTAGACAATTGTGTAAATATCTTAAGAAATGCCAGATCACACATCTGTTATTCCACAACAGGTATTATTATTACATCTGATCATACCGCTTCAATTGAAGGTACAACCAATCACATTTAATTATCCGAAATCTGTGAATGGATTGAGTTTGTGGAAAGTAGGCCATCAACTTGGTTAGAAAGCCTAAGCCTAGCAGGTGCTGCTTAACCCTCCATTAGGCGCGTGTCATTTCCAAACGACTCTAGGCGCGGGTCACCTAGGAGGTGACGATGGAGAAATATGTTGATAAAACTGCTTCTTAGGGCAAAAATGGAGTTAAGCAAATATAAATACTTATCTGAACAAATAGTAAGACTATTTTATTTTACAAGTTAGCAAAGTAACACATGAATATGTCTTACAGCTATCAAAAATATTAATTCATTTCAGGTTACATGGAGCAATTTATGAACAATGAATTCTTTAGGTACTACTTGCTTAGCTACTAGAAAATATATATAAAAAAAGTACAATAAGAATAGTTTAGAACTGCTAAATCATTTAATTTCTGCAGGAATAACAAATACAAGAAAAAATTTAAGATAGAAAAGGAAATTAAAATGTTTCACGTCGAAACTTTTAGTGGCATCTAGTTCTACTTAGGTGAGTTTCTTGCCAACATGTTTTACATAAAGTATTCTGAATTCATTTTCGCTCTTCTGTATGTGCCAGCTAAGTAAAGAAGGCCAATATTGACTTTTATTTCTGTGAAGTCTGTCTCTTTGGCATCCCTCTGCTTAGAAAATTCTGGCTCAACGATTTTTATGAATTCGTATGTGCAGTGCACAATAGTACTAATAATCGCCTCATCAAAGAGAAGGAACCAACAGTCAAGTTCATTAGTAGCCTCCTTTGCCGCCCCTTTCACTCCCGGAAGGTGTGGTCTTTATGTTATCGTCTTCTTCGAAACGATCCAGTAATGTGTGATGGAGTCTAGCAATATCATTTTGAGTCAAAAAATACGTATTTCCTTGTCCATTTTTTCTGAATAATGTTTTGAAAATGCATTGTTAGTCGCGGTCAACTCAGAGGTGAATTCCCCTTTTTGTAGGTATTTTTAACTATTCAAAAACAATCAAGGCACTACAAACGACAAATGATAAATATTTCTAAGGTAAATAGATTAAATATAGAAATAAAATAAATTGAAAAACTTTGGTCGCGGTGCACCTGTGGGGTGATTTTAGCACAAGGAACGCACTGTGTACAAACTTCGAAGGTCAAACCTATACTGTTTTGAGGAGGAAGGGAAGCTAGAAGCATTGCTGGAGGCGGAAGTCGTTGGGTCCATTCAATCGGAAGTTATTGGAAAAACACCTCAAAGATGCACCTGTCAGGACGCCGCGACTAACGGAGGGTTAAACTACGCTGGTTTCCCACGTCATTACACATAACTGATCTCATTTCACCATATATACTCTTTTTCTTTATTTATTGGAGCTTCGCAGCTTCGGCGATGTTGCTCTAAACAAAAGCTTCGTAACTCAAAAAACAAAACGGAACTTAAATGAAAACAAAACTAAACGAAATAGAAATGGAACACAATACGTAAGAGTAACACAAATCAGAAAAGGAACATAGAACACAAAAGGATCAAAAAACAGAGAGAAAACAGAGATGAAATCAAATCAGAAGTTGGAAAGAAATAGAAACGCAACACAAAACAGATCTGGAAAGCAAAAAAAAAAGAACACAAAATGCGAAATTAAAAAAGTCCGTCACGCAGGGGCTGCGTAAACTAAGCAGATTTCCCACGTAAAGTTATACAATAGAGAAATCTCCATAGGAGAGCCGAATGGTTACGGCAAAGGGCCGAACTAGCTTTTCGCGGGAAATTCAAAATTCCCGTATCGGCCCAAATTTCATAACAATGCCAATATCTCGGTTAATATGCAATATAGAGAATAAATATATATAACAATATTTATAGTAAATTAAATTTGCAATAAGATTGATTCTATACGATTTTTCGATCCGACGTATAGTAACGGAAATATTTCAAATTTTAGAAAATCCTCCCCTTTTAACTCCCCCTCCCACTGGTTCGATTTCACCCATTAACGAACTTGATCTTTCTTTTTAAATAAAACGACTAAATGTCGGGTTTGGTAACGATCAAACAAAAATTGCGACCACTAGAGCGGTAACAAACAAATATATACATATATATATATATATATATATATATATATATATATATATATATATATATATATACACAGTTTTGAACGGACCTCATTTTCGTCATCTACTAGGTAGGATCGATGGACATTTGAAGAAAAATGTTGAAAATTCCGTCATGAGTACAACCTCAATAGCTGATTTCCCTTAAGGGAAATCTGCTAAAACGGAAATGGAACTCAATAAACAAAAATGGAAATCGAAAAATAAAAATAGAACACAAAATAAAGACCAAAATAAATGAACAAGGGGACAAATAAAGACCAAATTCAAAGCTATTTCTATTCAAAGCTAAATCCATTTCTAAACAGAAATCCCCTGAAAACAAAAAGTATGAATAACTCGCTTAATACTTGAGCAGTTTTTGAAGGCTGCAATGATAATATCCGACCTCGTTACCCAGCATGGCGCATTTAGTTGCTCTGGCCTGGTGGCATATTTTGAACAAATTATTTTGCTTAGTGATTTTTATTATTATCTTTATTTATTATTTTTGAGGTAATTATTATATATTAACGTCCACTGTTCGCCCCCATTGTGATTCTTATTCGGCAGCATTTCAACAAGACACCCTGACAAAGACCATTCCCCCAAAATCATGTAAATATTCGATATACTCGTACCATTATTATAGTAAGTAACCCACTTATTTATTTCAAAAATACTACGGAAATTAAATTCTATATTCCATAAGTATGTTTCCTGAACCAGGACATTGAAATTGCAATGCCGTCAGCAGGCAATGCCGAAGGGCTTGGATCCAGTTTTTACTATTTTTTTACATAAATAATTGAATCCATTTCTCAAATGTAGGAGACAGCCCCATCTTCGGCCAATGAGCACAGGAGAACACCAAAAATTCGATATATTTCTTATTTAGGAATAGAATGTGCTATGAGAACCCCTTCTCTACCCCCTCCTAGTGATGAAAACAAACGTGGTTTTTAAAGTTGAAATAACACGCTTTGTTATGTAGTGGCTTTTTGTTAATGTTAAAGGACTATTAGGGTAAAAATTAGGAAAAAGCAAATTATTATTATTATTATTTATTAACGTCCACTTTTTGTAACTCAGGCTAATTGGGACGGGTTGGGGGGCTACAGGTTACCGCCCTTTTCTAGCCAGGGTGGGATTTTAGGATGTTATTTAATGAATTTCGTCACTAAATAATTTCCTTTGCCCAGGCGAGAATCAAACTCGCCACTCTAGGTTTGCCATGTGAGATAAAGGTCAACGCATTAAATCGCATGGCTAACCTGAGCCCCAAAAACAAATTAAGCAAAACTAGAGAAATACATATAAATATCAACAGCCATAGGAAAATATTTGCAATAAGAATGGTTATATAACATTATTCGTTTCAGATTCGAATAAACAGATATAATTTGAATTTTCGCCCCCACCCCTTTTGGTTAAATTTTAGCTTGCAACAAACTTGGTATTTCTTTTTACATGAAATGCATAAATATCAAGTTCAATTACTGTAAAAAAAACATAACGACTAATATATAATATATTTATAATATATATTTGTATATTATTTATTTCCTCAATGAAGCAACCCTTCAGAGAGGGAGTTTATTTCCTACAGTTCACGTACAATAAGGTACATTACTTGTATTTGTAGATTAATAACAAATTTTAAATAATATATATATTTTTTAATAGATATAAATAATTAATATTAACTCCAATATATAACTTGGTGCAATGATGAAAAGTAAAATGGAATTTTTAATAATAATATATTATCAATCTTACCCATAATAGCTATTCCAATAACTTATTTTCTGGATATATATATATATATATATATATATATATATATATATATATATACACTCTGGCACACACAGAAATATTCACGAGTTAGCTGGATATTTGAAGAAATTTTTAAAATATCAGGTTACGGCACCTCAATCGCTGATATATCTTAAGGGAAATCTGTTAAAAAGAGTTTATAATTATGTAATTAACACAAGGATACTAAAACGGAAAAAATGTCGTGATAAATGTAATTTAAAGAGGATTTTATCTTTTATCGATTTCAACTCGCAATTTGAGATAAGGCATATCTATATACGGCAGAGAACCTTGAGCATCTGCTAGACAGAAAGCTACAAGATGAAAAAGATAGTGTATACACTATTTGGCTCAGTTGTTCTGTTCCACACTCTTCCCTCGCTCGCCGGCAGAAGGTCGGACAGCAGCCCACCCCAATCAGAAAGTCCACAATACCTACAGGTATTTAAGTTCATTTCAATTATTGCTACAATCTTGCTTAGAGAAAATCTAGCTGACTAGACAAAAATTCGAAGCTGACAGAATATTATTGAGATGTTCTATTTGCATATTTCTCATAGGGGGGAAATTGTATAGGATCTATCTAATTGCAAATGTAATGTTTTAAAAATGTTGTTATATGCATATTTTCTCTATATTGAATAATCACCAAGATATTTCCAAATTTTCACTAAACCCCCAATACTTCTCACGTCATACTAACTATAAGCTGTTATATCATAAAACACTTCATTCCAAGGTTAAATAACATAAATATTTATCATATGGTTTCATTGAACTACTAATGTGCGAGATACGTGAAGATACGCCTTTTCATGGGGTGATTAATTAAGATTTTTCGTTTTTTACCCCAAAATGTTTATTTGATCTATACCATAGTCGATTTTACAAGATTCAGTCAATACCAAAGATCATATTTGTTATTGCTGAAATCGGAAATGGGATAGTGGTCGCTTAGAGATGGAAAGGGATTAGAAAATTCTAAATATCTTCATAATTATAAGTCGGATCACAAAATTTTATGGAACCAACTTGTTTAACTTTTCATTTTCTACTATTGTTGCTCTATTTTAGGTGACTCAAGTGCTAAGCGAGTTATTCGTACTTTCTTGTCGTCTGTCTTAAGTAATGGTTTTTTTTTTCATATAAATAGAGAATAAGTGGTGATATTAGATCACTAGTTATACCCAGCACTTGGGAAATCTGCTTAGCTCACACAGCTGCTTGGCGACCTTTTTCAAAATATCAATATTAGCCATTTTAACTATTGACTTTGTTCATTCTCAGAATAAGTGAATGTATGGCTACGTCAAATTTGGCTTTTTAATTCTGAACATATTTATATTAAGCATGATGTAAATAGTTATTTTCATCACTAGTACCAAAAGTGGATCTTTCCGGTGCGAGTTCTAGTTTTACGAGCGAGGCGAAGCCGAGCTTGGAAATTGGACCGAATACCGAAAGGACACTTTTGGTACGTGTTATGAACAATACTTTTCATTATACTGCTCATACTTGAGTGCATTAAAACCCTTTTATATTTTATTAATAACTTAAAGATACAATATAAGAAATTAAAGTGACACATTATTTTATTTGAAATAAAACATCTGTTTATTAACCTATAATAGAAGAAAAGTACTTATATAAGAAATTAAATTGACACATTATTTTATTTGGAAAAAACATCTGTTTATTAACCCATAATAGAAGAAACATTACAGATTTACATTAATATTTATAGTACAATTTTGATTATTATTTATGTTAAAACCTTTGTTTGGCATTGCCTTTTGGAATACAGTTAACTTCTAAAACTTCTTCTAAAACATCTTCTGGTATATCCATGTTGTCTGGCACTTTAAACACACTACTTATTATAAGTAAGCAAATATTAGAATGAATATAACCTCCTTCAAACACATGTTTATTAGTAACAGGTAAGGTTAGCGCACCGAAAAGATTTTTCAGTACTAGTCCCGAAAAGAGCTATTTTACGGACTCAAACCTAGTATTGAAAACACATGTTTTTTGACGCAGTATAATGAAAATGTAATTTTAAAGCTAAAGAAAGGTAAATTTATTATAGGAAATCATTTTTATTTTAACTCTTTCTTATATAACCAGCTGCTAAAGTACTGTCAAACGTGAAGTTTTGTGAGGTGCACTAATGATACAGATTAGCCCGTGTAAAATTCTGAGAAAAATATGTTTTGAATAATGTGAATTATATGTTCATTGTTATTCTTTTATTATATACTTGATATTTTCAGTTCATAAATCAAATATGGGGGGTTCGATTCCCGCCTGGTCAATAAGAATTTATTCAGTGACAAAATCATTAAATAAATCCTTTGTCCCAACCTGTCTAGAAAAGTGTAGTAAGCTGTTGGTAACCCGTTCTAATAAGCCGTAGTTGCACAAAGAGGACGTAAATAAATAACATAACATAAATGTATAAATGAGAAAATTTATTAATACTACCAACCTGGAGATGTAACTTCCTCAGTTTTTCATTTTCTCCAGCTTTACATTTACCACTACATTTCGCTTTGTAAGTCTAGTCACAACTAAAAAAAATCTTATGAATACAAAAAATCCTTAATGTACATTCACACACTGAAAAATATTTTTTTTACAGCAACGATCAGTACTCAAAGCCAAACTCTGAATGTGGGTCATTGTAATTAGCAAATGGCTTAGTGTCAAAAGTACATACAACACTCAAATATTTACAATTGTCAGAAGAGCTTTTCGTTTATTTTTAAAAAAAATATTCATTAAATATAAATTAGCAAATAAATTCTGGTTAGGGTTGGTTGCCTCACCCGCTCTGGTATTATACTACTCACTAGGTATAAAAAATCATTGTTACTTGAAACTCTTAGTGTCCTATTTCCCTTAAGGGAAATCAGATATTGGGGTCGTACTCATGACGCAATTTTTGAAAAACTTCTTAAAATGTCCTTCGATCCTACAATGATGTCCGTTCAAAACTATATATATATATATATATATATATATATATATATATATATATATATATATATAATTGTAACCTCTGTGTATACATTGATTTTTTTCGCGAAATTTCACGATAACTTTTCGTTTCACATGTCATAGACACCATAAATGCATTTTGTTTCTTTCGTGTATGTTTGTTTGTTACCTTTTCACGCATAAACGGCTGAACCGAATTTTATGAAACTTGGTATGTGTATTACTACTAACCCAACTTAGACTTTAGGCTATATTAATATTCTCTGAGATGAACAGGAGTGGGGGTTATAAGGGAGGCCTGAAATTAAAAATAGCGATATTTCGTTTCCTATTGGTTTTTCGTCAAATATGAACATAACAAAAGTTGTTTATTTTGTTATTTAGAGTAACTTTTGTTATATACACTTTTTTCATATACCTATTTATAAATGAGATATACGCTAAAACCTACAGCGGAAGTGAACAATTTCATTTGGTGCAAAAGACCCAACCGAAATAAATAAAACTCGGTATATGTATTACCACTAACGCTATCATTATAACAAGCCATACCAACATTTCTAGGGACGGGCAGGAGTGGGGGTTATAAGGGAGACCTGAAATTAAAAATAGCGATATTTCGTTTCCTATTGGTTTTCCGGCAAATATGAACATAACAAAAGTTGTTTACTTTGTTATTTAGAGTAACTTTTGTTATATACTTTTTTGTTGTATACCTAAGTATAAAGGCATTATACATACGCTAAAAATGATAGCCGAAGTCAACAATTTTATTTGTCACAAAAGACTCAACCGCACTAAACCAAACTCGGTATGTGAATTAGCACTAATGTCTTCCTTATAATAAGCCATACTAACATTTCTAGGGAACGGCAGGAGAGGGGGTTACAAGGGAGGCCTGAAATTAAAAATAGTGATATTTCGTTTCCTATTGGGGTTTTGGCAAATATGCACATAACAAAAGTTGGTTATTTTGTTATTTAGAGAAACTTTTGTCATATACACTTTTGTCGTATGCCTAATTATAAAGGCATTATACATACGCTAAAAATGATAGCCGAAGTCAACAATTTTATTTGTCACAAAAGACTCAACCGCACTAAACCAAACTCGGTATGTGAATTAGCACTAATGTCTTCCTTATAATAAGCCATACTAACATTTCTAGGGAACGGCAGGAGAGGGGGTTACAAGGGAGGCCTGAAATTAAAAATAGTGATATTTCGTTTCCTATTGGGGTTTTGGCAAATATGCACATAACAAAAGTTGGTTATTTTGTTATTTAGAGAAACTTTTGTCATATACACTTTTGTCGTATACCTAATTATAAAGGCGTTACACGCCAAAAAGTGATAGCAGAAGTCAACAATTTTATTTGGCACAAAAGACTCAACCGAACTAAACCAAACTCGGTATGTGAATTAGCACTAACGTCTTCCTTATAACAAGCCATACTAACATTTCTAGGGACGGGCAGGAGAGGGGGTTACAAGGGAGGCCTGAAATTAAAAATAGTGATATTTCGTTTCCTATTGGGGTTTAGGCAAATATGCACATAACAAAGTTGTTTATTTTACTATTTAGAGAAATTTGCTCAACAATTCTTTGGAACTACAAGGTACCTCACCGGGAAAAATTAATTCAAATGTATGTTAATATTTTGTGCTTAATAATTCAAATCTATGCATAATGCACAGGAAACGGGAAATATGACAATATGGAGAACAGTGAAGTCTTAGATAAAAAAATAATTTTATTATTAACAAATCCACAGAAACGACGGGTATTTAAACTAAACACTGGGACGGGTAAATTTTAAAATATTGTGCAAAGTAAAGCCTAGCCAAAAAAATACCATTCAGCCTCAAATGAATTCCCGAGCGAAGCCGGGTATCTGAGCTAGTATATTTTATAATTATACTAATATTTCTTCATATCATTGACCGCTTGACAGACTAAAGGAAGCTAGACTTCATTATTGGTTTTTAAATCACCATTCAGCCTCAAATGAATTCCCGAGCGAAGCCGGGTATCTGTGCTAGTATATATATATATATATATATATATATATATATATATATATATATATAAATATATTTGTCTGTTAATAATCTAGAGGTCGCTATTTTTGTTTGATCGTTGCCAAGCTCGATATTTAGTCGTTTTACGTAAAAAGAAAGATCAAATTCGTTAACGGCTGAAATCGGGAAAGGGGGATGGGGGTTTAGAGGGTGAGCAATTTGAAAATTCGAAATATCTCTGAAGTCGGATCGAAAAAGTGTATAAAATGAATGTTATTGAAAATTAAATTTACTATAAATATTATTATATACATTTATTCTTTCTCTTGAATATTAACCAGGGTATTTGCATTTTTCAGCCTTCAGTAAACCCCCACTTCTCTACTCATGTATTAGTATTTTTATTCCATCTCATATACGGTACACTCTCTCAATGTCTGATCGGCGAGACCATTTTTATTCCTCACCTTATTTACATTTCAATCTTCTTTTTACCAATGTAACTATGTAACTAAGAAATGAAATGCGTGATTTTAGGAATTATTGGGTGTTTAAAAAATGATATATCAAATTGACAGAATGTTCAAATGACTTGGGAATAGGTTTATTTTCTACATTAAGAGACTATAGAACAACACTAGAACACCGAGTGGATGGATGTCATTCGCTGATGAAAGCTTATTGTCACTGTTCCCGTCAATCAAATTAATATTTTTGAAGATAGAAAAACAATTGTTAATATAAATGCCTATATTTTTATTTCAGGCACCTGAATTCCACGACAGTCGAGAGACAAAAGAAACTTTCAAGAGTGCTTAGTTTCGACAGCGAAGCAAGGCTAAAAATGGAATCAGTTACATCCTGGTTGAACAAGGATGATTGAAAACGTGGATGAGTCTACCTAAACGGCGGAGGCCCTGGCTAAGATTGCGATGTCTACAATTTGAATCTCTTTGGAATCATGGAACCCACTATCGATTTAACCTCGTTGGACAAAAATATAAGATAAAATTCAAATTTATGTAGTTATCATATATTGGAAGCTGTTTTTTTTTCTTTAAGAAAATTATATACAAACTATAAAGGTAAGTAGATGCAAAGTAAATCTGCTTAGTTAATCGATATCCATTCATGGCAATTAACTAATTTTTCATAGTGATTTTTATATAATTGTCAAAAGCAAATTAAGTTGAATGTTTATTATTAAATAATTGAACACATCATGTAACGCATATGAATGATTTTATACAAATAGTTTATGTTGTTAATAATATTTAATTATTCTAAAATAAATATTCTTATAAAATTGACTTCTACTTTAAGTTTCTTATTTGAGAGCCCTATCTTTATTCAATTTCTATTTAAAAAAAAAAACAACAACAAAAAAACCAAAAAAAAACAACTATTTAACTATCAACATATTAAAATTATGTTGTGATTGATTTACGTTCAGATAAAGCAGAGTATCATAATTACTACTTTTGTGCACTGTTGAAAAATAACAACATAAATCACTACATGAATAGGGAATCTTGCTTGAAACAGGGAGAGGAGAAATACAATAGTAAATTTATTAAAATTACAAAATTGGTAGTGTTTGATATGCAGTAGTGCAGTAAACAATATGTACTAAATGTGCGTGTGTGTGTTGTTCGATTGATGTCTAAGAAAATGAAATTAGTTCTAGTGCTGGATAAGTATTTCAGCACTAACATTCCATCATAATTTTTTTTTTTTTTTTTATATTTATTGTGTTTATTTATAGTGTTAACAAATACTTATTTTAGTAGTAAAAATAAGAATCGAAGTTCACGTAAAGAAATAATTTTATTCCTTTTAAACTTAAAAGTTCCACATACGTTTAAATAATAGTAGTATATATAATACATATTTATCAAACATTTTATAAATATCCCGTCACTTCATTAAATCTCCTTGGTTTAATACAGATGAAGCAGATTGGGAAAAATATAAATTAAATAATTTATTAACGTCCACTTTTTGCAATTGAGGCTAATCGGGTCGGGTTATCTACAGGATACCCTTTCCCAGGCAGGGTGGGACTAAAACCTCTTAAATAAATAAGGTAATTAACATCTTGGTCGGCTGAAATAGCTGAAATTGGGCCAGAAAGAAGGGAAAGAGAAAGGAGGAAACCCAAAAATTCAAAAGATCTCTGTCATTATGAATCGAATAAACAAACGTTATGACATCGTGCGAATTCACTTCTATAATTGCTGCCTTATACATTTTCTTTTCTAACTCAAATTTTACTAGTAGCTTTTTTTTGTTTTCGGTGTTCAGTAAATTCCCTCTCCTATTCATTAACCGTCTCATTAACGTTACTACATCATCAAAGGTCAAACTTAAATTCCAAATATTTTTTTCAATGGATCTTTACTCTTTGTGACACACGCAAATATGTTACGTCAGCAATTGAGATTATACGTTATAGACTGAATTATTTTTTTTTTTTATCAATAGCCTACTTGATGTATAACCATTTCATACAACAAAACAGATAATGACCCATATTCGTTAATGACTCAAATCGATTCAGGAATAAAGAGGTTTAAGAGGGTACTTAGAACTATTGTTTTTAGCAACTGAATGGCATAGCGAATGAACGATGGAATTCATAAAATCTGGTTTACAACTTTTTACATTACTATATAACATGACCAAGGCTCTAAATGTATATGACGAAAATAGAATTGTAGTCCAAGGAAAATGTAGCTAAATAAATTTTGTACAGTCAAAGAACAGTCAAAATCCGTTTTTAATATGAAAAAAACCGTCATAAGGCGAACAGTCGAATGTAGTAGTTATGATGCATTTAAAACACATATTAAAAGAATTGAAATCGGAATGTCTAATGACGAAAATATTTAAAAACTCAATTATTTAGCAAATTAAATAAATAAATTTAGAAAATGTGATTGTGCTACATAAACGAAGATTTGAAAAATCCTATGAATTAAATAGGACTGGAAAATTCTCTAGCATCTCTTACAGATATTAAATCAGAAAATAGAGACACTATAAAATCATCAGATGTAACAGGATGTATAAAAATATAAAAAAGAAATATGTATGTAATTTGTTAATAACTTAATATTATTATGGTTTGTATTAAAAAAAATATATTAGTGTTTCTCTTGAGATAATAGACTTTGGTCGTTTTAATAGGAGAATTGTGGAAATTAAATTTTTAATTATTAATATATTAACAAATTTTGGGAATTAGAATTAAAATTCATGAAGAGCTCTTTACATGTATGCCGAACATGATTTACAAAGTCGAACAAATTTGTTCAATAGAAATAAATGTTGTTGTTTTATATTTTTAATTTCTCACAAAAACATATTTTATCACTTTGATAGTTCTTTCCCTATATCCTTCAATTGATTTGATACATAATTAGCTAAAATACTTTTAGTTGTACTTAGCTTACACCTCTGTTAGACTCTGCATAACCCCTCGTACAGTTATTTCTCAGGCAATAAGCTCAATGAATATATGAATATTGGGGAAGTAGTTCCCCTCGGCAATATTAGTAATACCGTTGAATATCTCGGCCATTTTAGGCCCAGGGATTATAGGCATCGCATAATAATGTCGCGCCGTAAATTCTATTAACGACCGATTATGAGGATTGCTGGTTATCGGGATAATGAAATTGGCTAATTCGAGCTCTATCCGTCGGGGGCGCGTTGGTAGTGAGTCATGGGCGGGGCGTGACCATGGGGTGACAGCTGGCAGGGGTGACACACATGGCCCTGTTACATTTCACAGGCAAGCAAATATTATCTCTGTTTGATAAGAGTCAAACTAATAGACCACTGGCACAAATTATAAATTATTAGAATTTTTCGGAAAGAACGACCAATTAAATATAATCATGTGATAACAAAAATTAAGTATACTTTTGCAGACAACTCTAAAGGCCATAATAATCGCACAAATAATAGTCCGCATTATTTTGTAGTAATTCTGTGATAATTTCATACTAGTCGAAAATGAAACATATTAATGATTCTATAATAATTGTAGTTGACAATAATATGAATTTACTTTGTATAGTATTAATAATAAAAAATCAATCAATAGATAAAATAAACCATAATTATAAAAAAAATAATAGTAATAAATTAAAATAAAAAAATAATAATAAAATATAAAAACTACAAAAAATATATACATGAAAACAAAAATAAAATCAATAAATAAATAAAAATATAAATAAAACACACATATATATATATATATATATATATATATATATATATATATTATACGAATGTTGTTAAAAGAACTAGTGATAGAATGATGTAATTGTAAAAAAAAATACATGCAGTTATTGTGTTCATGGGATAAATGTATGAATGGGTATATCTATTCAACATATGTTCTTGCTTGTTCCCTCTAAATGAAATAATTATAACCTATTACTAAGCTACATTGACGAAAACAAACACCAAAATATAAAAAAAACAAACCAGGTAAAACCCCACTATACAACGTATAATAATACACAAATCAAGGGCGTAATAACTTAGATGTTTATCGCCCATAAACCCATATCCTAACCTGTCTCTTCAATGATAATTTAATACTTGTCAAAAAAATAATATATTGATAATTTCATTCTAGCCGAAAATATAACATCTTAATAATTTAGTGTTAATTTCACGCTAGTCTAAAATATAACATATTAACACTTGAATGTTAATTTCATAAAATTCAATTTCCCTCCGGCGAAGTTCCTGGCCTCCCGTTTATTTC
This sequence comes from Riptortus pedestris, assembly GCA_019009955.1. Lineage (NCBI taxonomy): Eukaryota > Metazoa > Arthropoda > Insecta > Hemiptera > Alydidae > Riptortus > Riptortus pedestris. Next base: position 25,671,830 of record CM032228.1, read on the forward strand.
AACAATATTCCTTTAGCACCAGCCGATTTTGTACGATACCTTGGACTACATTTGGACACCGGACTTACTTGGAAATCCCTCTCAATAATTAAGACAGGAACTTAAGAGACGATTCGGACAACTTTACGGACTGCTAAATAAATAAACGATCTCACTTGTCTACCGAAAACAAACCAACAATATACAAACTACAATTTAAACCAATATGGACATACCCAATGGAAGTGTGGGGTACAAAAACCTTCGAACATCAGACGCATCCAGACTTTCCAATCCAAAGTCCACGCACCATAGTAGATGCTTCATATTATATCACCAACCACACCCTCCATAAAAAACTTAATATCCCATTTAAAAAGGACCTAATTCCCTTAAGATTCAGTAAAATCCACTGCAGGCTATCCAATCATCCTAATCCAGAAGTCCTATCCCTTTCCAGTACCACTCATCCATATTCTCCTCCACAAGAGACAATGGCCCAGAGATCTCCTATAGAAGTGTAAAGTGAAGTGATAGCAGTGGCTATGACTTGAATTCCGTTAATATAACATATTAACAACTCAGTGGTAATTTCGACCCTGCCCGACTCGAGTCAGTTTTTTTGTTCTCCGCTGTCTTCAAGTGATCAGCAGTGCGTTCAGTGCAACAGAGCGACTTAGTTGCAGTGCGGTAAAGCGTTTTATGCGAAGAACAGTGTTGTGCCGAGACTCTGTAGAGAACAGTATAGTGCCGTGTTTAAGACAGTGCAGTGCCGTCTTTTTGTGAACTTCAGTGACCGTGAATGAATTATTGGACTATGTAATCTGAAGAACAGTGACGCTATCAGTGCATACTGTAAGTAGTAATTAAGAATAATTAACAAGTGTATTGTTAAATAAATTGTGCAGTGTTAAAATCTCTGAAGCTTGTGTGTGTTTAATCTTACAATCCAAAAGAAGTCTAATAAACAACTTTTATTACTGTTTTTTTTTTTTTAATAAACGTAACAATATTAAACATTCAGTGATTATTTAATTAAGCACGTATGAAGATCAGGAGTAATATTTATTGTGAACATTATGTATTAGAAATGTGATTGTGTATATTAAAAACCAATTTTTCTTGAATAAATTCCATATTAATTATTGTTTTTCTTTCATACTTGTATAATATACGTTTAATTCAATTCCATTTTTTTTTCAATATTATTTTTAGGGTTAGGATTTGCCTTGAGATATTTCAGTATCATGTTTACCTTTCGTTTCTGAAATGTATATTACTGGTTTTATTGTTGAATTCTTACTCAGTTTATGATATGGTTTTCCTTTGCTGTTAGTTTCTGTTGTTTACTTCCAATACAAAAATGATTGGCTATATATAACTAAATTTATAGTAATAAGTAATTTTAAAAATATGCTCGACCCCACTGACTGATTCCCGCTTGAGCAGGTGGGGCTTTACGTCATGAGATGACATCCCCATGCCCTGAAAGGATAGAAAAGATTGGTGATTTACAGAAAAAAAGAAAAAAAAAAAAAAACTTCTTAATTAGCATATTCTGTAAGCCTAATTACTTCATTAAACATATATTCTTCAAATTTTATAGCAAGGGTGTCCAATAAAAAACATTTATTTCGGTGTAAAATTTATTGCAATTGCCGTACATGATTAGTGGCTAATTTGCCACATCTTCAGGGGTTATCCCTTTTAAAAAAAATACAAGAAATTATTAATAACATTAATTTAACACACCCCTTAATAATTCTTTTGCTAGATATTGTATTAGTAGGTGCCTACATCAATGCTATATTTACTAAATCCAATTATAAATTGCTACTTACATTTCTGAAGTGCTCGTTCACCTTTTACATTATGTTGCGACTGTCCTCACAAAGGAGGTGCATAGTTCAGAGAGGTTGCTGAGGTAGGTTAAGTCAGCTGACGATCGATAAAAAAATCGATTATTTACAAGTCAATCTTGAACTCGATTATTTCGCGTCATAATTAAAAATTGTTAAACTTAAGACAAGATGTTATAGAATACATGATTGAGGTAATTGATTTCTGTTTTTTGTTTTCTGCCCTGTTTCTATTTTTTTTACGTAAATGTTCTCTTTTATTTTCCGTTTAGTATTATTTATTTCTTTATTAATTATTTGAACTTTTTTCAAAATAAAGGTGTTTCCTGGAGATAGAATGATCCGTCAAAGCAGTTTTATTTTCATTGTTGTCTATACTTTTTACGTGTTGCTTTAACCTTTTATTCAGAAGCTGCGAGGATTCATCAATATAAGTTCAATTGCAGGTGTTACAGCTAATTTCATATATATTAAATTTATTATATTAATCAATCATCAATTATGCACAGATGTGTGCAAACTAGCTGCGACTAGCCAGAAGCGTTAAGGTGTAGGTGTTAACTGTTTTGGTGATGTGTACAAAACACAAGAGATCAAAGAATTCATTTCGAGTAGGAATGATCGTATGTTCCACCTGAAACTTCTACCTATCAGCCCAGTTTGGTGAAATGTGGCCAAATGAATCTAAATAACGAATTAAATGAATTTTATGAAAAATGTTAGTACTAAGTTTTTTTTTTTACCAAGTCAACGCCATTTGAGGAAGAAATACGCGGAACATGCCTAATAAAAATCTAGACATCAAAAATGACAACTACACGATCATTTCAGAGCACGTGATGATACTCTGATCCATGTTACGAACACCATAATTTAGTCGGTTACCTTGTTGTTAGTGTTGTACCTTTCGGTAATTCTGTTGGAATTAACTTTCCAGAGCTATAAATTAGGTTCCCAGACGGCTTTCCATGGAGTCGTTACCACAGAGGTTCTAATTACACATAAGGTTACATCGTTCCACTTGAGATTCACCGCTGTCTTATATCCCACCTTTAACATTTTAGTATCTTACATCTAGACCACCTATTAATATTGTGATATATACGTTTTAGGAATTGATAGGAGATCATTTTTTGTATTAAATAATAAATTTATATGTAAAATGTAACATACGTAACAGTTGCTTCTTTTTTACTTTAATAAAAAAGGTGCACATTAGTATCATTTATTAAAAGAATTTTCTTTTATTCATCATGAAGCTAACAATGTCATTTTACTTAAAATATGATTTATTTACATTATATATACCTTATATACATATTGGGGCTCAGGTTAGCCATGTGAGTAAAAGCATTGGCTTGGAATTTATTTAGTGACGAACTCATTAAATGAAATCATTGGTCCCACCCTGGCTAGAAAAGGGTGGTAACCTGTAGATAACCCGTCCCAATTAGCCTAGTAGCATAAAGTGGACGTTAATAAATAAATAAATAAAATATTTACATTAGTATTTTTTTTTTTTTTTTTAGTATTATCATTATTGGGAATAATTGAACTTATCGGTTTCCTTCAATAGATTTGTTTTTCAATAGTACCTAAATTTTATTTTATAGTAATTAAGTACTATTCTATTACCTTTCCTATAAACTTATTTACATAACTACATTGTTAATCTGGTTTTACTTAACTTGCAGTTAGTTGTTATTAAGACCGTAATCTGAAACAGTGATTTTTTATTCCTGCCTAACAAGAATATAATTTAATGCTGAAATACATCCTCTTAATTGTAGGCGGCACCTTTGAAAAACGGCAAAAGAGATTGCTTCTTCGCGATGGTCGTTTCTATTTAACACCATTTGGCAACTTAAGGATATTCGTTAATTAGAAGGGAAATAGAAAATTAAAATCGTAATTTACTCCTTTATTATACATTATATTTAGTTTTAAAGGATCACTGGTATCCTTGGTACCTTGGCGTTCGTTTGGTATATAGCATTTTATTTAATAGGAAATTGTATTTTAAACATTAGTGAAACTATATCTTTATAACAACAGTTAGTAAAAACATCTTTGCTCTATTCTATATTCACAGTTACGTTGTTCTCCTTGCTGTTCCTGCATGTTCGGAATTAGAATATCTCAATTCTGCAATATTATGTAAAGTGAAGAAATATCATTCAAAATCAATGATTTAAATATGTTGACGAATCAATTAAAATTTAGTTGTTGGGAGCAAGGGTTACTAATTGCTGAAACTTAATGTAATGTCATTTAAAATATCTCGTGTTACGTTTTGTCGGTGTTATAAGTTGATAGTTTGTTTTATTGTTGTTTCGGTTTGTTTATTAAAAGTACCAAGTAGGGATTTTTTTTTATTAATTGTCCTAGGCACCAGGGGGGTGCCATTCGGCAGGTGGGCAGATCGTAACTTTTTTGCGACTTTGGCGCATGACGTAATGAAATTCCACTTTTAGCTTTGTTCACATCGTGAGCATCGCTGTTTTTTTGTAAATTGTTTTATTTTTTAGTGTTATAACTTATTTTTTTTTCAAAATGCCGAGTGATTGTCCTGTAGCATCATGTTCCAACAATCCTAGGAAATCTGGCAAGTCTGTATCTTTTCACCGGTTCCCGAAAAAAACAGAAATTAAGAAACAGTGGGCAGTCCTGGGCAGACGAGAAGATTTGAACTTTAATCCTGATATTTCACGGGTTTGTTCAGAACAATTCAGCGATAGTGATTATGAAAGGAATTTACAAGCAGAATTGTTAGGCTATGTTCCTAATAGCTTGAAATTACAAGAGGAAGCTGTGCCCCATCTGAATTTACTAGTGTTGTCCGTAAGTAAACAAACATCTACTTCTGACTCAAAAAGTGAAACATCTAGATAACGTAGGAGTGAAAATACGAAAACTTTCACTGTCTCACATTAATGATATTTCTCCCAAAAAGAAGAAAAGTGATTTTTTCAGCTAATACAGAAGAAGATTATATGCCACTGGCAGCTTTTAAAAAGGTAAGATTTAAAATGAAAGAAAAATAATTATTTTCTTGTAGTGTATCCTATAAAGCACTATAGGAATTTATTTCCCATGGTCCATTAGTAATGATATTACAGGTTTCTTTCACAGTGATTTATTCTATGGGACAGTGCGCTTTAAATTCATACACTCCAAATGTATTAGCAGCAACTGTTTTGGACAAGATAGACTATATGTCAATGCCAGCTTTTAAAAAGGTAAGATTTAAAATGCAAGAAAAGGAATTATTTTATTGTAGTGTATCCTATACGTACCTTGCTAGGCACTAGAGTACTGGGTGTGGGTATTAAATAACGAGACTGACGCTGCTACAGAAGAAGTGCGCATGCGTCAAACGCCAGCAACTAACAGCTGTTATCGTGAAGCTTCCTCTTTCGAATATAGTGCCTCTCGCTTCTGTAAACAAATCAGTACAGCCGTAGCCTTCATTCGCATTAGAGTTGTTTTTTTGTTTCGCCGGAAAAATGTTAAGTGTAACAGTAGCGCAACGAATTGTTGTGAAATTTCATGTGAAACTTGGAAAAACCGCTACTGAAACTTATAATTTATTGAAAGAAGTGTATGGCAATGAATGTTTATCGCGTGCACCTGTTTTTGAGTGGTTTAAGCGTTTTCAAGATGGCCGAGAAGACGTTCAAGATGATTCTCGCCCGGGTCCCCCTTCCACGTCGAAAACGGATGACAATATCGAAAAAATCGGTAATCTGATTCGATCCGACCGTCGGTTAAGTATTCGTGCTATTGCTAAAACTGTACGAATTGATAAAGAATCCGTACGGCAAATATTACATAACAATTTTAACATGCAAAAAGTGTGTGCCAAAATGGTGCCTAAAATTCTCACATTTTAACAACTGGAAGCTCGCAAAAATGTTTGTACTGACACTTTGAATGCCATTGAAAATAACCCAAACTTATTGGAAAGGATAATAACATGTGACGAATCATGATTTTTTATGTATGATCATGAAACAAAGCACCATTCCATGCACTGGAAGAGCCCATCTTCACCGAGAGCCAAAAAAGCTCGAATGAGCAAATTAAAATTCAAAGCAATGTTGATTGTTTTTTTCGATATTCATGGGATTGTGAACCTTCACTGGATTCCTGAAGGTCAAACGATTAATCAACATACTACCTTCTCGTTCTTGCTGAACTCCTCGAAAGAATAAGGAAAAAACGACCTGAATTGTGGAAGGACAAGTCATGGGTTCTCCACCAAGACAATGCGCCGGCTCATTCCGCATTGTCTGTTAAGAGGTTTCTAACCAAACTCAGCATCTCAGTGTTAGACCATCCGCCTTATTCGCTGGATCTAGCGCCGTGCGACTTCTATCTGTTTTCCAAGGTGAAATCTGCATTAAAAGGAACAAGATTTGAGTCTGTTGAAGCTGTGAAAGAAAAAGCGGCACGCGTCTTGAAGGAGCTGACAGAAAAAGACTTCCAGCACTGTTTCGAACAATGGAAGGTTCGCATGGAGCGTTGTAGGGATAAAGGAGGGGTGTATATTGAAGGCGATAATAAGTAAAAATGTATGAAATAAAAATAAAATGTTTTACAGCGTCAGTCTCGTTATTTAATAGCCACACCCCGTACTCTTCGCAGTGTGCGTCGGAGTATACCGATTAACATAATTATAGGGTTTTCCGGTTTTAATTAGCACTCTGCAAGTTGCGTTTACAAAGACCATGGTCACAAGACTGTGATGTTTTATTTCGGTGTCGGCTCCAAGCCATTGATATTATTTGAACGGTGAAAGTGAAATATATTGCACACAGTCCAGATATCTTAGAAAACCGCTATTTACGCAGCTCTTGCGTGACGGAAGTTGTATTTATTTATTGTGTAATGATCCCTAACTTATCACATTTATTGGAGGCTGATCTTCAAGTCATTCCACGCCTTCTTTAAGGTTTGCAAAGGACTTCTATGTACTCCTCCAAATAGTGTTTCCTTTAAATTCGATTCGTTCTATTTTCGCATTTGCTACTTAATTCCCAAACTCATATCTAGTTTGCTCTACTCTGGTTTTTCCCATTATCCGGAAATAAAGCAAAAACAAATTAAAGCAAGAAAAAAATCCTTAGTCCTACCCTTGCTAGAAAAGGGTGGTAACCTGTGGATAATCCGTCCCAATTAGTCAAAAGTACACAAAGTGGACGTTAATAAATAATAATAATAGTTGAAGTAGTATTTATTTGATTCTCAGAACTGATAATTAATATCTAACCTATAGTCTATATGATCCTATATGCAAAACCTCTTTAAATTACTATAATACATTCTGCATTTGATATGAAATTAATTGCTTTCGTAATGAGTAACGGCTTCATCTTTGTTTATTTTTCATTAATTTCAATAAATGTGTGATGAAATCGGTATGGAGCCCTTATCACAAGCAGATGTTTAATATTAACATCCTTACAAAAAAAAAAGTATGATTGATTATTAGCAGATTTCCCTTAAGGGAAATCAGCTATTGAGGTTGTACTCATGACGGAATTTTCGATATTTTTCTTCAAATGTCCATCGATCCTACGAATTTTTTAGTTTTGAGCCACCAGCAAACCGCCACTTCTACTCATGTTACATAAACAATACTCTGCTACATAATAAATCACATTATTCGAAGTTTAAATACCAATAATTGTATTCAAGAGACCTTTATTATACGAGATACATGCAAATATGTCCTGGGGACCCCCCCCCCCCCCCGTCTTAAGGTTTTTGACTACTAAAATTTGATTGATAGGGATAACAATTATCCTGACTCATTATTAATTACATTACTCGATATAGTAAATAGTTCTCAATAAAATTAATATGTTATTTTCTGATATATTTCAGTAATAGTTTTTCTTTCCGGTGTGTACCGGGCAGACCCGTTTGTTAACACTTCTAACCTAACGCTTCCTGTCGGCAGGTTATTGAAATTGGATGAACCATTTCTTATTTCCGTTTGTATTTATTCACGGTGGTGTTGTGTTACCAGTATGCAGATTTATCTATTACTAAACTTGACGTGGGAAATCTGCTTAGTTTACGCAGCCCCTGCGTGACGGACTTTTTTGTGTTGGCAAAGGGCCAGAATGTTTTATTACATGGAAAACCCGGAATGTAGATGCTGCATAATCTTAGCAAAATTCCATATTGAACTTCTGACTTAAATATCGCTTTCTTAATAGTTGACTACAGGCGGACGATTGTTCTTAAAGTATAAAAGTCTTCTCAATTGATCTACAACTAACAATAACAATTTCTGTCCCATGTCTCTAAACAACTATCATGATCTCTTTGTAGGTACCTTAGAAAAATGGGAAAAAATTCTGCGCGATGGTTGTTACTTTCTAACACAATTTGGCAACTCAAGCGTCGTCGGGTATTAGAAGGGAAATAGGAAATTAAAAAATAAAACTAAGAAAAGTACAAAAATGAATATATTAATATTAATTTAACTACGTCCATAAATATTAACAAGAAATCTTACACCTTGACCCCTTACTGACTTAAAGCGGAGGGTGACGTGTGAAAATCCAACCCCACCTTCACTCAGGTATACACAGCCGCCACAAAATTCTCTCTTCTGGTCCAGGGCTTGTATGAAGTGTATAGTACCTTTGACAAGGAAGGTCTGCTCGAAACTCAGAACGCTCATAATCTTGCCAGGCCGCACCACCTGAGTTGAATTCAGCAACCTAGAGAAATTAATTGGATTTAATATTGTCTATTATATGTTTGTGTGTGTGTGTGTGTCCGCACTTAGTTGTGGTTGGCAATGTACATTATACGTAGTTATCTTTAGCTGCCCGAAGTGAGTTAACTGCTCTCCGTACAAACCCTATTAATCAAAAGGACATCGAATTGAAGTGTCTCTAAGAGATTGAGGTTCTTCATTTTATCCGGAGGGAGGAGGGAGGGGGGAGGGGCTAGTAATAGTCAAAACTGGGATCGGTTTGTAGCCGGGATCTTGGGTGATTTAATGTAAGTGTGCTTTGACAGACGGATTTAATCACTGGAATTCTACTATTGCAGGACCTTATCAAACATAAGCACGCTCTGGTAGTGAACTGTTGAACTAAATTCCCACACCTACATCTGTTTTAGCAGATTTCCTTAATGGAAATCAGCTATAGGTCGAGCTCATAACGCGAGTTTCGAAAGTTTTTTTCAAATGTCCATCGATCCTACCTGAAAATGAGGTCCATTCAAAATACGTAGATTCAAGAAGAGACCAAGTCGTCCTCTCAAGACTACGTTTTGGACATTCATAGCTGACACATTCTTACATAATGAACAGAAAAGACAAGCCTACTTGTACTCATTGCAACACTGGACTAACTATAAAACACCTACTAACAGAATGCAGATTACGAGCTTACTTAAACATTCCACATGACTTGAACGAACTACTGACTGAGGGTAGCCCACATATTAACACAATTCTGACATATTTAAAAACAATTGGGCAGTTTGAGAATATTTAATTCCATATTTTACATTTTCTTAATGTGTGTGTGTGTGTGTGTGAGAGAGAGAGAGAGAGAGACATTTAAATTTGAATGATGCCTGTTTTAATGAATAGTTTCTGTTTCAATGTCACCAAGTTTACTTTTTACCTATTTATTTACCACCTGTTTTTAGTTCTATGTTATGTTCGTGTTTCTTGTTTCTTTTGTGTTCTGTTCCTTTAGTTTTGTTCTTTATATTATTTTGTGTTCCATGTTTTGTTATTATTTGTTAATATTTGTTATTATTCTATGTTCTGTTGTTATTTCGTGTTCCATGTTTTGTTATTTTGTTTACGTTTTTAATTTGCTTTTCCCTCACGTTTAAGAAGAGCAAGTCGCCATAGTTGCGGAGCTCCACATAATAAACAAATAAATAAATAATCGTTACCAAACTTGATATTTAGTAGTTTTATGTAAAAAGACAGATCATGATCGATAATGACTGGTCCGATTTCTGTCATAGGAGAGGATTTTCGAAAATTTGAAATATCTCCGTTACTATACGTTGGATCTAAACATTGTATAGAATCAATCTTATTGAAAATCACATTTACTATAAATATTGTTATACACATTTATTCTCTATCTTGAATATTAACCGAGATATTTGCATTTTTATTAAATGTGGACAGGTAACGGACGAAAGTGAGTTGCCCGTCAAAAGCTAGTTCGGCCGTTTTCGTAACTGTTTGGCTCTCGTGAAATTTCTCTATTGTAATACTTCACGTGGGAAATCTGCTTAGTTTACGCAGCCCCTGCGTGAAGGACTTTTCAGTTTACAGCCATCAGCAAACCCCCACTTCTACTCATGTCATATTAACAGTAAACTGTTATATCATGAACCACTTCATTGCAAGGTTAAATAACAAATATTGTTTTCATTGTTCTTTTACTTTGTGAAATATGTTCTTTTGACGCCCCCCTCCCTTATTTTTTTCTTGGATTACATATTAAATTTTGAGATAAAACTGATTCTGATTCATTACAAATTACAGCACTAGCTTTAGTAAATGGTTTTCAATAATATTAATGTTATATTCAGATATATTTCGTTAATTGTTTGTCTTTCCGGTCTGCCTATCTATACAGCACTACGAGGTTGGCTGGCCTATTTGTTTACAATTCGGCCGCTTTCCGTTGTAGAGATTAAAAACTTGTATTGTTAATTGACTGAATGATTTCTCAATTTCATTTGTATTTTTTCACTTAACATTCACGGTAGTGTTACTTGTATGTATATTATGTGTTATCTATTGTAAACCTTCGCGTGTGACATCTGCTTAGTTTACGCAGCCCGTGCGTAACGAACTTTTACCTCCTGAGGGTTAAATAATATACACAGCTTGAACTGCACTGGGTGTGAACATAATAATGAGGTGATCGTACCAACTCACCAAAAGCAAGAGAAATTCTAAAAAGAGCCCCTTGGTTTTGATCTGGACAACTCGAATTAGAGAGGTTTCTTCAGAAAATAAAAGTCCGTCACGCAGGGGCTGTGTTAACTAAGTGCATTTTCGCGGTGCTAGAACTACTGATGTCATCTCACCTTATTCTCTATTTCTATGTAAAAAATCTAGTAAGTGGATGAAATGGTACAATATAGGCTAGAAAGAAGAAAGTACAAGTAATTCGGTTAATATTTGAGAGAAAAAGTACAGAACAGCAATTAAAGTGCATCAATATTTTAAAATAGGTTCTATTAAAAGTATCGATACGACTCACAAATACTATGAATTTTCGAGAACCCTCCCCCCTACCCCATTCCTCGTCCGGTTTGAGCTATTAACGAATATGGCCTTTATTGTATAATAAAAGTTAACTATGGAGTATGACATAGATCCAATAAGCATTTTTTTATTAAGGGCGTAAAATCTTAAATGATAACGTTATTACACTGCGTATTCGCATGTACATCACGCAGTAAAAACTCAAAGAAAACAACATTTAGTATTTAAGCACCACTTTATTTTGGTTCATGATATAACAGCTTATTTCTAATATGATATGATTAGAAGGCTGAAAACTAAAATGTTCAAATATCTCGGTCAATATTCATGATAAAGAAAATACTTACAAGTCAAAACGTATAGACAAATTAAGTTTCCAATAAGATTGGTTCTATACAATTTTTTGATCCGACGTATAGTAAGAAAGGTATTTCGAATTTCCGAAATTCACTCCTCTAAACCCCCGCCCTCCTTACTGTCCGATTTCATCCGTTAATGAACTTTAGTCATAAAACTCTTATATATCGAATTTCGAAACGTTAAGGGAAAAAAAAGTCCGTGACTCAGGGGCTGCGTAAACTAAGCAGATTTCCCACGTGAAGTTTAGTAATAGATAAATATACATACTGGTAACACAACACCACCATGAATAAATACAAACGGAAATAAGAAATGTTTCATCCAATTTCAATAAACTGCCGACAGGGAGCGTTAGGTTAGAAATGTAAACAAACGGGTCTGCCCGCCTCACACCGGAAAGAAAAACAATTACTGAAATATATCAGAATATAACATATTAATTTTATTGAGGACTATTTACTATATCTAGTACTCTGCTGGTGATCATAATAATGAGTCAGAATTATTGTTATCTCAATCAATCAAATTTTTGGAGTCCAAAACCTTAAGACGGGTGATGGGCGGAGTCACCAGGACATATTTGCATGTATCTCGTATAATAAAGGTCTCTTCAATACAATTTTTGGTATTTATTCTTCAAATAGTGTAATTTATTTTGTAGCAGAGTATTGTTTATGTAACATGAGTAGAAGTGGAGGTTTGCTGGTGGCTGAAAACTATAAAATGCAAATATCTCGGTTAATATTCAAGATATTGAATAAACGTATATAACAATATTTATAGTAAATTTAATTTGCAATAAGATTGATCCTAAATAATGTTTCGATCCGACCTATGGTAACGGAGTTATTTCAAATTTTCAAAAATCCTCCCCTCTAAACCCCCCCTTCGCCTAGCCCGATTTCAGCCGTTAACGAACTTGATCTTTCTTTTTACATAAAACGACTAAATATCGAGTTTCGTAACGATTAAACAATAATTGCGACCGCTAGAGCGGTAACAGACAAATATATATATATATATATACAGTTTTGATCTCCTGGGTAGGATCGATGGACATTTGAAGAAAAATTTCGAAAATCGCGTCGTGAGTACAACCTCAATAGCTGATTTCCCTTAAGGGAAATCTGCTAAAATTGCAATATATACGTTAACGCTTGACATCATTGTAAAACTCGATATTTAAACGTTTTATGTAAAACTAAAAAGTCCGTCACGCAGGGGCTGCGTAAACTAAGCAGATTTCCCACGTGAAGTTTTACAATAGAGAAATTTCACGAGAGCCAAAAAGTTACGGAAACGTCAGAACTAGCTTTTGACGGAAACTCAAAACTAGACCTGAAGTTAGCCGATCTAATTTCGTCCGTTACAATAAATAAAAAAGCAAATATCTCGGTTAATATTCAAGATAGAGAATAAATGTATAAAACAATATTTATAGTAAATTTAATATTCAATGAGATTGGTTCTATACAATATTTTGATCCGACGTACGGTAACGGAGATATTTGGAATTTTCAAAATTCCCCCCTCTAACACCCCCCTCCCATTGGACCGATTTCAGCCGTTAACGAACTTGATCTCCCTTTTAGCATATAATGTTTAAACATCGAATTTGGGAACTATCAAAAAAAATTGCGCCCGCTAGAGCGTTAACAGGCAAATATATATGTATATATATATATATATATATATATATATATATATATATATATATATATATATATAAATTATATATATAATTTTGGACTGACCTCATTTTCGTCATCTCCTGGGTAGGATCGATGGACATTTGATGAAATTTTTCGAAAATCGCGTCATGAGTACGACCTCAATAGCTGATTTCCCTTAAGCGAAATCTGGTTGTTTTGTAAGCTGCACAATTCTTGTTCTGTACATTGTTTGTTAACTCAAAAATTAAGGGAGTTTTTCGTGCAGTCTTGTTTTCTAAAGTTGGTAGTTATCTACGCTTCTACATGTCGGATTTTTAATCGGAAATAGAGAATATACGTATGAGGTAAAAGCGGAATCTGCTTAGCTTACGCACCCCTTCGTGACGGAATTGATTAATGTAAACAAATAATCCTTTAGTATGTGCGCATTACATTCTACTATAATAAGGGGAAACGATAATTCCCTAAAGTAGGTAATTGTCAAACCTGTCTGTAAAATTGAGACGTCCAAAATCGAAGTTGTGGGGCATTTCTTAGCATCAGCTGGCTGGCCGGTGACCTGCCGTAGTGAGCCAAGACACTCTGCACGCAGCAAGGAGGTGACTAGTTGTCTCATACTCAGCAGTACTGCTCTGAACAGCTTTCTTAGCTTTTAATGATCACTCGTAAACACTCAAACGGTCTCTGTGCATGTCGCTTTATGCCTCCTTATCATCTTATCAGCTCTTTTTATTAGTTGTTGACTCATGACTAGGATGAAATCATCTTCAGTTTATTTACATACATTATTTTTTTTTTTAATTGCTGAATATGACGTGTTGTTATCAGCTGATACGGCAATTATAATCTTCAAAGTAGACATTATAATTCCGTTATCATTGTTATGTAACAATTAATGGTTATGGAATTGAAATCTGGTTTCACTGTCATTATAATGGAAAAAAAAAAGTAGTAAAATGAACAAAAATAATTCTAATAAATAATTGTTACTGCAAAGCAGATTACTATTCCATGCATACCCAATCGATAAAAAATCGATTTGGAATATTTTCAAGAGGTCAGTCAAATGATTAAGTAGCGCCAAGCCCCTTCATGGTTTAATGAAATTAAAGTGTTATTATCGTGAAATGATAGTTAAAATAATGATTTCTAATTTGTAACTCGTCGCTTACCAAATTTTAATAGAAGAACAAGAAAGTAATTAAAAGTTACTTACATATTGTTCTAGCTGTGTTTCAATGTTAAATTAGTAAAAAAAGTCCGTCATGCAAAGTCCGGCTGCGTAAACCAAGCAGATTTCCCTCGTGAAGAGGGAATTAATAATAGATACACCTACATACTGCTAACACAACATCACCGTGAATATCAATAAATAGAAACGGTAATAAAAAGTCTTTCCCCTCCTGGCGGGAAGCATCTCAAATGTAAACAAACAGGTCTGCCAACGGCTAACGTGAAAGAAAAACAATAACTGAAAGATATCAGAATATAACATATTAATTTCATTGAAAACTATGTACTATATCAAGTGCTGTATTTTTTAATTAATTAGAATAAATTTTATCTCAATCAATCAAATTTTAGTAGTCCAAGAATTTAAGACGGGGTGGGAGGTCACAAGAACATATTTGCATTTATCTCGTCAATAAAGGTCTTTGAAAAACAATATTTGGTGTTTAAGCTCCCCCTCTGAACACCCCCCCCCCTCCCCCAGGTCCGATATCAGCCATTACCGAACTTGATCTTTCTTTTTACATAAAACTACTAAATATCGAGTTTGGTAATGATCAAACAAAAATTGCAACCGCTAGAGCGGTTATAGACAAATATATAGATAGATAGATCTATATATATATATATATATATATATATATATATATATATATATGTCTATATATATATACAGTTTTGAACAGAGTGACTCATTTGTGAGTATTTCGAATTATCGCCCCTTCCCTCCTTCTGAATGCCAATCCCCTGGTTTGATTTCATCTATTAACGATATTGAGTTTTACAGAGATAGTATAAATATTGTTACAAAAATTAAATACATGAAATATTAAACAGAGATAGTCACGTATTTGGGAAGTGCGACGTGGATCAAAGAAGCCGACGGAGGATCGAGTTCGTTCGAATCCTGTTCTGGAAGGGTCTGGGCCGTCAATCTATATAAGATACCTTGGCCGACCCTAGTCAGTTTTGTTTTGTTCTCAGCGTCTTCATGTGCGTTCAGTGCTACAGTGTGACTTAGTTGCCGTGCGGTAAAGCGTTTTCATTTGAAGAATAGTGTTTTGCCGTAACTCTGTAAGTAGCAGTATAGTGCCGTGTTTAAGACAGTGCAGTGCCGTATTGCTTTTATGAACTTCGATCGAGAGTGAGTTATTGGACTGTGTAATAAAAAGAACAGTGAAGCTATAAGTTTAGACTGTTAGTAGTAATTAAGAATAATTAACCAAGTGTATTGTGCACTGTTAAATAAATTTTGCAGTGATAAAAACTGTGAAACTTGTGTGTGCTTAATTTTGCAATCCAGAAGAACTCTTATAAACAGCTGTAGTAGTGTACAGTATGCAATAGTGTATTACTGATTTTGTAATAAAAACAACAATATCGATTTTGTTATCGTCAAACAAAGTGTTCGCTAGAGCGTTAACAAATATATATATATATATATATATATAATTCTAGCGTACGTGTGTATGTCACTGAACTCCTCCTAGACGGATGGTCCGATTTGATTGAATTTTTGAATACGCGTTCGGGTGACGCCCCGGATGGTTTAGCGCCGCAGATCGGCCAGGCAGATGGAGCAGGAGTGGGGGTCGTGAGGGAGGCCTCAAATTAAAAATAGCCGTATTTCGTTTCCTATTGGTTTTTCGGCAAATATGCACAGGATAAGAGTTGTTTATGTTGTTATTTGGAGTAACTTTTGTCATATTCAATTTTGTCGTATAACAAAGTATAAACGAGATATACACTAAAAAAGTAAAGAGGGGCCAACAATTTTATTGGGCACCAACGATTGAACCGAACTGAACAGAACTCGGTATGTGAATTAGTATTAGTTCTACCATGGTTATAAGCTGTACTAAATTTGTCAAGTTCGAACGGGAGTGGGGGTTTACTGAAGGCCGAAAACTAAAAAACGCCGATATCTCGGTTAATATTAAAGACAGTGAAAAAAGGTACATGACAACGTTTATAGATCTTTTAATATGCAAAAAGATTGGTTCTATACAAAATTTCGATCAGACTCAAACTAACGGAGATATTTCGAATTTTCGGAAATCCTCCCCTCTAAATCCCCCCTCCCAATGATCCGATTCCGGCCGTTGAAGAACATGATCCGTCTTTTAACGTAAAACGTTTAAATACGGAGTTTGGTAACGATCGAGCGAAAATTGCGACCGCTAGAGCGTTAACAGGCTAATACACCTCTATCTTTATATATATAATTCTAGCGTACGTGTGTATGTCACTGAACTCCTCCTAGACGGATGGTCCGATTTGATTGAATTTTTGAATACGCGTTCGGGTGACGCCCCGGATGGTTTAGCGCCGCAGATCGGCCAGGCAGATGGAGCAGGTCTCCGGTCGAAGGGCGAAGGGCGAGGTTATTGGAAATGTAATGAAATGTAAATATGTTTATCTAATGTATGTCCTCAGAGTTAAGTATGTCATCTAAATAAAGATGTTTTCAGCTGCGAGAGGTTTTCACTTTCAGACATTGTTATTTATTGTCCAAATTTATTTTAATTTGATTTGAATGTTGCAATTATTTTCTTTTCTTTATTTATATTAATGTATTTGCATTATTATTGTTGAGGGTTTTGATTTATTTCAATTATTGGTCTACAACTGTTTGTTTTTAAGAACGTGTAGTGCGCATTCTACCAGATAATCATAGAACTAAAACGTCTTCTTATCCTTCTCTCATTTTTTCTTTTCTTTTTGTCTACCAAGTTTTCGCGATATTTTATTTACTATTTGTTTTTAGGCAAACGTGAACATAACAAATGTTGTTTTTGCGTTATTAAAAAAAGATATTTTTAATTATATTATTATTAAATTTAATATCCAGCGATTATGATATATCTTGCAGGACAACGTCTGCCGGGTCAGCTAGTATATATATATAGATATCTATATATATATATATATATTTCCTCCGAGTTACGGGGGGGGGGGGGGGGATAGGAAGGTAAGTACAAAATATCTCCGTTATTATGAGTCGGATCGAACACTTGTATTGGCCAATTTTAATCTACAATAAAATTCCCAGTTTGTCTGATAATTAGTTCCCATCTTTTGGGAATATTAACCGAGATATAGGCATTTGTAAAACATATGGTCGGAATGACTCCGGCATGATTGACTTCTTGCCGAAAAACTGATCAAGATGCCGTTTTTAAAACCTTCGTCCCTAGTGAAAAGGTTTAAATATCCCTTGTACTACAGCTGTTATTGGGCAGATTCCTCTACTGTAAAACATCACGTGGGTTATCTCCTTAGTTTACGCAGCCCCTTTGTTACGGACGTTTTTTGAAATTAAGTCTTAGATATAATTGATGTTATCGGTTTTCATGTTATCAGTTTATGTTGTTTTTTAAAATTCTCTTATTAAGTGAATATGTTATTTAAGATAATGTTATCTTACTAAGTTAAATGTTATTGCAATTAATTCTAGCATTTTAGTTTTAAATTGTTTCTTTTTTAAACGTTGACTAAGCTATGTATGCTTTTAAGTAATGACATCCCCCGTTTTTCTTTGATGTTTTTTTCTATTTTGGCCTATTGTTGACCGTTATCTTGTATTTTGATTTGGTTTTCTTTCTTTTCCTTTTTTTTAGGTTAAGGTTATTAATTTGAATAATGTTGGTTGCATGATTACATAAGTTTTTGTTTATTTCACCAGGAACTGAAGATGGAGCTGTTGCTCTGAAACTGCACTCTGTCCGAATAAAAGGACTGTAAAGGAAAACAGGCTTACTGTGTATATCCAGATTGAATCTTCCTCTACCACCCTGCTTCTCTAGAAGAAATTGTAAACATGTATTCATGTTAATTAGTAAGCTAATCCGTACACGAGACATAATATAATCATAATTGACGCGCAATTACATGATTATATTCTGAGACTAGAGAATGTTAAACTTCAATTAGTCTGACAGTGCACGGTCATTAATCATTAATCAATATTCAAGACCAATAAATAGCAATTTTCACTCTTGACCAGACCAGAATCTAATTTGCGTTGCCATTGGCTATAATTACCTATCCGCTGTATAATATATATATATACCTATGGCCTACATTCCGTAATGGCATTATTAATTTATAGTTCCCATTGCTGTGACCAATGTCCGGTGTCTATATTTAGAGACATTTTTCAACTATACACCTACTGCAAATTAGTTTAAATATAGACTGTGAAAAGTTCATTTCTCTTGTATATACTGATATGAATATATTTTCGAATCCAATCTAAATAAGCAATCTAAATCTAGCCTCCTTAAGTCTCTAAAGCGGCCTCTTAAGTCGATGACATGAATAAATATTAGTGAAATTATAAAATATATTTAAATACTCTTTTGTTTTTACTAAATGTTTATTGATTTTGGTTTTGCTGCAATTTTAGTGATTGGAACTTAATCGTTAGTTGGGGCTCAGGTTAGCTACGTGAGTTAAGGCGTTGGTCTTCGATCACTGGCCCCTTGGCAATATCAATTTATTTAGTGAAGACCTCTTTAAATAAAATTCTTAGCCCCACCTTGCTAGAAAAAGGTGGGAACCTTTATATAACCCTCCCCATTAACTTATAGTTCCATAAAGAGTAAAGTAAATAAATAACTTTCTAAAAGTTGGTGAGACCACTTCATACCTAAAGCGAAAGGTTTTGGCATTCCCCTTTTCACAGAGCTCTGTTTCTGACCAAAAAAATATATCAGGTTATTATTATTATTAGGTGCTTCAAATATTCCATACATTGGTTCAATTGTGCGAATAACAAGTTGAACCCTCCAAATCCTGACAAGTAAATCTAATACCATCTAAAACCTACATTTGTGAGTTCGATTTAAATGAAATCCCTAAACTCTAGAAATTTGCATTTTTCAGTTTTCCACCTTCAAGCCCCCCTCTTCTATTCATGTTAAACCATACTCTGATATATAATAAACTACTTTATTTGAAGCTTAAATACCAAATATTGTTGGCACCCCTACTTCTCATAAAATTTTAACTTAGAAATATAGAGAATATGTAATGGGCAGATGACATTACCAGCGTGTCATACTAATGCCATCTAACCAATAAAAATAACTAAAGAATAAATTCAATTCCTTCTTCATTTATTTTTAAATCTTCTTCGTACAGGGTATGTGAGTTCAATGGCGCCATCATTTGAGGTGACTGATCAACCTCTTCAGTAGCAGAAATATCAGTGATGATCATTGTCTATTTTTTATTAGCTGATTTCCGTGAAGGGAAATCAGCTATTGCGGTCGTACTCATGAGGCGATTTTCAAAAATTTACTTCAAATGTCCATCGATCCTACCATCGAGACGACGAAAATGAGCTTCGTTCAAAATAATATATATATATATATATTGTATATATTTGTCAACGCTCTAGCGGTCTAAATTTTGTGTTGATCGTCAACAAACTGGATATTTAAACGTTTTATGTAAAAAGACAGATCAAGTTTGTTAATGGCTGAATTCGGACAAGTGAGAGAAGGGGCTTTTAGCGGGGGGAGTCGAAATATCTATGTTACTAAACGTCGGATAAAAAATTGTATAAAGCCAATCTTATTGAAAATTACATTTTCTATAAATATTGTTATGTACATTTATTCTCTATCGTGAATAATAACCGAAATATTTGCATTTTTCAGTTTTCAGCCTTCAGTAAACCCCCACTTCTACTCTTGTTACATAAACAATACTGTGTTATATAATAACCCATATTATCTCAAATCTTAAATACCTTAAATTGTTTTCAAGAGAACTTTACTATACGAGATAAATATGTTATGGTGAACCCTTCTAACATATTCCCTTCTTAAGTCTTAAGTTCTTGGACTACTAAAATTTGATTGATCGAGATAAAAGTTATTCTGATCCATTATAAATTACAGTACTAGATATAGTAATTAGTTTTAAATAGAATTATGATGTTATATACTGATATATTTCAGTAATTGTTTCCCTTTCCTGTGAGAAGTGGGCATACCTGTTTGTTTACTTCCCAGGTGCTTCCCGTTTGGAGGTTTCTTATTATCGTTTGTATTTATTCACTTGGTGTCGACGGTGCTACTGTGTGTACCAGTATGTAGATTTATCTATTGTTAAACATCACGAGGGAAATCTGCTTAGTTTACGCAGCCCCTGCTTGACTGACTTTCATATTTTTTTATTAACACTTGGTCTTACTAAACCGAATTGAGACTGTTATCTATCGGTTATCACACTTTTCTACCCAGGGTGGGACTAAAGATTTTATTTAATGAGTTTTTCACTAATTAAATTCGAAATTGGAGTGTGACAATAATATATTGTATAAAAATCAAATACATGTGATAATATACTCAGCTGTACAAGACATGCAGCAAATAAACTCGCCCTTTGAAGTGTTACTTCAAAGAGGAAATAAATACAACAAAAAAAATATTCCTGTCGGTTTAATGATATTTCAAAAGCAGGCACAGTTTTCTGTCATGCAAATCGTTCGTGAGTAGAAAATATCACAATAATACTATTTAAAGAAATATATGAATAATGAATTGTCTTGTTCAGTTTAGAATTGTTTGTGTCCCAAATAAAACTGATCAAAAGAGGATGCAAATATTTGACGATAGTTGTTTGGCTCCGAACAGTTCATAACTGTGACATTGTTAATTATAAATGTATGTTTCATAAGCTGAATGTCGAAAAATTCTATAAAAACAATTTTATTACAAATGTAACGTTCTATAAATGTTGTTATGTACATTTTTTCGTTATCTTCATTATTAACCGAGATATGTGCATTTATTAGTTTTCCGCCTTCAGTAAACCCCCACTCCGACTCATGTCATATAAACAATAAGCAGTTATATTATGAAGCACTTTATTTGAAGCCTAAATACCAAATATATTTCTCATTGAACATTTACTTTTTGAGATAAATGCAAATACGTGACGCACGTGGGAAATCTGCTTAGTTAACGCAGCCCCTGCGTGACGGACTTTTCTTCATTCAGAGAATTTATTCTTATTCCTTTGTATTTTAATGAATGAATTACAAACTAATATATTTTTTTTTTATTTGGTCACGTCCACTTTATGCAACTATGTTTAATTGGGACGGGTTATCTACAGGTTACCACCCATTTCTAGCCAGAGTGGGACTAAGTACTTTATTTAATTGAGTTCGTCACTAAATAAATTCCTATTTGCCCAGCCGGGAACCGAACTCGCCACTCTAGGTTTACCATGTGAGATTCAACTCACATGGCTAACCTGAGCACCATGTTTTTTTTAACCATAATTAAGCACTTGGCGGTAAAATATTCTTATGCTTAATAAGTTATCCATATACAAGTAACAATTTTAAAACAATTTATGTGTAATAACTTCTATTCTACTCTCGGTGAATGCTAACGAGATGAAGCTATATATATTAATTTATTTATTTTTATCCTAGCTAAAGAGTTAAGTACTTATATACATACACATACACGCAGTCATATTAGACATCCCAATGTAATACGTTATTTTTCCCACAAGGAAAACTACATATATAAATGTTTTAAATACATCACATTTCATGTTGAATGTCACATATATTAATACTAGGCTAATTAAAAAAACGTACATACTTCTTTCGTCTTGTCTTTAAGTACTGTTGGAGTCGACTTTTTGAGCCTCTTTTGTGGCTTCAGCTATTCCTACTTTCCAGCTATTGGAAAACATTTTTTTTTAAGCAGAGTTCCTCTAAGGGAAATCAGCTATTGAGGTCGTACTCATGTCGCGAGTTTCGAAAACATTTCCTCAAATGTCCTTCGATCCTAGGAGATGACGAAAATGAGGTCCATTCAAAATTGTATATATATAAAGATATATTATTGTCATACCTCTCGGTGGAGACCGTCGTCACTGGCTGATGGTTGAGTACCGCTGGCAAGGGCTTTCGATGCGATGGCATCATCTTCAAGCCTGTTGTACTGAGTTGGTTGTCCGTCAGTCAGTGGGTTTATGTGCTCTGTTCACCGTATTAGTTGTTTACGTTTAGTCCAGATCTGTTTACTTACCACTAGGATCTGTCAAACGAGGGATGTTGATGTTCAGGTAAATTGTTTTCGTGTGGTGGGTTGTGTTCAGGTAAATTGTTATGTGTGGTGGGTTGTTTACGTTTTATTAGATCTGTTTACTTACCATTCAGATCTGTCAAACGAGGTGCGTTTAAACTAGTGTTCAGGTAAATTGTTATCGTGTAGTGGGTCATTGTCCTCATCCGTATGGGTGTTTACATTTCTAGTGTTATTGTTGTGTGGTGGTCTGGTGTAATTTGATATGTAGATACGGGTATAATGTGATATTTGTAACATTGTTATTATACATTAAAAATGATGTATCATAGAAAAATAAATGAATTAATACTATATGGAACTACCTGCGTCGTCGCTTTACCTGTTGGTAATCCTGCGTGAGTCCGTCCGTTGGCGTCTTCCGTTTATTATTCCTTTTAAATAGTTGTAGTGGTCTGAAGATCGTGTCCGAGCTAGTGTTGAGCTGTTCGTTGATGATGTCTCCGTTGAATGTCCGTTGTTTGTATATCTCCATATTCTCTAGTATGTCCAATCGTCGGCCTTTTGTTTGTCGGTGTAGAAGTTTCATGCTGTTGGCTATACTCGTCGGGTCGTGGCAGTGGTCATTCAGGTGGTTGGCGAAATTGGAGTCTCGTTTGTTAAGTCGTATGTTCGGTGTATCGCGTTTTCAGTCTCCTTCCAGTTTGTCCAATGTATGTGTTGTTACAGCTGCACGTGAGTTTATATACTCTGTTCATATTGTAGATGTCCTTGATCTCGATGTCATTCATGAGCTTTTGTCGTAGGGTGTTGTTGGTTCTGAACGTAGTGTGAAGTCCTTCTTACCGAAGTGCGTTTGTGAATTTATATGTGTCATTTATATGGCCGTGTGTGCACCATTCCCGAGTAGCCAACATGACAATGACCTTTTTTTAATGATTGTAAAAATGAATTTTCCATTTACACATTTAAGATATGGACTAATATACGAAGACATTTATCATGGGTGACATAATCAATTGGAGCTTCTTTGAGACATATTTGTTGCAAGTCATTGTGATTTCTGCGCCTAGTGAAAAAAATGAATTTCGTTTTTTCGATGAAGAAGACAATACTGGTGGCTTCCTGATCATTCCAGTAATCTACAGATCGCATGCCGTAGTTGTCTTCTAATGTGGGATAGGATTTGCAAATAATGATGGAGTCGTTTACAAAACAAAAGCTTATGTTCTTGTTAAGACGATATGCTATCTCGTAATCTATTATCCGAAATTTAAAGTCTAAAATCCTTAATTTCACATGGTAAACCTAGATTGAAGAGTTTGACTCCCGTGTTTGCAATAGGAATTTATTTATTGACGAACTTATCTAATGAAATCCTTAGTCCCATACTGTCCCGGTGTCCGTGGTGGCTAAAGATCTTGAAAGTCTATAATGCCAACCAAAAAAAAAAAAAAAGCCAATACGGAAATCAAATTAGAACGGACAACATTTTCAATGGACATTTGAAAAATGGTTTTCGCGTCATGAGTAGAACTTTAATGGCTGATTTTTAAGTGTGAATTTAGCCTGAGCTTGAAACATGACGATATCATATGTAAATAGAATATAACATACACATGCATAACACATTAGTAACAGCTAAGATTTGTTAGAATTACTACTTTGATATTCCATTTAAGAAAATACTATCTACGGACAATTTCAATTCGAATATGTGATAGGAAAAAGTCCGTCACGCAGGGGCTGTGTAAACTAAGCAGATTTCCCTCGTGAAGTTTAGTAATAGATAAATCTACATACTGGTAACACAACACCACCGTGAATATTAAGTGAATAAATACACACGGTAATAAGAAATGTTTTACTCAATTTCAGTAACCTGCCGACGGAAAGCGTTAGGAATGTAAACAAACAGGTGTGCCAGCCTCACGCTGAAAAGAAAAACAATAACTGAAATATATCAGAATATAACATATTAATTTCATTGAAAACTATTTACTATGTCTAGTACTGTAATTAATAATGAGTCAGAATAATGTGGTTTATGATATAATAAGTATTGTTTACATAACAGGAGTAGAAGTGGGGGTTTGCTGAAGGCTGAAAACTGAAAAATGTGAATGTATCGGTTAATATTCAAGATAGATAATACACTGATATAACAATAATTATAGTACATTTAATTATTCTATACAATGTTGGTTCTAACAATTTTCGATCCGACGCCTAGTAACGGAGATATTTAGATTTTTCGAAAATCTTCTCCTCTAAACCTCTCTTCCGCCTGGTCCGATTTCAGCCGTACGATTAAACAATAATTTCGACCACTAGAGCTGTAACAGCTGTGTATATATACAGCTTTGAAGGGACCTCATTTTCGTCATCTCTTAGGTAGGATCGATGTCTCAAATAGAAAATTTCTGAAACATATTGGTACCATTTGAAGGAAGATTCGCTTCTTTATTGAATATATTTAAATCACTTTCGTGGAACTAAATCATGGAAGCTCCTATCAGCTGACTGATTTCATTAGAGAAAAGTCTCTGAATCATATTTCACGTGATGAAATTTTCCTAAATCATATTTGGAGGTCCTTTTTCTTTATTGGATTACCTACTGATTGGTGATCTATCTTTCCCTCTTCGGTCGGATGATCGTGTGATCCAATTGCTGTCAGCCACAATTGATCGATACGAATTAAATCATCATCAAGAAATCTTCTTACCAGAATTATTTAATTATTCTATCCACGCAAAGGCCTTGTTCATTTTACTTAGCAGTTTTTGATATTCGTGAGGTATCAGGGTATTGAATTACGTAAATGAATTCTACCTAGAAAATATAATCTATAGGTCATTGGCCCTAAAATTTGGCTCTTTATTCATTTTCAACCGCAAAAAAAACCAGGACACTTAGATTTAGTCTTATATATATATATATATATATATATATATATATATATATATATATATACATACACTCAACCGCAAAAAAAACCGGACACTTAGATTTAGTCTTATAATTTTGTTAAATACTTAATATATATGTATATTAATCTTTTTAATTAAAATAATTGGTTAATCTATAGGTTATTTAAACAAAATCTGCCAAAAGTGAATAATTGTTATTGATTATTTACAAAAAAATACAAAAGAAAAAAAAAGAAAAAGATAAATTAACACATTTAAAAAAAAAAAAAAATTATTCATTTTTATTACAGTGAATGGTAGATTTCGCCACCCCAAGCGTTTCGGCAATGTAACATAAGCTCCGGCCTTCCATCTGTTTGAAAGACCCATTATTCTGGACCGAAATAAAAATAAAACATTAATTAAAGAAAATGCTTGGTTAATAATTAAAGATGTTTAAATATGCGAAAAACTACTTACAGTTTAGAATAGATCAACTTCACGACAAATAAATCTAATCTGAGTTTTATCTAATTGTTTACTAATCCTGAAGGGATTAGTTCAATGGATTTAGACTCTAAATTCTCTGTAATAACTAGAATACCCACATAAAAAATTTACTGAAAATTCGCTTTTAATACGACAAAAATGAAGTGTCCGGTTATTTTGCGGTTGAGTGTATAGATATATATATATATATATATATATATATATATATATATATATATATATATATATTCTATTTTTGAGGCTACATCGCTGAGAAGTATTTTCATTCTGAGGATTTCGGCTATCAGCTCCAGCGGTTGGAATTTTTGTTCTACAAATTTTCAACGGACATGCGTCCATCTTCGTCAGGCATACAATTGCTTTGCATGGCTACATCGCTTATCCTATGTTTGGAGATGTATTTGATGTCCGTCTGTCTTTCCAAGTTTCTGAAAGTATGACACCGTCCAAGCCGTTTATAGTATTTGTCCTCTTATATATTTCTAGGGCTTCCAGGACTAATCTTTTACCGAGGTGGTCCTCTCTATGTAAAACCTTTGTCTCGTCAAATTTAATTTGGTGGGGACAAATACTTGCGTGTTTGGCAATGGCAGATGTTTTTGTTCTGTTATGTTTTAGGTCAGCCATGTGTTGGTTGACTCTTGTAGCTGTCTTCTTGCCTGTCTGTCCCACATAAATAAAATAAAACTCCAAACATATGATAATTGAAGTAGCCATTCAAATCAAATTTATGCCTGACGAAGATGGACTCATTTCCATTGAAAATTTGCAGAACAAAAATTCCAACCGACAGATAGCCGAAATCCTCACAATCAATATATATATATATATATATATATATATATATATATATATATATATATAAAATTGTAACCTCTTTCTGTAAATTGATTTTTTAGAGAAATTTAAAGATAACTTTTCGTTTTACATGTCATAGACACCATAAATGCATTTTGTTTCTTTCGTGTATGTTTGTTTGTTTGTTTGTTACCTTTTCACGCATAAACGGCTGGACCGAATTTTATGAAACTTGGTATTTATATTACTACTAACCCAACTTAGACTTTAGGCTATACTAATATTCTCTGAGATGAACAGGAGTGGGGGTTGCAAGGGAGGCCGGAAATTAAAAATAGCGATATTTCGTTTCCTATTGTTTTTTCGGCAAATATGCACATAACAAAAGTTATTTATTTTATTATTAAAAGTAACTTTTGTTATATACACTTTCGTCGTATACCGAAGTATAAATGAGTTATACGCTAAAAATTATAGCGGGAGTCAACAATTTTATTTGGCACAAAAGACCCAACCGAAATAAATAAAACTCGGTATGTGTATTAGCACTAATGCATTCTTTATAATAAGCCATACCAACATTTCTAGGTTCGGGCTGGAGTGGGGGTTGTAAAGGATGCCTGAATTTAAAAATAGAGGTATTTCGTTTTCTATTGTTTTTCGGCAAATATGAACATAACAAAAGTTGTTTATTTGTTATTTAGAGTAACTTTTTATATTCATTTTTGTTTTTTAACAAAGTATAAACGAGATATACACTATGAACTAAAGCGGGTGTCAACTATTTCATTGGGCGCTAACGATTAAACCGAACTTAAAAAAAACGTGGTATGTCCATTAGCACTATTTTTCCCTGATTAATAGCTATATTAAAATTTTTAGGTTAGAATGGGAGTGGGGGTTATAAGGGAGACCTGAAATAAAAATTCGGGATATTTCATTGTTATTTGTTTTTCGACAAACATTCACATGACAAAAGTTGTTTACTTTGATATTTAGATTAACTTTTGTTTTATACATTTCTCCAGGAACAATGTGTAGAGAAAGTAATTTGTGTAGAAATATTATATTATAGATAAATTAATTCAATCTATTTTAATATTTCGTCCTTAATAACTGAAATCTATGCATAATGCACAGGAGACGAGAAATATAACAATTTGTTGGGCAGTTAAGACTTACATAAAAAATTAATTTTCTTATTACCAAATGCCAACAACGGGTATTAACCCCTAAACACTGGGACGGGTAAAGGTCAAAATATTGTGCAAAGTAAAGCCTTGCCAAAAAAATACCATCACCATTCAGCCTCAAATCAAATCCCGGGCAAAGCCGGGTATCTGAGCTAGTATATATACAGGGGCGGCTTAAGGGCCGGGCAACCCGGGCAACCGCCCGGGGCGACGCAGCCAGGGGGGCGACCAAACGCCCAAGTAGTGAAAAATTTCGTTTTCGATTTTATAAAGTTAATATTTTGTATTCTCTTGCGTAAATTTCTTTAATAAACTTTTTT